>CM051709.1:3035000-3247500 GCA_028022725.1 Lycodopsis pacificus
ACACGGCGTCGTGGATCTAGTCACACAAACTATTAGTTAGAAATATGCATGTTTTCTCGAATCTAAAAGAACATGGACGTGAACTTCCTCATGAGTTAGTGCTTGATGATATTTAAGTATAAACACAATTTCCAATCTTTGCTGTCATCCCCGCTGCTGTCTCTCCCACTTCCTGTCTCTCCCGACTCATGATGTTCATTGTCCTTTCACAACACGGGCCTGCTGTTTACAGTCTGTGTAATAAGATCCACAACCCAAGAAAAATCAAACAATGTAAAGCGCTATCCGACAGTTGCCCTGATGAGGTGGCACAAGTCCAGCACTTGTCTCCAAGAATATTATTTCAACTGTTGTGGGAGAAATATTTCAATGTTGAGCTTATTTCCTATATCTGAGTATCTTTACATGGACCAGAGAGAACATGTTTCTATTTCTCTCCACAGAAGCTGACGCGTAAGCGCTACGCTTCGCTGTGCTCCAGGTGTGTATCACACTCACTCTCATGTCAGTGAACGAGTCATTTGTCCTGATTGTGTGAGTGACTCTGTCTCGCCCTTTGTTTGATGACCACAGGTCTGCTCAGCCAGGACACGGAGCTAGCAATGATTTCTCTCTAATCTTTGCTTTCACTGCGGAAGTTTGAGCGTCGGCAACAAGACAGAAGATTGCACTTAGTACTGCACTTTGTATCAGAAATACCAATTGACAATAAAGCTTGATTAAAGAGTAACTAAAACCCCAAACACCTTCTCTTCTACTGAAAACCAATGTATCAGGGTGTCGGTGTCGTTTAACATTCAGCAGTTCATGTGGCGTTTCTTATATTCTCTAACTAGCATGAAAACATGGTGGAAGTAACCAGCCACTGCTAAATAAGTATGTCTTCTCTTTCTCTTTCTGGAGGCATGCGTTTCTTATTTCCAGGGTAGAGTCACTTCAGCCAACGTTCTGGGGTTTAGTTACTCTTTAATTTAATTTAAATAAAGACGCTCTGTTTAATTCTCCAAAGTCTGTTTTTCATTACATTGAATGATGGGTTTCGGCATCTTCTGAAGTGTCCTGTCAGCAGTGAGTCCACAAACATCTTCTCTGAAGGATGTCGCTCCGTGGAGCCTGAAGGGAACTCTGGTATAGAGCGCTTGTGTTTAGCTCTCCTGTGTGCGTTTGATGCTTGTACAGGTTAAACACTGTCATCTTAACTGCTCTTTCTTCTGAATGTAAATCAAAGTGCTTTTTCATCAGATCTTATGAAATAGAGGAGTAAACCTTTTGTATTCAGTTCATATTGCAGAATGACTGGTTCTTGGTCTCTGAAGCTTATAATAGATCTCAGATTGACTGTGTAAATGTATTTCATACAGTATGGTTGGGTAATAAAGATGTACATGACACTTCTTTGTACAGGTTATTGAGTTACTATGCAAAATCCATTTCAGAGCAGAGTCTGAAAACGTCCGCATGTTGAAAGAGGAAGTAGTCGTTTTGCTGTTCGTCTCCTTCCTACGTCACACTTTCACTGAAGGTGATGGAGGACAAATCCACCGTCCTATCATCCAGAGTTCATCTAGTGAAAAGAAGAACTCGGTCTCTTACTACCCCTCCACTGCAACTCACCAACGAAACACTTTCTGCGGAAACCTAAATGGGGAAGCTCACACTTTAAGACTCTTACTTTGAAAGAGGCCCACTTCCTTTGATGAACAAGCCTCATCCTGGCTCCAAACAGTGGAGAGCGGGGCCTCTTGTTGCCAATTAGGGATCTAAACTAGTACTCTTATCTATACTATTATCAGTTATTTTTGATTATATTGTGAGGAGAAAATAATTGGCATTGCTTTATTATTCTTGTATGTAAACAAAGTCTTTCTTGAGCAGCAATACAAACTGATCCAAACTCTTCAGAATACCCATGTAAGTAAATGAGTGAACACATAATAGATGGTCTCCTGGGTGCAAGACATTTATAGTTATAGGTTTGCCCTTACTAGAAAAACAAGTGCAAATTAATAATAAATTACAAAAATACAAGTAATTGCCGCCATGGTAGATAAAACATGATGCAGGGAGACGAGAGAAGACATGACAGGTGTCCTCTGGGTCCTCTGCCAGTAGGGTGCAGCGGATGATAAAACCCACGGATCGGATCAGCAAAAAAGGGAAAAGGTCGCAAACATAACTTTCAGAGGTCCCCCGATCACGCTATTCTGCTGCTGATACCAGACTATTGTTTTTCACTGACGCCCCAAAAGTCCCTTCCACCGCTCTGAAGGCAGAGTGAACTACAACAAAATCTACATTTTTCATAATTTCTCTTTTTTATAATCATCGATAGTGTGTATTTGAATAAAACACACAATTCAAATGATTATAATAATAAAATATTGTATTTTTGTGGATACAATAACATCTTGTAATTAGCAGTATTAATGATGTAAAGATTAAAGCTAGTGTTGGTAAGTTAAACAGCTCATAATCCACTCAATCTATTTTATATTGCTCTGAAAACAGCTTCACAGCTACCTTTGTTCAGATGTGTCTCCAAAACTACATTTTACAAGATTACATGTAAACACATCATGTGATGATCACGTTTTCATTTACTCTCGACCAATACAATGTGTTACTGAACAGAGCCTGAAGGCATCATGACGTGGTCAGCTGTTAGCCCGGTTGCTGCTGCTCATTTCAACAGAGTTGTTAACAATGTAGCGATCGGGGACTAAAGAACATTAATACCGATCTGCTGATCGCATATTTATACTGAAGATGAGCCGATAACAACCTGCAGTAAAACTTTATTTCACACTATTATGGTTAAACTGTGTAATTAACCCATGGTTTACATGCATGCCGAAGCGGGAGGGGGGATTCTTAAGGTGCGTTCACACCGGTCTCGCTGATTTTTTGACGCACTGCAAAATCGCGTCCAACGCGCCGCCGGGCGTGTTCAGACCAAACGCCGCAAAATCTCGTAGCGCCGGAGAGGGGGCGTGGTTTATAGACCTGGATCCGTTCAACTGTCCGCCATTAACCATGGAAAGAATAACCTATATTCCTACGTGTTGTGGAAGTCACAGATATCCCGGGAAACTAAACGCCGTCATGTCTGGTTCATAATATTGTTCAGAGGAGCTCCGTGGATTGTATCGAGCTGTATTCACTGTGTCTAGCAAGCCACAGGTCGCTGTTTACTACAGCTGTAGGAACACAAAATAAACAGATTTGGCTGTGATTTAACGGAAAATAAACCGACAAAAAGGGACTCCGAAATAACTACATAATGATGCCGGGAGCGGTGCTAGGCTATGCTAACATCGTAGCAGCTCCACCAGCACTCAATAACGTCACGTAGACGTAAATACGGCAGCGTCTATTCATTGTTTGTACCGTATGGTTTACACACACACATGTATACACATAGTTTGGTCCGGTCTCTGTTGATATGAGGTATCGTAGAGCTCTGGGTGAACACAGACGGCTACAGGATTTATTTGTCCTCCATTGTTGTTTGTGATTCAGCACGGGCAGGAGGTACGCCACTGATGACGGGGGGAGCAACTCAACGCTGATAGGCTAGCGCGCCACAGCGTCACGCGATTATGCCGCAGAAGTTGAAAATTTTCAACTCGCGCGTTGCCGATTTTGCGCCGTCCACCGCGTCCACCGCACTGCAATAACGCGTCCAACGCGCCGCCGAATCGCAAAATCGCGGCGCGCCAGTCTCATCGCATCTGTGCATAGACTTTGTATGTAATCTCGATGCGCGTCAAAAAAAAAACGCGACCGGTGTGAACGCACCTTTAGGATCACAGATCAATACGCTGCGTTGCACCACATCCTCCAGGAGAGCAAACACGATGCTGTGCCCTCTAGGGCGCCGTTAATGGAGATAATATGACATAGTGCTCTGTGGTTGGCTTTTCAATAGGAAGACATGATGCAGTGCTCCACATGAACGTTGTCTGCTGCTGGTACCCTTTTATTGTCGTGCCCCTGCCCTCAAACAGCTCGAGTCCGCCCCTGGCCGCAGCTCCGCGCGTCATCTTCGCTGGAGAGGATCTTTGACGCTACTTCAGGGGATATTTATTTGTAAGTCGGGTCTCTTCTGTAATGGAGTAGTCTCATGTTCCCACCGTACACAGTCATGGGGTAAAGTATGAGTCCGTCTGTTGACTCACTGAACAATGACTTCGTCACCGGCACGCACGGGCGCGGGGGATTTCCGTATTTGAGACACTCGGCTACTGACGTTACTACCGCTCCGCTGACGGCTCCGCTGACTGACGGCTCCGCGGATCGACGGGCTCCCGTTCAGATGGACCCGTCCACGTTCCTTTACGATGTCCCCCCGCTGGTCGCCGATGGACTGTGTAAAATCCTGGACAGTGGAGATGACAGGCTCGGCTGGCGCGCACTGGGTGAGGAAGAGTTCTTGTCTGTCTGGTGTGAGATCTGGGTTGAGTAAAGGAGATACGGGTCACAGCAGCCACATAACACACTGACTGATCCAACTCTCAAACTGTTGACACGATGCTGTGATAACAGGAACCTGTCTGTCTGTTCACATCCTTTGAAATAATAAGGAACTACAATAACCGATCTTTAAATATTAGAATATGGCCTGTTATTGATACACATGTAGTTACAGTAATCAAGTGAAACTGCTATACACATGCCCTTAAGGCTTCTGTATGTTGCATATAGCATGCTCACTTCATTGATGGGTTAAAAGACTTGAGCAACTTCAAGTCATCCACATAGACGAGCTGCTGTGTGATAGAGTAGTAGGAGTGTAGAGGAGATGCTTGGATGAACCCGCGTTCTTATTCTTTATTTGCATCCACTGACACTCTCCGTGTCCGTCTTCTGTCTCGGCCTCCAGCTGTCCGAGTCGTCCCCAGCATGTTAGAGGTTCGCAGGTTGGAGCGCGTGGAGGCAGCTGGCCGGAGTCCCATGTGGGAGCTGCTGTGGTCCTGGGCTCAGGAGAATCCAAGGGTGCAGGACCTGCTGAAGGTGCTGCAGGACATGGGCCACCACAGGGCCCTGCAGCTCCTCCAGGGTCCAGCTCAGTCAGGTCAGTTACAAACAAATCAACCAGCATTTCCTCATGTATCTGCAGAGCACATTCAAAAGATCTTGATAACTCAAGTGTTGAGTTATTGATCCAGTAAACTCAATTGATGCATCACTTCCTGCACGCTGTGTATGCTATTTAAAGCTCCAGGTTGAGTGGATTCAAGGAATAGCGGTAGGGCTGGGCGGTATACCGGTCAACCGGTATCCCAGTTTTAATTTCCCGTACGACATGAATTTTTTTTCACAGCCGAAACAACTTCTGTCGCTCTTCAACAGGCAGCAAAATATATTGTTCGCCACTGACAGCGCTACGGTCAGAGCTCGCTGTCTTAAGTGTATTGAGAGGGAAAGTCATGGTCATAACTTTATAACAACAATTAATAACTCACAACTAACGCGCTTTAACAGGGCAAAACACCACGACACAACAGTTTGTGACACATAAACCATTTGTAACACTAATAATTGTTCATTTATAAAAATTTCTCCGCCAAACTGCATGCTGGGTAAAGCTCGCTAACAGCTGGGAGAGGCTCTGTCGCTCCAGTACCGTTACATTAAAGAACAGAAAAGAGCGATGCAGGATGAACAAAAACAACAAAAGGTATTTTGGTCAGACACATATGCAACGCTGATTACCGTGTAATATGTGTGGTATTTGTTATAAATGTACATTGATAGAGGGTGATAAGAAGCTGTACATGGAGGGGCTTAGGACCCAGGGGAATGTAGGTGAAGGAAACAGCTATTCACCGCTCGCTGGCCGGTTGGCTGGCCGTTTCTTTTCGGTGTTAAGTAATTAATGCTTTAATAACGCGGGAAAAAAAATACCGTGAAACCACCAGAATCTTACAAAATACCGTTGTTGGGATCAATAGGGGGCGTGTTTGAGTTATCAGCTTTTAAGAAACTGAATTCTTGACATCAATAGAATTATTAATGTGAATAACAATTATTAATGATTATTAATAATAACGGGGCACCACCCTGCGGACAGGGACCGATAACCAAACGATAAAACTAAGTCTCATAATTAGTAGTCACTCATCAGTGACAGTGAAGGTGTGAAATCCGAGCGCAGGCTACAACATACAGATCATCACATACATATGCACCATTAATCACAGACGACTGCTCTTTAAAGTATAATAGAGTTTATTAAATTAGAATAATAAAAGATCAGATCAATTAATATCGCAATCAACAAACGCCATCATACAATTTTATGTACCTAATATCTAAAGAAATGAAAATAAAAGAGGAGGGTGTGTATATAAGTATGTGTGTATGTGTATGTGTGTGTGTGTGTCTGTGTATAAAAGGAAGGGGGGTGAGGGCCCTTAACACTCACAGTCAAAGACTACAAAGATGGCCGCTGGCCACCAAGCAAAAGGGGGTGAGACTGTGGGTTAAAAGGGGAAGGGCTTAAGGTATTACCGCTGAACACCACCAGATGGCGTAGTCGAGGGACTTAGACAAACTGGGGGGGGGGGGGGTGAACCTTAAGATGCTACCGTGACCCACCACTAGATGGCCTAGTCGAGTGACTTGGGCAAACTGGCGGAGGAGAGGGGGGGGTCGCTGTGTGTGAGCACGTGTGAGAGAGAGAGGGTCAGAGAGAGAGGGGGTCACCTCCTGCTGTGTTGGCAGGAGGGTGAGCCAAGAAAAGGTGGAGAGAAATCGTAAGTCAACATAAATCAAACTTCTGCTGCGATATCCTGAGGAGCATAAGTACGTTATTCTCTCATGCATAAGCATACCGTTGTCGTCTTGAACTGTCGGCAGCTTACGCAGTGATGAACACGGCCCTCCGCTCACTCACAGAGTCGAGTTAATGAAGAGAGAAATATCCCACAAAGTTGAATACAAATGAATGACAATAATCCCAAAGAAAACAGTCAATGCAGTTAATACACAATACAAACGGAACTTCTCTGGTCCGTGAGGTTTGTGTATTTACCTCCGTATACTGCGACGGTGTCTTTAACGCGAACAGAATACGGGCAATGCACAGTGGAGCGGAGCTGGGGCCCGCTGAGTGTTGCGCAATACCTTGATATTACGCAATAGTAACGAAACACACAAAAACACGGGAATATCAACATATACATGAATTAACTTGAATGAACTTTAAGTTAATTTAAGCTAAGCTAGCCCAGATGCACAATGAACTTACGTTGGAGACGCTTCTTTGTGGCGGGGAGAGTGGCCGCTGAGAATCGTGCTTTCTTTGTCCTGAAGGAAAAAGTGGGGCTGCTTGTAGATCAGCGCGGCTGTTTAAGCGGCGGCTGTTTCGGTCCGTTGACGCGGCTCGTTCTGGAGCTGGCGCTGGACGTAATCAATCCTCGCTGCAGAGAGGATGATTTAACATCGGATTGAGACGCTGTGGTCCGTACGTCTCATCGGAAATCTTCGGGAAGGAGCGAGTTTTTCAGCTGCTGCTTTGCCGGAATGTGCACAAAAAGAAAACAACACGGGGAGGAATCGTGGAAGAGATTCGTCCCGGTGCAGTGAGAGGGCCTTGACTCAAAAAGAAAAACACGGCTACTTCGGCCAGCGAAGATAGCGTTGTGACCTGACAGGGTTTGCAGGCCTTCGTCGACAGCGCGATGCTGGCGGGGGGGAGAAAGCTGATGCGTCTCCTTGCGTCCCAGGGACGGATGTCCAGGGTGAAGAACAGCGATTGCTCCCTTGCTCGACCGAGGTCGAAGGGAAAAAGCGTGGAGGTGTGAACTGCAGGCACTTTTGTTGGGCACTGGTTTAACCGCAGGGGTCCTGGTGCTGTCTTGGCTCTCGGCCAATGAGATTGCAGCGGTGCATTCAGGTGACTTCAGGAACCATAGTTTTTTGGGGGGGGGGGGAATTCACACCTTAATGTGAAATTCCTTCAGAGGGGGTTTGGTGCTCATCAAACCACAATCCGGATGAAACCTTTGCTTGCAAAAGGGAAGGCCTGATTTTCTTTGTTCACAGCACATGTGCAGCCATATGCTCAGACCCCAACATCCCCCCTTTGCTCTGAAGAGCGGGATGCAGGTTACGGTCTTTAGAGCAAACCCAGGGCTGGCACGTGCATCCATGTGTTGGGGAAACCTGAAGAGGTGAGACAGTCCAAGTATTCCTGAGACAAAAGCAGTGGTTAAAACAGGAAGTGTTCAAGTTCATAGAGTTCAAGGTTCATAGTTCATAGCGTTCAAGTTCATGGTTCATTGGCATCTGGGCAGATGACTAAAGTTGCATCTGGGCAGATGACTTTAACTACTTTTACCTACATCTACTATCATACACAATTCAAATCATAGGTGAGCAACACATTATTCCCAAATAATTCAATCGCTATTATGATGTCGTGATAATCTAGCATTGCGGCATAGTGTCAAAGAAAGTAACAACCCAAATAAAACAAAACAAAACACAAAAGAGATAGAAGGAAAGAATAGAAAGACAAGAAGCAGGTGAGGGGGAATGCAGTGGTTACTGGTTCAACTCCTAGACCGGACTGGAGTCCGTCGGCGGAGCAGTCGTAGGTTGGCTACGTGGTGTTATGAATAGGAGGGAATCAGTTTCGTCTGTCATTTCTGGATCTATGAGTACATGATGTGTGCGTCTATCTCTCTCTAATCGGTGGATTTAGAGCGAGTCCTGTGTCTAAGTTTTGGAATCTATCGATGTTGGATTTGCGTTGCTAAGACTATAGGCCAGGTGTACCTGTGAAGGTTGCATAACAGTAGTGGTAGCAGATTTACATATTTTGATAACACGGCTAGTGTGACCAGCTAGGCTGGGGTTTTCGCTGCTCGAGCTGTTGACAGCTGAGCCTTCTCGGATGAGGTTCTGGGATAAATCTGACTGCTGCGGCCTAGGTTATGTCTTCTTTGGTTACTTCTGGTAGGGTCTATAAAGCATGAAAAGGGTTGTTATGAGAGTGGAGCATCAGGTTACAGTCACAATGAACGTTTTTCAGGTCATGCAACTGTTCTGGTTCAAGTTGGATGTGTTAGCAGTTAGTGCATGTCTACAGGGTGAGTTGAGGCATGCAGCTAAATGTTAGTAGTCAATAAGTAAGCCGCCATTCGGCCGGTTGGTTTCGACACTGGCAAGATTAGAGTGTACTTCCTGTGAAGTGCATCTCTCCAAGTTTCTGTTGACAGAGCCCACCCCCCTCGCGCTGTTCAAGTGGCGAGGGTGCATACCCCCCAGGTTACCGTCAGCACTCAGAGAAACGTCGCGAACAGTTTCACTCTGGAGTGTGTCATGGCAGGCTGGTGATATGTCCCTCCCCCCACCCTCCTAATTAGAGATGGAGACAGGTCCGGCGCGCAAGTCAAGTTCAGTTACCTACGGCACTGGCTACTTGACAGGCCCGGGCGATGACTCGGCTGAAAGAAGGCGGTGGCTTCGTTGAACAAACTGGAGGTGGATCGTGCTGACAGAGCAGGAGAACAAGGCTTAGTTGACGAAAGATTTTACGAGCGAGGGTGCTCGAAAGGGCCTCTAAGGGTCTCTGAGGGTGTGACACCCTAGAGGTGAATGCGAAAAGGTGGGGGAACACATGAGGCTCATTTCTGACCCGGAGTCGGGTAGAGCAAGAGTGTTATGACCCCCCAGTAAGACTAAAGAATATGTATAGATATATACATAACGGGCATTGCCTTTGCGGACAAGGTCGCCCAAGAAGGTTGAAGAACGAGGTGCGAAATTGGGAGTGGTCGTTTCCGGAAGTGGGCTGAGTTCTCTTCCCCCCCCCCTTCTACCACGTCGACTTGGCAGCAGGGGGAGAGATCACTCGGCTTAGTCAGGTGGGCTGCGAGTCAGTGTTACCTGAGGTTGCCCTTGAGGGCGTCTTTCACCGTCCCGTGGGTCCTTCGACCGCCACGGTCGTTTGTTCCTCGGGGGTGACCAGGGCTCGCTAGGCCAAGGCCTCTCGTCGTCTTCCAACGCTAGGTCGGGGTCGCTCGACTGTTGGATGCTCAAGACTATGTCGGTGTCATCGTGCTGATTCATCGGCCGACCGCGTGTCTCCCATGCAAGTTGCGCGTATTTCCTAATCTCTGGCATGGTGAGGTTACTCGTTCTGCAGTGCATGGTAACGTCGTATCTCACATGGTCGTGGAGATTGTGCAGAAATAGCGACTTAAAGGCGTGGTCTACTTCTAGACCTGGGGCGTTACGTCCCTGGAAGTATGCAGATCTCAAGCGCCTGAAGTAGTCTCTCGGGGACTCTAGCTTTCTCTGGGAAATGGCGAAGGCGCTGAGGGTGGCAGAAGCTGGGTCGGTGTACATGGAGTACTCCTCCCTAAGGGCGTGACAAAGGGATGAATAGCGGTCGCGGATGCTCGGCTGGAGCGTTTCCATGAAAACGTGGACGTTTCGAGTCGTGGTTTTCCACACTAGCTTGAGTTTTTCACGCGATGAGGGGCGTGATAAGTCGAGGAGGCAGCGATCGATCTCCCTTAGGTAGTCATCGATGCTCGAGTCGTGATTATCGGGATTGAAGCGTTCTACGTCTTTTGCTGGAGACTCAATCTGCCGATTACGCAGGCCTCCAAGGTTGATGGGGCCTGGGCCGTCCGAGTCGTCTGAGTCTCCATACTCGCGATGGTGGTAACGACGGTCATCCTCCCTCCCTGAGGGGGATGAGGTCAGTTCTTGTTGTGCGCGTGAACTGCGTGGAGGATTGCGTTCGCCTGAGGTGGGTTTGAAGCTACCTAGGCTGGCTAGGACCTGGTGTTGGTCCTCTCTCCTTCTAGTTGGGGAACGCGGTTTGTCGAGACGCAAGATGGGTCGGCTCTCGGGGAATGAGGGACCTGAGAACAAGAAATGACTGGGCTGAGGGGCTCGATAGGAGGTAGCGGTACCTACCGGGGCTGCTGGAGCACCTTGAAGCGCTTTCAGTGTGTCATTGCTCTCTAACGCCTTAGAGAGTTCTAGGTTGACCTCTCTGAGGTCACTGCGCAGGCTACTATTTTCTGACTGTAGGGCTCTACAGTCGCGTGACAGCTCCTGAACCTCTGTTCGGAGTGTCCAGATCTCGCGTTGCTGCTCGTCGCTCTGTGCCCGGGTGCGGGCAGCTTGCAGCTGCATTTTCTGATGATAGATGAGCAGTATTTCGCCGATTACTTCCTGAATCAGGCGCTCTCGCTTACCTGATGGGTTATTTACATAAGCCACCAGCTGCTCTAACTGCTCGTCACATAGGACAGCAGTGTATTTCGCAAAGTACTCTCTTTCGCTTGCTGAGAGTCTGAGGACATCAGCCACCGCATCTCGCAGTGCGGTGTCTTCTGGAGCTTTAGCTCCAGGAATGGGGGATTGCTCGTCGGTCATTCTCTCTAATGAGCGCGGCTCCCAATGGTTGTTAATTCCCTAGTGTTAGAACGGAAACTGTTAGTGTTTACGGTTCTCAGTGAAATGTCTAGTTCTGCGTTGAACTGATTTCTACTGTTAGGTGTTACTATTCATGCAGGCGCACAGTGAAACGTGTAGCTCTCTGACTTCCGTTTCTACTGCTGCTGCTCTGAGGGTATCACTACTGCTTTGCAGCCAAAGGTGCGAAAATGCTAATGTGGTTTAGCACTTTGGGCCTGTGACAGCTGTGTGTACTGCTTTGAGGGGATTTAAGAAAAACAAGCAAAGTATTGGTATTACAAACTAAACGATCAAATCTACTACACAGCTGGCTGTTAGTTTACGAAATGAAACGAATAATTAAACCTGGAAAGGAAATTAAAGTTCAATTAAAATTAAGATTAAAAATCAACAATTAAAATCAAAAATTAACTCACAATAAGAGAAGATTTTGAAGATCAAAGCCTACCTATTTTGGGAAATAAGTTTCAGGACTGTGGATCATTCAAAAGAAGGAAAAAAAATAATAATTTTCCGAAAAAAAAAAATTATTTTTTTTGAAAATTAATATTTCAAAATTATGGATTAATGTACATATGTATCGTAATAACTGGAATAACGTAGCCTCACACGGGGCACCACTTTGTTGGGATCAATAGGGGGCGTGTTTGAGTTATCAGCTTTTAAGAAACTGAATTCTTGACATCAATAGAATTATTAATGTGAATAACAATTATTAATGATTATTAATAATAACGGGGCACCACCCTGCGGACAGGGACCGATAACCAAACGATAAAACTAAGTCTCATAATTAGTAGTCACTCATCAGTGACAGTGAAGGTGTGAAATCCGAGCGCAGGCTACAACATACAGATCATCACATACATATGCACCATTAATCACAGACGACTGCTCTTTAAAGTATAATAGAGTTTATTAAATTAGAATAATAAAAGATCAGATCAATTAATATCGCAATCAACAAACGCCATCATACAATTTTATGTACCTAATATCTAAAGAAATGAAAATAAAAGAGGAGGGTGTGTATATAAGTATGTGTGTATGTGTATGTGTGTGTGTGTGTCTGTGTATAAAAGGAAGGGGGGTGAGGGCCCTTAACACTCACAGTCAAAGACTACAAAGATGGCCGCTGGCCACCAAGCAAAAGGGGGTGAGACTGTGGGTTAAAAGGGGAAGGGCTTAAGGTATTACCGCTGAACACCACCAGATGGCGTAGTCGAGGGACTTAGACAAACTGGGGGGGGGGGGGGTGAACCTTAAGATGCTACCGTGACCCACCACTAGATGGCCTAGTCGAGTGACTTGGGCAAACTGGCGGAGGAGAGGGGGGGGTCGCTGTGTGTGAGCACGTGTGAGAGAGAGAGGGTCAGAGAGAGAGGGGGTCACCTCCTGCTGTGTTGGCAGGAGGGTGAGCCAAGAAAAGGTGGAGAGAAATCGTAAGTCAACATAAATCAAACTTCTGCTGCGATATCCTGAGGAGCATAAGTACGTTATTCTCTCATGCATAAGCATACCGTTGTCGTCTTGAACTGTCGGCAGCTTACGCAGTGATGAACACGGCCCTCCGCTCACTCACAGAGTCGAGTTAATGAAGAGAGAAATATCCCACAAAGTTGAATACAAATGAATGACAATAATCCCAAAGAAAACAGTCAATGCAGTTAATACACAATACAAACGGAACTTCTCTGGTCCGTGAGGTTTGTGTATTTACCTCCGTATACTGCGACGGTGTCTTTAACGCGAACAGAATACGGGCAATGCACAGTGGAGCGGAGCTGGGGCCCGCTGAGTGTTGCGCAATACCTTGATATTACGCAATAGTAACGAAACACACAAAAACACGGGAATATCAACATATACATGAATTAACTTGAATGAACTTTAAGTTAATTTAAGCTAAGCTAGCCCAGATGCACAATGAACTTACGTTGGAGACGCTTCTTTGTGGCGGGGAGAGTGGCCGCTGAGAATCGTGCTTTCTTTGTCCTGAAGGAAAAAGTGGGGCTGCTTGTAGATCAGCGCGGCTGTTTAAGCGGCGGCTGTTTCGGTCCGTTGACGCGGCTCGTTCTGGAGCTGGCGCTGGACGTGATCAATCCTCGCTGCAGAGAGGATGATTTAACATCGGATTGAGACGCTGTGGTCCGTACGTCTCATCGGAAATCTTCGGGAAGGAGCGAGTTTTTCAGCTGCTGCTTTGCCGGAATGTGCACAAAAAGAAAACAACACGGGGAGGAATCGTGGAAGAGATTCGTCCCGGTGCAGTGAGAGGGCCTTGACTCAAAAAGAAAAACACGGCTACTTCGGCCAGCGAAGATAGCGTTGTGACCTGACAGGGTTTGCAGGCCTTCGTCGACAGCGCGATGCTGGCGGGGGGGAGAAAGCTGATGCGTCTCCTTGCGTCCCAGGGACGGATGTCCAGGGTGAAGAACAGCGATTGCTCCCTTGCTCGACCGAGGTCGAAGGGAAAAAGCGTGGAGGTGTGAACTGCAGGCACTTTTGTTGGGCACTGGTTTAACCGCAGGGGTCCTGGTGCTGTCTTGGCTCTCGGCCAATGAGATTGCAGCGGTGCATTCAGGTGACTTCAGGAACCATAGTTTTTTGGGGGGGGGGGGAATTCACACCTTAATGTGAAATTCCTTCAGAGGGGGTTTGGTGCTCATCAAACCACAATCCGGATGAAACCTTTGCTTGCAAAAGGGAAGGCCTGATTTTCTTTGTTCACAGCACATGTGCAGCCATATGCTCAGACCCCAACACCGTGATATGCATTTTTGGTCATACCGCCCAGCCCTAAGAGCGGAGTCTTTAATTAAAAATGTCAACATGTAAATTGTGTAAAAAATGTAATGTGTACTGTGGGCGACTCAGTGGTAGAGCAGGGTCGTCCTTCAATCAGAGGATCGGCGGTTTGATCCCGGCTCCACTAGTCAGGCAAGACACTTAAGCCCAAATTGCTCCCGTAGCTGTGCCTACGGTGTGTGAATGTCAGCAGCCTATTTGGTGTGACAATACACAATTTCACAGCTGATCACACTGACTACATTATATGTACAGAACAAGATTCTGTCTTGTAAAAAAACAATCATATTTTTTGAACTGACACTGTAATGTGCTGTCTATTATGTAAAATAGCATAACCCTAACCCAAGTCTACAAGATACAATCTGTTCAGCATACGACCCCCTCTGTCCGTAGACCCTCGATTCATTCATCGGAAAAACTCCTCTTTAACCGGGAAGAAACGTCGTGGAGAGCAGCTCTTTCCTCTCCCAGGAAGGACGGACATGCAGTAGATGTTGTTCCACTAATGTAAAACCACAGTATGGACAGTCAGGATGCAAGAATTCTAGTTATATTGTAAACATGAAGAAAATTGTGTCTATAAGGATGTCAAACAGGATCCAGAGGTCCTCCTCTCCACCATGGGAGCTGGAGAGAGGACTGGCTAAAGGAACATGCTCAAGCACACATTCACAGAGATAGGAGACGGCTGGGACACAAACAACGGAGTGTTGGAGAGACGCAATGGTTTCCACAAAGTTTACAGTATTCTCGTCGGCAGAACAAACATATACTACACTATAAGTACGAGGATTAATGACGCGCCAAGACTGAGACAGACTAACTGAAAGTTGAAGGGGTAGTTTGGATGGCTTAAAGTTCTCCAAACTGTGGGCCAACTGTCCCTGTTAAGGTGTTCTATGTTTGGAGGTTTAGACGGTCTGATGTCAGCATGGAGGTAATTCCAGAGGAAGGGGGTGTGATGGGGAAAGGCCCTGTGGCTTCTTGTTAACTCCAGCACAGACTGGAGCCCCGTAGTCTGAGAGCGGAGAGTTTAAGGTGTAAGGCGATCAGGTCTGTCTAGAATGTTGAAGGTGATCAGAAACACCTTCAAGTTTGATCTCTCATGGATATGGAGCCATGAAGGAAAGCTACAGCTGCTGTAATGTGGTCAAATAGTCGCGTTGTAGGTAAGAATCTAGCTGCAGCGTTCTGAACCTTCTGAAGACTTTTGAGCATGCGACTGGACAACAAAACGTTACAACGATCAAGTCTGGATGATACAAAGGTGTGAATGAGGATCTCTGCACCGGCCACAGACGGAGAACGCCTGCTTGTGATCAAATGTAGCACCAAGATTCTGGGATGTCTGTATCTACATTACATCTTAATTTAATTCAAAGCCGAATATTTGCAGCAAATCGTGTGGTGTAATAAGCTTGAAATATTGTTAATGAAAGCAGGATTGTAGATTGTTGGTGGAGCGATAGAGGAAGTTACATCACAAAGGGGAAATGTGAAGCCCGTCTTTGGTTCCTCTTTGTGGCTGATGTCTGATGTCAGCAACCATGGTGATGCAGTTATCAAGAGAAATAGAACTTTAATTTCATATTTGGGCAATCTGTCTATTTATAGAGTCGCCTGTGCCTTTAAAGGAGACGGAGGGGCTGTTGTGAGGTTGTGACATCACGATACAGTCTGCGTTAGAAGTGCTACTAGAATCCGTGTTGACGCTCATAGTGAGTCCTCAAGCTGCAGTGACGTGGGGGCTTAAAGAGACAGGCACACAGTATGAGAAAAATAAAGTGTTTTTTAACAATAAAGCATGTAAACACGTTCATGTTCATTCAAGTCATACATTGATTGCGTTGAATTTTGACTTGCCATGTGTGAATTAGCATGAATAAAGCAATGTTAGGGTTCATGCTGCTCCGTGTCTGTGTTCCAGTGAGCTCCGACGGAGACAGTCAGCCGCCTGCAATCACTTTCCAAGACGTCATCGATGGAACCAGGGGTTTTCATCATGACATGAGAATTGCAGAGGGACACTTCTCTGATGTCTTCAGAGCGCAGATGGGAAGTAAAAAGGTGGCGGTGAAGCTTTTTAAACAGGTGATTGTTGATTCTCACACTCTTCTGACAGTTTGGGAAATATGCTTATACAAATATCAAAAATTCAAATGAAAGGGATGGTTTGGATGTGAGGTTGTGTGAGGTATCAGTGGATCAGCTGCAGTAGATGGAGTTTGGAGGCAGCGGTAGACTGAAATGACTGTTTCCTGATCCATCATTTTCCAGACAAACATGTCGTCATGGAAGAAGCTGTGGGACGTCTTCGGGAGAGAAATGGAAATTCATCATCTGTACGTGTCAACGCTGGCTCTCATAGTACCTTTCTACATGTATGTGATGGAGTGTGCTCAATATCATACGGGGTGATGTGTTCCAGGTACCGACATCCAAACATCTTAGACCCGTTGTGCTGTTTCTCTGACGAGGGCCGCTACTGTCTGGTCTATCCTTACCTCCCCAACGGGTCGCTCTTCCACAGACTACACCATCAGGTAGTTCTATCAGCATGTTGCTCACCACATGTTGAACAAGAGGTCAGTCTGTGTGTCACTTGTTTTCCAAGCCAGAGAAAGGTAGTTGCTCGGTAACACTTTCAATTTCAGAAAACAGGAAGTGAATGAGTGGGATACAACTTCTGCTTTTGCAGGAGTTAACAGAGGCTTTTGTTTTGAAAGAATATATAATTGAAACTTAAGAACATGAATATAACAATTTTATAATGAGAAAGAAGTAGCAAAGTCTACTTTCTATGTCCTTGAACAACATTTGAGTTTGCTTCTTTTACTATGATATTTTTAATTAAAAGTAAAATAGTGTATATATACGTGTATATATATATATATATATATATAAATTGACTTAATTTGGTTACCTAAATAATCTTTTTTTTACTGATATAGGCAAATGTTAATTTCTCAGATTGCACAAAAAGTCTGTCTTTTCTGTATCAGTTTTCCTAAAGTTAGATATAAATGAATGCCTTGCTTACCAGCATTGCAGTATGTCCCATGTAATGGGCAGATTGTGTCTAATCCACAGCCCAATGGGATGTGGATTTAAGATGCAATCTGCAATGTGACCGAGGCAGAGTCTGTACTTTGTAAGTAGGAACATGTTATGTCATGTAAACACAATTATTGGAGAAGCGTGTAGTTATTCCAGCCACAAACCGGTATTTACTACGTTTGTGTGCTGTAAACACACCTACATGTGACTCAACGTTGCCAGGTAGAGTTGGTTAAATGTTTTGCTGTTGGAGGTTTAATTACCGCGTTACACTAAATGCCTAGAATGGTAAACCATCTTGCATATTCTTTTGTGTCATATTTGAAATGTTGTGTTGTCACTGTACAGGGCGGAGAGCCCCCCCTCTCCTGGCAGCAGCGCCTCGCCATCATTAAGGGAAGTGCAAAGGCCTTGCATCACCTCCACACGGCTCAGAGCAGCCCGGTGATCTGTGGCAACATCGCCAGGTACGAGATGAAGAACTCCAGCCTGTCTGGTGTGTCTCTGAAGAGGACATCGTTCAACACTTTACAGAACGAACACTCGCTTAAAGGGAAATATCAAATATCATATCCGGCTAAGACTGGAAGGATCAGAAAGATCCATGTTGGAAGGAAAGCAGTAGAGATTGACTGCAATATATTACACCAAGAGAGGTGAATTGTTAACAAGGCAATCATGTATACCTGCCAGCAATGCAACGACATGCAGAATAACTATTACAACAGATAGATGTTACTTTGTTCATCAAGGCGACATTGTTTCACTACAGCAGCATTTATAGATACAGGTAAAGCAGAACTAACAGAGTAGAACATATGAAATATAAAGATGCACAATATATACAATATAATAGAATAATACTAAATGAACTAACTAAACAATAGTGCAAAGATTTATCCAAACAAACAAACAACAGTGTCTCAGTGTTCTAGTCATGTCAATGATCTGGTCAGAGGTGATTTATTATAGAGTCTTATAGCAGGAAAGTTCTCTGTATCTGTCCTTGTGACAGCGGAGCTGCATCAGTCTGTTAGAGGAAGTGCTCCGCTGCTCCTGCAGGAGGTGGTGGAGAGGGTGGTCCGGGTTATCCAATATGGACAATAGTTTCAACTTCTGCAGATGGCATGACCCCGAGTTGTACTGGAAGTCAGTGGTGTACAAGGTGAACAGGAAGGGAGACAAAACAGTTCCCTGTGGGGCTCCAGTATCACTGACCACCACACCAGACAGCACACGGCCCAGTCGGACAAACTGTGGTCTGCCTGTGAGGTAGTCAGTGATCCAGGAGACGGTGGACGCGTTCACCCCCACCACCCGCAGCTTCTCACTCAGCAGCACTGGTTGGATGGTGTTAAATGCACTGGAGAAATCAAAGAAAGTGATTCTCACAGAGCCACCGGATCCATCCAGGTGCGACTGAGCTCGTTGCAGCAGGTAGATGATGGCGTCGTCCACCCCCACATGAGGCTGGTATGTAAATTGCAGAGGGTCCAGTGAGGATTTCACCTGCGGCCGGAGGCGGGCCAAGACCAGCCTCTCCAGCACCTTCATCACATGTGATGTGAGGGCAACTGGTCGGTAGTCATTGAGGCCAGATGG
The DNA here is from genome assembly GCA_028022725.1 of Lycodopsis pacificus. Taxonomy (NCBI): domain Eukaryota; kingdom Metazoa; phylum Chordata; class Actinopteri; order Perciformes; family Zoarcidae; genus Lycodopsis; species Lycodopsis pacificus. The sequence continues at coordinate 3,053,916 of CM051709.1, forward strand.
TGTCGTCTTCTTTGGAACATGAACCAGGCACGACGTCTTCCACAGCACCACAATGCACCGGAGAAATCAAAGGAAGTGATTCTGGAAGGTCCAGGTGTGACTAAGCTTGTGGCAGCAGGTAGATGATGGCGTGGTCCATCATCATTGAAGCCAGTAATCGGCTTCATCCCGTCCACACCTCCCTCACATTGTTCTGTAGGAGTCCTTGCACTCCCTGAGCTTCTCCTTCAGGTCGTACTGGACTCTGCTGAGCTGGTCCCTGTCCCCAGACCTGAAGGCTGCTTTCTTCTTATTAAGAAGAGCTTTTAGGTCACTGGTGATCCATGGCTTGTTGTTGGGGAAGCAGCGTACAGTCCGGGATGGTATGGTGGTGTGTTCACAGAATGTAATGTATTCCGTGATACAGTCCGTCATGCTGTTGAGGTCCTCCCCATGTGGTCCACACAGCACATCCCAGTCCGTCGACTCAAAGCAGTCCTGCAGGGCGTCTTTAGCCTCCTGTGTCCACAACCAATACTATTTATTGCCATTCGTGTCTTTGTTATTTCCAGCCACGACAGTATTGTCTTCACCTTCTGAGTCTGTCTGATAACCTGTCGTCTCACACGCCCCTAGCGGAAACCACGCCCCTAGCTGCCAGCAGCTCCTCACAGGATGCTGATTGCTCCGTGCTCTGGTTTACCGGAGACAAACAAATGACTTGAAGCCTGCCGAGATGGGTTTTTGTGAGATATGTGATCCCCCGGTTCTCGCGGACTCTCGAGACATAGTGAGAATCTAGATGGCGTGCAAGTCATCATGGCTCCATGGGATCCTGGAGACTCCTGCTGCAGCTGAAACTACCACAGAAGAAGTCAACATGAGAACGTAACAACCGTGTAAGATGCCGGCACGAAACCTTTCATGGTGTAGTTGAGATCAAGACGTAGGTCAAGTTAAACGATGGGTGCGGTCCGAGCAAGGGTGCCTGAAGTAGGCCCCACACACCCCCCACACACACACACACACACCCCCCACACACACACACACACACACACTGTCCTATTCAGTTGAAAGCTAATGCTACGTAGGGATTATAGAGTAATAGCAGCGTGGTGGAGCTCCACTGTCTGCTGCCTTTCACCTGTCCTGTGTCTCTGCTGTCTCTGCACAGTGCTAACATACTCCTGGACGACGCCCTGCAGCCCAAGCTGTCCGACTTTGGGTTGGCTCGTCTCCGTCCTCATTCAGCCAATCAGAACTGCACTGTCACTCTGGACACGTGGTCCCACAGCAACCTGGGATACCTCTCTGAGGAGTACATCCGAGACGGCAAGCTGTCCGTCAGCCTGGATGTTTACAGCTTCGGAATGGTGATTGTAACAAGATCATGAGCTTCGCTGCACTTTCTTCATCGCGTGTGTTCATGTGTGTGTGTGTTGGTGTTGCATAGAAACTCTCCGTTACAAGTTTTAGTACAACAATCAACATTTTACTTCGGTAAAAGAGTTATCCGAAAAAAAAACACATTAAGTATCAAAAGTAAAAGTACACATGAGGCAGAATGGTCCCCTGTTATATCATTATGTATACGATTCCACTTGATTACATCACAGATACATTACATGGAAGCTTGTTTGAACAACTTCAGTAGTATTATATTATATATTACATCTTTCATAATATATAAATACAAACTCTTATTTTGAAAATAATTAGTAACCATAGCATCAAATACATCTCGTGGAGTAAAAAGTATAACATTCTCTCTCGTGGCCACCAGGGGGCGACTCCTCTGGTTGTATAGAAGTCTATGAGAAAATTACTCTACTTCTCTCTTAATTTATTACCTCAGTAAACATTGTAAACATGAGTTTATGTCTCAATCTCTAGTTTCAAGTCTTCTTCAGTACAGCATGATGTTCATTTAGTACATTATGGTCCATTTAGAGTCACACAGACCATAAAGCAGGGGATGCTTTAGGGCGGGGCTACACGGTGATTGACAGGTCTCTACCAGAGACGTATACAGCGTCTCTACGTCGCTCCTCCTCAGTCCATATATGGTCACTTTCTGTTCACTAGTTGTAGAAAAGCAAGATGGCTTCAATACCGCATTCCACAAACCAACGGGTGCGTCACGTTCAGTTCTTATATCGTCTACGACATCTACAAAAGAGTAATATTGTATATAGGACGAAGTAGACAGTAGATCTTATTGTGATGAAGGATATGATCGCTGATGGAAACATCATTTCTTGCCATTGATGACAGTCTGTTTGCTCTCAGGTTGTAATGGAAACAGTAACAGGACGGAAGGTCACAGAGGACGTAGTGAAACAAAGCCCCCTGGTGAGTCCGCTCTAAAGGTCATGGGTTAGGGTGGGCTGTGTAACCTTCAGATAAAGGCTTCATGATCCACTGTGCTGTCTGCTCTGTCTGCTCTGCCAGAGAGACCTGCTTGTGAGCGAGGTGGAGGACAGCGGCACTGTGGACTCTTGTCTGCAGTTCTTGGATGAGGCGGCTGGCCGGTGGCCGATGGCCGTGGCCCTCGACCTTCTGCGTCTGGCCTTGGACTGCGCCGCCAGCCGCCACCGCAGCAGACCGAGCATGGAGAATGTGAGCACCACCAGTTCATTCTTCACCTTTAGGCAGCGCTAGATATCCTCCGCTCAAAGGCCCACAAGCTGAGCTCTATGACTCTCCAATGCTTTCTTTCATGCTGCTATAGTCACTTTTGTTATGACTGCTTATTAAGGCCGTTGTAGGTAAATACAAAATAAAAATGACAGAACTGTGGAGTGGGGTAGTATCCAGGAAAAAAAGTGAAATGTCCAAGCGTGAAGTCGTACATTAAGGAGAAAAAACTACAACTACCTTTGAATATTAACATCAGAAACTTGCAAGAAAAAAAACCGTGCGGACCGCGATAACTCCAGACGCTGTGGGCCAAAGGTCCTGGAAGGCACATAAACATGTTCTCTTCTGTGTTCTTACATGAACGTAATGCTCACACTGTCCTCATGTTACCTTGTTTTATTTTGCCGGTTTATTTCATCAGATAAATCCTAAAGATTTCCTATTGGTCCTGAAACATACATATACTCATTTATTATTTTTTATCTTTTGCATAATAAAGCAACATGCGTACTTGATCTTGTTGCTTAAAAATGTACAACTTGCATCTCTTTTTACCTCTTAATATAACGCCCCCCCCCCGGTTCTGTCACTTTCTTTTGTTTTCCCTACAGAGGTCCTAATACGCCGTCATATTTAAGTGACTGTGGTTAAGATAACTACTATAAATCTCAACTGTCTTCAGGTACTTCTTGCATTGAGCAAGCTGCTTCCTCCACCTAGCTGCCCCCCCGCCGACCAACCCCACAGCCTGGATGACAGAGACCCTTCTGATGCCGAGCCGAGCCCCCCGTCCTCCATTCCCGTAGAGCACGACGAGCAGCGCAGCCCCCCCGCTTCTCCGATGCAGGCGGAGGCGAGTGAATGCAGCCAGTCGGAGGTGACTTATCTGAGTGAGCTCGGGGGGGCGGCGGACCTGTACAGCAGCTGGCCCGTGCAGTGCAGCTGCCTCGCTGAGGACGGCAGTCGAACCTGCGAGGACTGCAGGGCCAACGGCTTCACCAGCGACAGCACAGACGGCCCTCAGAGTGAGTACACCGAGCGGTAGACCACAGATCAGATATTATCACAATACATGCACAAAGTAACCACAGACAGCTGCTCTTTAATAAATACAGAGTTTATTACGTTCCAATAATAATGATCTAGTCAACTAATATCTAAACTAACAACAACTATACATTCAAGAGCACGCTATCTAAAATCAACAGACGGGGGTAAGATGGAGTGTATGTGTGTGTGTGGGGGGGGGGGCGAGAGCACAGCTCAGACAACGTATGATGTCACGAGACTCTAAAATGGTGAATATAAAGGTCGTTATCTACTCGTGTCTGAAGCAGTTAGCTCACCCCGGAGCTACATTAGCTTAAAGCTGTGTGTGTGTGTGTGTGTATGTGTGTGTGTGTGTGTGTGTGTGTGTGTGTGTGTTAGTAAAAGAAGAGAGAAAGCAAACAAAACAGAATAAGATCCTCCCCCCGTGGTGGAGTATGGTGATCTTTGATTGGCCCAGCTGTTGCAGCAGTATGAAATACACAGTAACTTCTACACAACATAACGATCTTCTTCATTAATCTCAGCGGTTATTGAGCACACACACCACGTTATAAGATGATACAGTAACTTCAGCAACACAAACAAGATAATGAACACAATGACTAACTAGCCCAGACACCTTGAGTACGCCTTATGCTGCGTTCACACCAAACGCGTCGAAAATTTGACGCGCGTCGAAATTACATACAAAGTCTTTTTTTTTCAACTTCTGCTAAATATTCGCGTGACGCTGTGGCGCGATAGCCTATCAGCATTGAGTTGCTCCCCCTGTCATCACTGACTTCCTGCCGTTGTTGAATCAGGAAATAAATCCTGTAGCCGTCTGCGTTCACCCAGAGCTCTACGATACCTCATATCAATAGAGACCGGACCAAACTATGTGTATACATGTGTGTGTGTAAACCATACGGTACAAACAATGAACAGACGCTGCCGTATTTACGTCTACGTGACGTTATTGAGTGCTGGTGGAGCTGCTGCGATGTTAGCATAGCCTAGCACCGATCCATCAGAGCTCCATTGAGAAGACAAGTAGCCTACAAATCGGCATCATTACGTAGTTATTTCCGAGTCCCTTTTTGTCGGTTTATTGCCGTTGAATCACAGCCAAATCAGTTTATTTTGTGTTCCTACAGCTGTAGTAAACAGCGACCTGTGGCTTGCTAGACACAGTGAATACAGCTCGATACAATCCACGGAGCTCCTCTGAACAATACTATGAACCAGACATGACGGCGTTTAGTTTCCCGGGATATCTGTGACTTCCACAACACGTACTAAGCCGAAATACAGGTTATTTTTTCCATGGTTAATGGCGGACACTTGAACGGATTTCAGGCGATAAGCCCCGCCCCCTCTCCGGCGCGTTGAATTTTCGCCGCGTTTGGTGTGAACGCAGCATTACTATGAGATGATTTCTCAACCAATCGGTCGGTCCGTCACTCGGCTCCAAGCGTTGCTCAATAAATTCTCTCTGCAGCAGAGAATCTCGTCGGCTCATTAAGGGAATTCTCCGTCCTTGTAACCGGCATAAATCAACTTGATTAGAAAGAGAATCCGTCCTTCTCTTCCTCTGAAGAATCTGTATTCTTCACTTCTGCAGGCAAATTGTCCACTTCTCCCTTTCTCAGTCTCTCTTCGTCCAGCGAATGTAAAGCAGTTTAACGAGGGTCTCGTCTAAAAACAGCAACGCTGCGTTTGTGCTTCCTCAGTCCGGCCAGGGTGTGAGGGATAAGCCCTGTTTCAGTGAGCTCAGGAGCTTTGTAGTTTGGTGGCTGAGCTCCAGGGGTCTGTGGTCCTTGACCAATGGGAGGCCAGCGTTGCATTTGGGTGAAGATTTCACAGGTGAGTGTGAAATCCTTTCTGGTGGGGGTTTGGATGCTATCTACCCACATCAGGTTGAGCCTTGCCTGCAGGTCAGGCCCAGTGTCTTTGTCTCAGAGCACCTGGGCCCAACACAGGTGAGCTGTACTCTGTGTGTGTTAGCCTACTAGAAGTAATCAACTGCTGTGTTTTGTGTGTTTCAGCTGAATCTCTTGTGGTGGCCAATCCAGCCAAGGAGAGACTGAGGAACAAACTGAGTCTTTACGACAGAGGGCTGATTCACACGCAGGAGCTCTTCTCTGAGATGAGCCTACAGTCCACAGCGGACCACGATTAGACTGCTTCATGAAGCTACACTGATCTGAAGTCATACTGATTCTATTCACACCAATATTTAATAAAATAAAGAAACAAAACTTTTAGAAAGATGCTGAATAAAAGATCATGATTGTGAATGAATGGCTCCTTGGGGCGACCGTGGCTTACTGGGTAAAGAGGGTTGTCCGCCAACCGAAAGGTCACCGGTTCGATTCTCGGCTGCACCGTGTCCTGTGTCGAAGTGTCCCTGAGCAAGACACTGAACCCCTAACTGCTCCCCGGGCGCCTGTCATTGGCAGCCCACTGCTCCCTACATATACAGGGATGGGTCAAATGCAGAGAATAATTTACCCACTGGGACTAATAAAGGAATGTTTCTTCTTCTTGACAAAATGCCAATGGGACTTTTCCACTCAAGTTTGGAGTATTGCAGAACATAAGATCTGTGACAAGCACAAGTTTATGATACTTGAGCCCCGTGACACTACTCCTTAATTTCTCCAGACCATAATTCCTGCTTTGTAAAAGAAAACAAAAGCTCAAACAGAGAATCAAATGTCCGAAGCACCCGCTGCTGCTCTGACAGCAGTCGGCCGGACGTCACGGACGACACAAATCTAGCTGACTGTACGTTACAGTTACCTCACTAGAGAGGGAGGAGCTATGTTCTTCAGACACGCCCCCTTGAGAGTCTCACCAGTCTCACCTTTTTTGCTGTATTGAAAACGTACTGAACCATGGCACCACTGTATTGTGTTGAACCGTTACACCCTACTGATCGCTGCTCAGTCTGCACGTTAACCTATAAGAGTGCACGTGCACCAATTTATTGTTAAGAGCACAATCCGATTCATGCACAAGATGATTTAAGCATAAACTCAAACAGAGCAGATCAATTCATTTTATTAAACGTCAATTCAATGATATTTGACCTGGAAGTGAAGGGTCATCTACTTTCAAAATAAAAGAGCAGTCTTTCTTAAAAATCTAAATGAGAGTAAAATGAAGTTAAAAATAGTTACCGGCTATATCATAGTGGCTAGCCCCTAGCATAACACATCTGCATCTCTGAGTGAACTTTCAGTGGCCACGTTGCATTGTGGGTAATGTAGGAGCCAGGTTTTAAAGACGAAGAATGAAGTTAAGAATGAAAAAGGCGTCTCTAGTTCTGCTTCATCTATTGTGATTCTTTTTGTTAAACTGTCCATTGGGAGTCTTACAATGTTGGAGAATTGCAATGCTCAATCAGCTAATTTACAGGATCAAAGAAATTGAAGAAGAAAGGGAAATTTAATAGTTGGAATCAGTGGCGGCCGGCCAATAGAGGGCCACGGGGCCTGGCCCCACCCACCTTGAGACACAAAAAAATAAAATAAAAAATTCTAATTTTATAAAAAAAAAAATTTTAATAATATCAATAAATTATACAAATTGTCAATATTTGTGTTTTTGAGCTATGTAATATACCCAGTAATATTTGTAAAATAGGATATCTGCGCAAAATAAATGCTTTTCCCTGCTTGTCCTCCGCTGGTGCACCTCTCAGCTGTGCAAGTCTCTACTGCACGTGCTGGGGCCAGATCGATTTGGCCCAAGGAAGACGGGTCTAATAAGCAGCTTAGCCAATCACTGATTAAAGAAATAAATGAGTGACTTACAATTTAGCCAATCAGCGCCCTAAAAAAGACTTCCGGGAGGACCAGACCCTCCCGGAAGTCTTTTGCTCCCGGAGTACCCGTGTCTAGTTCTCATCTCGTGTGTTCTCGCTACCCAGCTGGACGACGGTCACCGGCTTGCGGTAAAGAAACACAACGAGGAGGTGGATAAAAACCGGCACATTTTATCAAAAATAATTGATTGTGTCAAGTTTTGTGGGGCTTTTGAGTTGGCTTTGCGTGGGCATGACGAGACTGACTCCTCGGACAACCCTGGCGTGTTCAAGGGACTGGTGGATTCTGTTGCGTCCCTCGACGGTGTGCTGGAGGAACACCTGGAGACAGCCAGCGTTTTTAAAGGGACGTCGAAGACTGTACAAAATGAGCTGTTGGAATGCATGCTGTCGGTTGTAAGGGATTACATTCTGGAGGAAGTAAAGAACGCTGATTTTATCGCCATTCAAGCAGACGAGATGACGGACATTTCCACCCACTGCCAGCTGGTGCTCCATGGAGAAGGAACTTGTCAGGGACATGCCTGACTTCAATAAGAAGGTCATTGAGAGGTTTGCCACTCAGAAGAGCAAACTTCCTTTACAAATAACTGTCATAAAAACATGCAGGTTTCCTCACTGCACTGATTGGGTGTTTCTCCAACAAACAAGGTTCATAGGGGCATCTTAAAATATACTTGTTCTATTCGACTATATATGATATTTATTTTTTATTATAATATATTCATGATATTTATATTGTATTTTTTTGATTATATGGTATTTATATATCATATTATACTGAATATTATTATTATATGATATATATATATATATATATATATATATATATGATAACAATGTAACTGCAAAGTACTAATGCGTTTTTGATACCTTTTTTTTTGCATTGAATTATACTATTTGCTGAAATTGATTGGATGGCCCTACCCAAAAAAAAATCCACCAGCCGCCACTGGTTGGAATGCTGTTAAGCAACTACTATTCTTTATTCAACAATTTCTTCCGTACGTTTTTTGGACCTCTTCTACTTCTGCATTTTTTAAGCTACAGAAACCGTTAAACGGTCAAAGGGAGGACGGCGCTGACTGCGTGTGGGCAGTAAACAGACTAACCTTGAGATAGAATTTGGGGATATCAAACAGTCTTTTGCCACAGGCCTCAAAGCACTCATGCTCGGCAGTGATCCCGTGGTGTTTGAGCGCTTTAGCCACTACCTCCTGCAGCATGGAGGTAGTGTCTGAGGACACAAAAGACAAACACGCTCACAGTTCTATGTTAGCATTACTGTGGAAACATCTACTAGTTGTGTTTATTCCCTAACCACCTGACACTAATCCGGTTCAGAGAAGCTAATGTTAGCACAGCTCCCTTTTTTAAAAAAAGGAAGGGATGTCAAAATGTCTCGACTTTGGGGGCCGTCATTGCCTCAGACTTGCGCGCATTTACATTCAGTGTGAGCTTACAGGTACAAAACATACAAATATTGTATTGGTAGCTTCGCCACGGGAAAAACACAGTCCTGAAATAAATAGGAAATGTGGGTATTTTGAAAAGCGCTATAGAAAATAGATTTATTATTTAATCTTATCACAGCGACTGTTCAGAGGAAACACGATAAATGATTGCGAGGAATCATCTGTGCCATTCAGTCTCATGAGGAGAAAGGCAGCTTTTAATCTCTGTCCTGAATAAACTGCGATCATTATTTCTGAGTAGGGCCAACTGTCCTTTCCTGTACTTGGGTTTGGATGATAAGCCTGTTTGAATAGTAATCACAAATCAGAACAAGCCAAGGTTGCGATGCAGATTGTGAGCTGTATGTGTGTGTGTGTGTGTCTATGGAGGCAGGCAGCAGGTGACATGATAATGGTATAGCTGTAAAGCAGTGGCGGGCCTTGCATTTTATACCTGGGCCTTCACTGCTGTCCTGCAGCTGAAATACCACCTTATAACCACATGATGGCACCACAGATACCAGTTTCTAAGGCTGTACCTATGTAGTATTAAATGTACGTAGCGTTCGGTACGAGACTTGCAATACGTTTGAATAGTACTAGAGCATCTGGAAAATGCAGAAGCTTATATTCAGGAAAACATAATGTTTACTGCGCTCATAGAGGACAGTGGTTCTCAGCTGGTCTGGCTGTGGAACCCACCATCACTCCTTAATGACAAGTCACGGCCCAAAGTCATCGTCTTATGATCTTTCACAACTTGAGCATTGTACGTACTGCTCTGCAGTGTCTTTCCTTGTCTCAGCTCCCTCTGTCATGGTGCATCTCACTCAGTCAGAATGCCCATATTTGATTGGCTGAACTGCATCACGTGATGTGATTCACTACCCATCAGCCTCTGCTGCTCTGATACGTCAAAGAATACGCCCAACATGTGAAACTAAAGATCTGATTGGTTGAACACTATGACACTCAACAATATCGTCCCCATTCACTTAAAGTGCACATGGATGAGTCTCCGTCTGCAGGCCTGGGCCTCTGTTCTTACCTAGAGACACAGAGGTGAGATCTGATTGGATAAAAGCTCTACTTAAAACAAGCTGCACTGGAAGCAGAGCAACTGAGGAAGACAGGAGCTGTGCAATGAGAAAACAAGATAATGGGAAAAATATTTTTATAAATTACAATACATGTAGTGTATTTAAGAAAAATGATTAAATCATAAAATAGATATGGCTTTGTGATTCTGTTTAGGCCAGCAGAGAAGGCCTTGCAGGCCCTGACGGCCCTCCACTGTTGTAAAGTGATTTTTCTGCGACATTATAACGCAGCCCACACATTCAGTGATCGTATGCAAAACACAAAATGTTCATCTTTCCTGGAGCTTTTGCACAACTCTCATCTGTAGTAGAAAGACAGTAAGTGTGTTGTGTGTATGTGTGTGTGTGTAAAGTTTAGATAGTTACTTTATTAAAGGGGAAATTCTTTCACTACAGCAGCTTTTAGTGGTGAGTGAGGGAATTACACATTTAGTTGTTAGTAGAAACAGTGCAATACAGCCTTTTTAAAATGTGTTGTTAAATAGGTGAATATCACAGGAAAACTATGGTTTATTATCACCTTTACTAACCAAAGTAACTAGAATCTTAGACTTAGATCTTGTGCGAGTGTGGCAACATCACTAAAGATGTGTCTGTGGTTGAGTAGAAGTGCGGCAGTATAGCAGCAGCTTTATACTGATGTTTTCAATCAGGTGGCACCATGAACACAACACAGTGCTCCCGTCTTCATTTGCAGTTGTATTTTGTTGGTCACGAGTTGACATGGGTTTGCCTTTTTTACCCATCACACAGAGGCAGAGTGACCACAGGCCAGAAATCCAGGCTCTGTATTTGTTTAGCTCCAGATACCGAAGCAGTGATAACACCTGCTGGAGTGCTGATAGTTTAAGGATGCCGAAAGGTGAAAGGTGTGTCAAAATGCCTCCTAACAAGAAACTTCAACCACCTTACATGAAGGGGAAACGTATTTGTAGTTCATGTATGAACCAGAAATCCACAGTGAGTGCTATCCATGCTTCCTGCTAGAAATACACAAACAAGTGAGGTTGACACGCTTTGATGAGTCAAAGTTAACAGTTATATCTAGATTATTTCTATCGCACGAATATGTTAGGTAATAATAATTTGAGAAAGTTATTTTTTTTTTTAAAGCAACTCCTCACACATACACACACACACACACACACACACCTCTCTTTGGAAGGTTTGTCCTCTGCTTTTTCGTAATGGCTCTTCAGCTCCTGAGGTTTAGGTTTGTCAGCAGGGGGAAGAGTCACCAAACCTGGGAAGTAATGTCAGGAAAATGAACAACAAGGCAAATCCTCAGCATATGTCTGAGTAGAACAAGACTTAATCCTGATCATAATAATATCAATATAAATATGTTTATATCATTTAGTCAAACTGAAACATGTGTTTAGGCTCTCTGTAAACAGTCACTACGCTCAGACACCAGACATCTCTTTGTTATTTTAGGTCTTCCAAAATTTTCACCGAAACATTTTGAGGGGCTTGAAATAAGTTTGAATTGGTTAAAACATGTTAATAAAGTTTGTTCTATACAAACAAGATCTCTTTCTGATAAGTGTGTTGTTCCACAACGATATGATATACAGAGGAGATGCATTTCATTTAGCAAATCTACAAATTTGCAAATAATACATCCATCCATCAATTTTTCTCCGCTTATCCGGGGTCGGGTTGCGGTGGCAGCAGGCCAAGCAGGCTGCAACATGTTCCAGCTCATTCTGTTGGGGATACCGAGGCGTTCCCAGGCCAGCTGGGAGATGTAATCCCTCCAGCGTGTTCTGGGTCTTCCCCGAGGTCTCTTCCCAGTTGGACATGTCTGGAAAACCTCCAGTGGGAGGCGTCCAGGAGGCATCCTAATTAGATGCCCAAACCACCTCAGCTGACTCCTTTCGACGCGAAGGAGTAGCGGCTCGACTCCAAGCTCCCTCCTGATGACCGAGCTCCTGACCCTATCTCTAAGGCTGAGCCCGGCCACCCTACGGAGGAAACTCATTTCGGCCGCTTGTAGCCGCGACCTCGTTCTTTCGGTCACGACCCAGAGTTAGTGACCGAAAGTCACTAATAGGTGAGGGCAGGAACGTAGACCGAGTGGTAAATTGAGAGCTTTGCCTTCCGGCTCAGCTCTCTCTTCAGGTCATGATCCGAGGAGGCTAACAGGACCACATCATCTGCAAACAGCAGAGAGGCGATCCCGAGACCCCCGAACCTGACGTTCTCCACCCCCAGGCTGCGCCTAGATATCCTGTCTATGAAAGTCACGAACAGGACCGGTGACAAAGGGCAGCCCTGGCGGAGGCCAACACCCACCGGGAACCATGGGAAGATGGGAACCACCACCCCGGTCTGCCAGTCCATGGGTACTGATCCCAACCCCCATGCAACATTGAAGAGGCGTGTCAGCCAGGACAGCCCAACCATGTCCAGCGCTTTCAGCATCTCAGGGCGCCTTGCCACCAAGGAGCTTTTTAACTACCTCATCAGACTCGGATATGGGTGAGCCTCCCCCTAGATCTTCAGGCGCTGCCTCCTCTGCAGAGGACATGTTGGTCGGGTTTAGGAGTTCCTCAAAGTGCTCTTTCCACCGCCCGACGATGTCCCCCATCTGGGTCAGCAGTCCCCTGAAAGTCCTTCTCCATGGCCTCCCCGAACTCCTCCCATGCCCGAGTTTTAGCATTCGTGACCACCGCAGCTGCAGCCCTTCTGGCCTGCCGGTACCTGTCAGCTGCTTCAGGAGACCCCTGGGCCAACCAGGCCTTGAAGGTCTCCTTCTTCAGCTTAACAGCTTCCCTCACCTCCGGTTTCCACCACCGGGTTCTCCGGTTGCAGCCACGACAGGCACCGATGACCTTCCGGCCACAGCTCGTAGCGGCCGCGTCCACAATAGAGGCTTTGAACATGGTCCATTCGGATTCCATGTCCCCAACCTCCCTTGGGATGTGTGAGAAGTTCGTGGGAGTTAAAGACCTTCCGGACAGGGTCCTCCGCCAGACGTTCCCAGTTCACCCTCACTACACGTTTGGGCTTTCCGGGTCTTTCCAACCGGTTCCCCTGCCATCTGATCCAACTCACCACCAGGTGGTGATCAGTTGACAGCTCTGCTCCTCTCTTCACCCGAGTGTCCAAGACATACAGCCGCAAATCAAATGATACGATTACAAAGTCGATCATTGATCTCCGGCCTAAGGTGTTCTGGTACCAGGTACACTTATGAGCCACCTTATGTTCGAACATGGTGTTCGTGATGGCCAAACCGTGGCAAGCACAGAAGTCCAATAACAAAGCACCATTCGGGTTCAGATCGGGCAAGCCGTTCCTCCCAATCACCCCCCGCCAGGTTTCTCCATCATTGCCCACGTGAGCGTTGAAGTCCCCCAGGAGAACTATGGAGTTGGTAGGCGGCGCCCTTTCCAGGACCCCTCCCACCGACTCCAAGAAGGCCGGATACTCCGAACTGCTGTTTGGTGCATAAGCACAAACCACAGTCAGAGCCTTGCTCCCCGCAACCCGTAGGCGCATGGAGGCGACCCTCTCGTTCTCCGGGGAGAACTCCAACACAGCGGCACTCAGCCGGGGGCTCGTGAGTATCCCCACTCCCGCCCGGCGCCTCTCACCCTGGGCAACTCCGGAAAAGTCCAACCCTTCTCCAGGAGCTTGGTTCCAGAGCCAGCGCTGTGTGTGGAGGTCAGTCCAACTATATCTAGCTGGTATCGCTCCACCTCCTGCACCAGCTCCGGCTCTTTCCCCGTTAGCGAGGTGACGTGGAGACCCTCGATGCTTGTCCCTGCGGGTGGTGGGTCGTGCACGAATTAGGAAATAAACGATTATTATTATTATGATCATTAAATGATTATCTTCGTGACATGATCAAAATAAATAAAGGATTACGTTCATTAAAACAGACTTAATGTAACAATTCAAAACTAATCAAGTAGGCTTAAATGTAAACACTCTTCGGAAACAAATGTAAAATAAAAGGTGGAACCTTCTTTTAGCTGTAATAAAAAAACAATAATAGTAATAATAATAGTTTTAGTTTTTCTCTCATATTCTTTAAAACTGTCTTTCATTCTTTGAAGTCTTCTCCAACACCCAGTCAATGACCTAGAACAAGAAAACATTTAGGTTTAGAAGGCCTCCAAAGCCAAGCTGAGAACCATTGGTGTCTGGTGGTGTTTCCTGTTTAACGTTGCTGCTGGCTGCCTTCTTCATCTCCTCATACAGACCACGAGATGTCTTCAGATCCTGGGATCAAACAACAGAAAAGGAGATCACTCTGACTGACAGAGTGCGGTTAACTCAAGTGGGCTTTACATCCTACAAATCAGATATTTTAGGCCAAAGGTGAACAAATTTGAAGTGGGGAGAGGATATGTTAAAGTGTAACATGTACTCAAATATCGAACAAATATTCCTGAGCATTTTCAACTACTTTGTCCTGCAATACATTTCAGAGGGAAATTAATACATACAAACTGTGGTGACTGTTTAACCAAATCAGCAAACCAGTCCGTGGCACGGGACTTCTGAGAGGCAAATATAACAGATACAATAAATGATTTATCTAAGTACCATCATTTTCTTTTTCAATTGTGAAAACAGGTGAAATCTTTTGTGTTTGTTGTTGTAATACCCATCCTGGCCACAAGAGGCCCAAGTGCACCACTACCCCATGATCTATAGAGGACGAAAAGCATTCATGTTTTCTTTTTTTCATTTCTCCATGCACTCTAGACACGAGCTACATATATTTAGGTGTTAGTAAGTTAAAACTCACCTGGAAGAACGCATGAATGCTCTTACTCCTGTTTAGAACACAGGGTAGTGGACTGGTGCACTTCAGCCTCTTGTTGTTTCACCTGTTTTCATATATGACACACATTGTCCTGGCAAAAATAACTTTTCTTTCTTCAGCTATCCACACCAACGATTTTGATCAGATTTGGGATGGATCACTGACGTTCTTTACTCACTTGCCCCTTTTTGCCTCCAGTCTGTGTGTTTTGTGGACTTGGGGAAGGCTTATGACCAAGGCCTGTGGGGGTCACTGTGGGAGTATGGGGGTCGTTGCGATGAGCCATCTGATCTTGTATCGCCAAAGTGAGGGCTAATTCTGTGTAATCAACACAAAGTCAAACGTGTTTTATGTGGGGGCTTGGCCTCCAGGGTTACAGGGAGTAGAGCTCTTTTGCGTCAAAGCGCGGGCTAGCTTTGGTGGTTTCGGCATCAGGATTCCTCCTGGACGCCTCCCTTCAGACTTTTTCCAGTCCAACTGGTAAGAGTCCCCAGGGTAGACCGAGACCACACTGGAGGGACTATAT
This sequence comes from Lycodopsis pacificus, assembly GCA_028022725.1. Classification (NCBI taxonomy): domain Eukaryota; kingdom Metazoa; phylum Chordata; class Actinopteri; order Perciformes; family Zoarcidae; genus Lycodopsis; species Lycodopsis pacificus. The sequence continues at coordinate 3,069,259 of CM051709.1, forward strand.
ATGTCTTCTGGCCTGGGACAAGGAAGAGCTGGAAAGTTTTGCAGGGGAGAGGGACATGTGAAATACCCTGCTAAGCTTGCTGCCACTGCGACTTGTACCGGATGAGTGGAAAGAAAATAGATGGAGGGCCTGTGCTTCCATACCGTTGAGAAAAATCACTCGTACAAAAAACGGTTTATACTGGTTTCTACTGTGGCCACATTCCCCATAAAAGCATTTAAAGGGACAGACCTCAAATGCTTTCAGTGTAGGCCGGTTCACTTTATCTTGTTGATGATGCAGCAATAATGTCGAGAGCAATGAAACCCTTTTGCTGTGCCTGACAATGCTAGGCTTCTCTTGCTAATTGGCTAAGTACACTGACAGCATAGAGTGTACGTATAGATGAGATTTAAACTCATTAAGCAGACTCTGTTTCTGATCATGAGTGGCATATAGACATGAAGATCTTTATTCATCACCAGATGCTATCTCAAGGTAAACGTCCACACACCTATTGCCCGTGTTGATGAAGGTTTGCTCTTGTGAGGGAATGTTTCCATTCATGGTTAACTATTCATTTTTTGCAAACTATATACCAGAAACTCTGTGTCCCTTTAATCTTCCTCCTCACTTCTATTCACCAACAGTCACCACAACCAGCAGCATCAGTAAACACACCAATGAGATTTATTGTGTTGGGATTTTACATTCCACAGTTGAACATTTCCTTTTTTACTCATATTTTTATATGTTCAGTCAACAGACACATCACTGATGTTAAAGGTTGATGGATGACTTATGTTTTTACCATCCGTCCACAATGGAAGCTTCAGTATCTCTGTACTAAAACCCCTTCAGCTCTGGTCTGTGGTTCTTCATCAGTTAGCTGACGTTAGTGCGTTTACAGCAGGAAGTGAGTCCTGCTGTTTGGGTGAGTCCTGGTCCAACCCGTCTGTCTGAGCTGTCTCCGGGATGTCCATGCCTGTGCTTCCCTGCTAACTCAGCTTTTATGAGTTCTGACTTTGACTTCATGCTGAACGTAAAGGGTTCCCATCCAGGTTTGGGGCATATTGTTACTTAAAGCTCCAGTCTTGGGTCAGATTTCAAATGTGATTTAGAAACATTTAGAGACATTTCTCTCTTTCAATTGAGTATTGACAATCGATTCACTCATTCTGATGAAATGTTATTATGTATATTTATATATATATATATATATATTAATATATATATATAAATATACAGCACTGTCACATCAAGATTGTGGAGGTCAGACAGAAACAGTACCTTAAAATGTTCTTTTTTCCCCAGAACCTGTAGCATATTAAGCATGTAGTCTTGGGTCAAGTCAAGTTTGGGTCTAAAATGTGTCAGTGTCAGTCAGGCTTAACCAGGGCAGGCCCATATAGAACTTTAGGTTAAAGTCTGTTAGGAACACCTTCTTCTCCACACCTCCTCTCCCCCTCTGTTTCATGATGCTCATCTTTACCGTTACCAGATATCTCAGCAAAGGGCTTTAAAACGGTTGATGACTTTATTATTGTATAAAATGATGTTGTTGTATAAATGTGTTGGCTTATCGACACAGTTTATTATCTGCCACTTATGCTCTGGTCTAGTCTAAGAAGCCTGTTCCAAGGCTCAGAGGAATGACTCTATGATGACTGGTTTGGGTAGAACATGATCCCCAGATATTGAGAATTTGAAGCTCTGATCGTCAGCTGTCCCCAGAGAACAATGACATCATTGTTATATCTCCTCCCCCTGCTGGTCTCTGGTTGGGTATAGCTGGATGTCAAAGGGTGAGTGGTTTTCATTGAAGGTGCAATTGTTATGCTAATGCCCCTGGCCTCGCCCGCCTTACTCCTCCCCGGCTCCACCCTCTTATCCAAATATTGTGACTTCCAGTTCGGAAATAAAAAGTGTTAATAGCTTGAAGGCTCGGTGAAAGGGCAAAATTCGCTAATCGCTTAAATATGGGGACAGTCTTGTTCCATCAAAAGCTAAAGAGCTTGAAGTAGGTGTGAATGTCGGGTTTTGGAACGTTACAGGAATGGTCAGACACCAGCCTCCCACGTTCAACATTAGAAATGTGTGGAGTGTGTTTCTGATGTTGTCTGACCACCTGACAAGCAGTTGGGATGAAGCATACTGGCGGTCGTGTCGAGATGGTTACCCACGAGTTTCTAACCTCAACCATGTTGCAAGAGCTCTACAAACGTATGGGTGAACATCTAGACACAACCCATACTGGCACTTTATGTATCGTCCACCGGCAATATTTGGAACAAAGGCATTTTCTGACAGTTGTTCCTGAACATACGCCACTGGTCTGCAAGACTGCTGCTGACTTGCTTGCCAGTCCCCAGATCCAGAAAAAGGTTGAGACTCCCAAATCTAATCCAGAATCTTTACAAGCCACAGACAGCACATCCAGAGAGCGCATCCAAATTGTAATTAGCAGAAATTATTCTTGAACAGATCCCAGTTCAGGTTTTGTTTTTGGATCAGCTATACTGTGGTTTTCAATAGATCTTTTTTTCATGGAGACTACAAAACAGCCCCTCGACTCATACACACACACACACACACACACTCACACACATTTACCTCTATGACCAGAACAAAAAGAAATCAAACAAACACTTGCTCTGTACGCATACTCAGTCGACATGAAAGGTTCAGTAAAAAGGAAAATGAAAGAGGATGCATGTATAAAATGTTAAATGCCACAGAATGGAATGCACCTACACCAGAATGAAAATGGTCCAACATAAAAGTTCCTGGTTGTCACTTCTGTGGAATATTCTGTACAATAATGTACAGTGGAGGTCCTGGATCTCCTCACTGTCCGCATGTCCCACTCTGAAGCTGGAGTACTGAAAGTCAACAGATGGCCACAAAACATGATCCAAGCCCAGTAAGTTACATGGTTTCACATCTGGTCCATTCCCTGGTGAATTATCCCACAGGAGGCTCCGAGAGACCAAGTCCGTGAGAAACGCAATATTAACAATCTGACTGTTTCCCTCCAAAACTGCTGAGTCATAGAGTTCTCCACAATCACAGTAGACTAGTTAATGGAACTTCTTAGTCTGAGAACGTTTGTCCATCTCCTTTAGAGGTGTAGAGCACCTCTTGGTGGAACCAATACAAAATGTCTTCAGTGTCTTGAAGTATTACCTTCGAAACCTTCCTTCAAGATTCCACAACAACAAAACAAGCATAACTTCATATTTTTGATAATATTTCTTTAGTTCTTCTGTTTTTTTTTTCAAGATAGCAGATCATCAAGACACACATTTTTAAACACACACACAAATAAAAAATCTGTATCCAGGAGAGGCTGGAGATGAGCAAACGGATGGAAACAAGGAACAGTTTTTCTGTTTGTTTGTTGTCAATCTGTGGTTTCAGTTGGTCTTCAACAGCTGCCAGCTTTAGCAGACAGTGCCGTTCTCCTGTCGGGACTTGGGGCAGGTGGATTGGGTTATTGGCTGGACAGAGGGAGCCAGGGTGCAGAAGAAGCCAGCGATGAGGGTGAGGCCGAGGCCTCCCCAGGCGCAGAACATGGACCAGCCATAGCCGTGGCCGATGTCGTCAGTTAGGCCGAATAGGTCCCGAGGGTACCGGGAAAGCTCAAAGTTGATGCCGGCAACACAGGTGCATAGGGAGATGATGCAGAAGGTTCCTGCAAAAACAGAACAGGGTGTTGAAGGAGAAAAATACATCAAACCTGTCAATGAAATTGAAATCTGACACAACCCCGACACCTCGTCATCCGGTGCCTGGTCACATCCTGCCATGCGAGGACATCCTGAGAGTTCATGAAGAGGAGTCAGGCTGTTGTTGAATATTCAAAGCACAGAACTTTGACAGCACATTCAGGCTGCTGAAGCACTTGGTTACAGTTAGGGAAGGTTCTGGTTCATTATGAAACATGCCAGCTTGTGTTTTCGAGTCAGCGTTGACCTTTTCCGTATGTAACCAATACAACCATCTCCCCCTAACCTTACAGCGCACGTCAGTTATCTTTTGGTGTTTTGAAGTTTTATATTAATCTGTAGCTTCCCAGTGGTGTTTCATATGTATTCAAATCAGAACATTCATATTTTAGTCAAACTCACTGAGAATGACACTCGACTGTGTTGCCGCTCTGAAGACAAAGGAAGTTAGCGTCATTGTATCACCCTAAAACACGCTAATTGAAGGACACATCACAAAAACTATTGTGGAGCATCTTGTGTTCTACCAATGTGGAAGAATTTCGCTCACAGTCTGGTAAGATAGTCTATAGATAGTCTTACTATAAAATAATGCAAGGCCCTCTATAATGCCAGAGCAGCCTATTACTCATCATTAATAGAGACAAATAATAAGAACCCAAGGTTTCCCTCCAGCACTGGAGCCAGGCTGACAGAGTCACAGCTCGATTGAGCCACGTATTCCAATAGGCCTCAGTAGTTGAAGATGAAAAGCCCGTCATCATAGATACAAACAGAGACAGTGGCACACACGATCAGATATTCTCTCCTTGCAGGGCGTTCATGGTGTTGCACTATTCAGTTCACGGGAGAAAAGAGAGTTTCAGACCAAAGTTTAATCAAAGTTACAGAAAATGTTCCTTTTGTCTTGGCAGTGACCAAAACAAAACCTTCACTCACTATGTTGGTCAAGATGGAACCCTGACAGCTTTACATTTCTCAGTGAAGTGTGCTATTGTTTGTACTGGTAATTCAACCATTGAATTTCCAGGTCCATCAAGTTGTGGATCCATGCTCTACTAGACCATCACCTGATGTGGTCTCTGCATTCAAAGGACAGGACTTTCACTTCCTGGCTGCGTGTCGTTGGTAGAGAAACGTGTCTCTCTGCTGGATCTCTCGCTGGGTAATCTTTGAATGAAACAGTGATTCCTGAACCATTACCCCGACACTACGTATGGGCAAACAGCCAGCAGATTAAAAGGAGAACACGTCTGCTTTATATTTCAATACTCCACTTTATCTCATCTGAATCAACGTTTGACTTTGGACTGTTTGTGACTATTTATTGTGCCTTTACTGCAACATAATTGCCTTTTCATTGTATTAACTGTAGGGCACAGCACTCATCTAACTCATAATTGAGTGTGTTGTCTCCTGCCAATTCAGAGCTGTGCTGCACACAGCATATCAGCGTGTGTGTATGTGTGTGTGTGTGTGTGTGTGTGTGAGACTCACCTCCCATGAGGAAGAGGAGGCCGGCCACATACTGCATGAGGCCTCTGTCCCAGCAGCAGCCAAGCACGCCAATGATCCATCCAAACAGGATGATGGCCACCGCCATGCCCATGAAACCTGCCGTCATTCGCCGCAAGTCTGAGGAAACACAGAAGGAGAAATGCTCACCAGAGTAACAAGTCAACACTGACCTGAGCAGGATACTTCAGCTGTGAACACAGAAGACATGACACACACAGCTTTTTACACTTCCTGCCAGCAGAAATACAGCAGAACATCCCCTCCAGACCACAAAGACCAGCAATGACAGTCAGCTGGTCTAGTTCTAATGAGAGTTCTACAGAATGCATTTGGACACTTTCAACTGACACTAAACCAGCTCCACACGTCCCGCGTTTCTAGTCTTCCGACTACTGAAAGCACTTTAACACTACATGTCATAGTTCCTTAATTCACCCATTCATACACTGATGACAGGGCTACCATGCAAGGTGCCACCTGCCCATCAACAACAGAACACACATTCATACACCACAACAACAGTCTGCGGGAGCAATTTGGGGTTAATTGTCTTGCCCAAGGACACATGGACATGGACTAGCAGAGCCGGGGATCGAACCGCCGACCCTGCCCTCCCACTGAGCCACTGTCCTTACAAGTCAGAAGGAATCTCTTCTTTCTTTCTTTCGATCTTTTTATTTTCAGTTTGCACAGGTTACGTGCGACATGCCACTGACAAACAGAACAGCACGCAACATACCTGCCAACCACACAAACAACAGATCCCGGACACAAACATACAAACAACAACAACAAACATAGATCAATATCCTTCTACAGATACCAATGAACATTGTGAACCTAGCTCCCTGGGCGTCCCCCGGAACCCCAAGTTACTAAAGCCTCCCTCCTACACACATCCACTTTTCGGCCCACACATTTTATGTGGCAAATATTGTCCTCCACATGAATTACATACACGGTTGCAAAACCTCTTAGTATGATTTTGGCATATTCCTCTCCAATAAAATCCATAGCAGGGTTCCAAACAGAGAAGAACCCATCTCTGTCTCCTCGGAGAACATGTGAGCCTTTCCAGTGGGATTAACTGTAGAACATGATAGAGCCGTGCTAGTCGGGTTTCTGTGCAACACTTGTTGTATTTTACTGCGGTGGTGAGGATCTGCCTTGCTTTGGCTGTTTCCTTTAACTTATTGTTCAACTGACAATTTCAATTTCAATTGAATTTATTTTATATTGCCCAAAATCACATATTTGCCACAGAGGGATTTACAATCTGTACACATACGACATCCTCTGACCTTTGACCCTCACATCAGAACAGGAAGAACTCCCCCATAAACCCTTTAACGGGGAGAAAAGAGGGAGAGACCTTTGAGAGCAACAGAGGAGGATCCTCTCTCAGGATGGACAGAAGTGTGATAGATGTCATGTGTACGGAACGAACAACACAACAGAGTTACAACACATTCAATGCATATTGATACGTACACACTCATACACACATATAGCTTGTGCTGTTTTGCTCATCTCAGACGCACGTGGTGTGTAAACGCAGCCTCTATTGTGTGCCACATTACTCCATTAAACACCGCTTTTTTTGTAGTTTCGCGTAGCGTAAGCACATACAAGACTACATCCGCCATTTTTGTAGTTTTCTCTCACCTCCGCCGTTTTTTGTAGTCTCGCGTGGCGAAATCACTTATGAGTTCGCGGCCAGCATTTTTCTTTTGCTCTCACTTCTTCCCCCTTACACACGCACACACACGCACACGCACACGCACACACACACACACTCACACACACACACACACACACACACACTCACCACGTGATTGTGTGTTGATTTGACATAGTAGACTTGTAATTGTATTGTAGTTGTAGTTAGTTTAAGTGATCATTGATTTGATCCGTGTTGTTATTGGTCACAGAGCAGTGTTCTGTATCACTGTGTGCATGTGTGTTGTGATAGCTGGACATGTGGCCTGTGCTCTCTGAATGTGGAACAGTACTTTGACTGTTGGCATTTAGACTTCATTTATTTTGGTTATTGGTCCCTGTTCTCAGGGTGGTGCCCGTCATTAATATTTGTTGATTATCTTGAACTTGATATTAATATTAATAATTGTATTAATGTCACTAATTTCATTTTCATACTTGCTGATTACCAAACATGCTCCCAGATCCCAACATCACAAATTGACTCAGGAATGTGAATCCGTCTCTATGCAAGAGATCTATTGAAACAAACAACTAAAGTTCACACAAATGAACAACGGGGTTACTGCCAAATTATGCAAAATTAATTTTTCTCACTTGGGGTTCATAACTGTACTGTTGAAGGTATAAATATAATGGGCGGTAGGGTACAAAGAATCAAGGTGAAAAAAATGATACTGTTGTGAACCAAAAGCTCTTTTACTGTGAAACTGCACTAAACTCATTTCTAAGACAAACTTCCCCTTGGGGATGAATGAAGTATATATCTAATCTATCTAATCTAATCTAAACAAACCACAGCAGTTGTGCCATGACACTCTAGTTCAGGAGCTGTGAGTGTCCATCGAAGGCTGCACTACAGCGGCAACATCACTGACAGTCCAATGGAAAGACTGTTCAGCCTGACATTCTGTATGCATACTCCTTCACTCCTGTTCATGGTTGGCTGAGCATTGTCAGGCTTAATGTGGGTACGTCACTGAGAGGGATCGGTTCAAACCTTGCTGCACAGTTTGATGCATGTCTGTGCATCTGTCAGCCTGTCTGTCTTGGTCTATGGATCCTAGATAGCAGAATTCAGACAGGGCACACAGGCCTGTGTGTTGGCTGGAGCTAGCAGCTGTCATCTATGCCTCCGCATTCAACTGTACTTCATCCCCCCCTCCCATGGAAGGCATGAGAGATGGATCTACCCTCGTCTAACTATTATGCTCACGTTCTGTGTGGAGAATATAGGATAAGAAGTGGAGCATCAGTCTGTCAAAACTGTTGGTGTACTGTTCATATTAATAATGTCATTTGTTTGCATTAGACGATGATGAAATAAACGGAAACTTCGGGAATTCGGGGGGAAAAAAAGTTTGAAAATAAGTGATATCTTTCCTGCAAAATCTCACAAAACAGCAGCTGGAAAAATGTAGCAGCCTCATGCAACTATAGATTCATTATTATGTCTAAATATGAAAAGTATTGAATTATGTTACTATTCTTACTCACTTCAAATCCATACTCTACTTAATAACCACGGTGGCTTTGTCAAAGCAAGCAAGAAATGAATACCTGCGCTTAGTGTTTCACTGATGTTGCAGCCAGTACTTTTTAAAAGGTAATTCTCCTCCTCCTCTCCGTACTTATTCAAAACACTAATAACGGTACCCCAGCAAAAACCTACAACTATTTAATCCATGCTGTACTTTATAACCGTGGTTATGAATGTCAACGCAAGCCATTTATATGCCTATTTGGAGATGACCTCCTCCAAGTGTATTTCACCAATGACTCTGTTCAATTGTATTAGTATAGTGTAACCTATATACAGTGGTGTATAGTAACGAAGTAGAAATACTTCGTTACTGTACTTAAGTCGTTCTTTTGGATATCTGTACTTTACTTTACTATTTATATTTCTGTTGACTTTTACTTTTACTTCACTACATTTTGCAAAGAAAACTGATACTTTGACTCCGATACATTTCCCCTGAAACCTTCGTTACTCGCTACAAAATCAAATCTATCTTCAGAAACAAAATGAATCATGAGAGCAGCGTCGGGGACTGTGGTGGAACACAGACTGCAAGCAGCAGGTTTGGTGAATCAGTGGTGCTAGCAGCAAGTTAAATCATTGGTTAATCACGTTAATGCACAAACAAGTGCTCTCAAAGCCGCGGTGTTTTGATTCCCAGTGATGCCAGGATGCTACATGCTACAGCTAGCGGGCGACTACATGAGTAGAGTTCCACACAGGACGGGTGGGATGAGGAGAGGTGGCTGGTCAAACTAACACTGTGTTTCCTCCAGGAGGCCGCAGTTTGTGCCGTGTGTGAAACGAGAAGCCAATGTTGATTTATTTGTGACGTGACTTCCGTACTTAAGCAACGCCACTTCCGTAGATATTTTAACGCAAACCACCATCTTTTCCTAAACCTAACTAAGTCGTTTCATCGCCTAAACCTGAGTTGTTTCCTGTGAAGATGGAAGTTTATTTTGAAAAGACAGTATGCATGTAACAAGCCAAAACAGACTCAAGTTGCTGGACCTTTGCAGGAAAAACGCACGAAAAATGAGGAGTAACTTTTTGTACGATATCAATAAAACGGGGATGAATTGATATCATTGTATAAAGAGAGTGACATGAGAAGATCAATCTCATGTCTGTAAGTTAAATCAGCTATAATCACTCTTTTAAAGTGATTAGTGACTCGTCTAAAACATTTAAAAAGGAATAACTTCAATGGAATCATTCTATACACTGTAGCTTCTTTACATTCTAATAGAATTGTCTTTTGAAGATGAACAGGACATTTTTCAGTTTCAAGTAATGACTGGGTTACTTTCGGTGCTGCTATATATATATATATATATATATATATATATATATATATATATATATATATATATGTATATATATATATTAGATGTTTATATGTTATATATCTTATTAGTAACCTCCAATGTCAGAAATCACACATTTTCCTCAGAGAGCTTTACAATCTGTACAACATATGACATATTCTGTCCTTGGACACGTTTTAAGTTAGTTTGGTTCGTTGATTGAAAGTTTATAAATATAGAATGTGTCGCGGGTCAAATTCGATAAAGAACTCCATGGAGTCCCCGGTATACACCGACCAAGTGCACAAACAGAGATTCCGTGCTTTAGTTAGATATTCTCTTCGTGTTAGTTTGTCCACGCCTGTGTACTTTGTGTAAGTATATTGAAAGTTACTGAGAACCAACTGTGTCAGTATACTTAGCCAACAAAGAGGATTATGTTGGACAACAATCAATCCAACCTTAAGAGGACAAAATGTCATGCAATCCATCCAACGGTTGCAAAAATGTTTTACTTTAATCAAACAACTATAACTGTAAGAAATGACATTCACAGTGACGACAGCCAGCAAGGACTTCCACCCAGAGGTCATCTATTTCATGATTATGAGGGCTGTACCGAATAGCTCGAAGTTTCTTTTTTTTGCATAACTTTTGTTAATTTAGTATTTCTGCACAGTGGTGCCTGCTTTCCAGCTTGTGTGATCCGAACATTTCCAATAACTCCAAAGGTCAACATTTATTCGCTCTATGTCAGCTGGAATCGACTCGAGCCCTGAATAAGATGAGCAATAACAGATGATGGATGGAATTAAAAAACGTTTTTGCACAATTACGGTTTTTATCTAATGAAATGCTTCAAAATACACGTCCCTTACAGGCCACCATTCATTTTGCAACAGATTCGTCGTAGCATCTTGGTTACTATTCGTGAAAGACAAGCTGTCGTTGATCTTCTGTTGCAATAAAGTTACCAGACTTGTTGCCGTTCTGTGGGACAAGCAAGAGAATCAGCGGAACTAAATGAGTGAAATAATGAAATGTTCAGCAGACCAATAAACATCCTGACTGTACAAATGGGAAAGACACAAATGGCTGGAGAGAAAGCGTCACAGATGATCAGGACAACCTGTCTTTTGCTGGTGCTGCACTGTGAGGAACTGCTCATTTGTCTACTGGAGCATATGAATGTTTGCTGTCTGTCTGCTTTTTTCTCATTGTTCTGCTCTGTGCTGCAATTCCCGTTTATTACGTTCTGTACTCCGACTAAACGTTATTTCACAAATGGAGAATGGCAGTTGGTGCCTGTGAGGAATTGTTATTTTCTCAGTCGGAGAGATGGAGAGCAAAACGTCCCGTCTGTAACAGATGAAAGATGGCCTTGAATACTCCTGCACACTGATAACACGAAACAGGAGTGCAGTGTTGGAAATTTGAACTGTTGCAGTGGTTCTTTAATCTCCGGCTTGGAGCAATTGACTTTTTGTTGCATCCACATCTGTTTCATTCACTCCAACTTTAATTAGTGAGTCAAATTCTTACTTTTACTTCCTTACGACACCTCCCTAATGGTAGGGGTGTATGCAGTATGACGGTTAAAGGGGAAGGCAATCCCCCTTGTAAGTGAAATGATCAAAATGCAGTGTCCATCCCCCCGTTAGTTTAACACATCTTGCGTACACAAGGAAAACAACGCAAGTGAGGGAAACGTAAATGCAATCGAGAGACTTGGGATGCACGCAGAGTTTTGTCAGCCTCGCTCTGTTCCCTTTTGTCTTTTCCACCAAACAGCTCTCAGCCGTCCCTTGTGTCTGCCCACCTGAGTCCTGCTGTCTCATTAGTTTCATGTGGAACTATCGTCCTGTCTTCTGTCAGTTGGCTGACAGTTTGTCTGCTGTGTTTGCTGGATGTGTCCTGTGTGCCTTCTACTACTTATCCCAGTGAAATCTGATCCCGTTATATTTGTCATTTTTATCTTTTCTGGACTTTGGATTTTTGCAATTTATAGACTTTTTGTTTCGTTGTTTCACTTGTGGTTCTTCTGATTACTTTTGTACTCACTATAGCCTCGGCTCCTATCTAGGTTTTGTTTGGATGTTTTCTTTATCAAATTCAGAATCAGAATCAGAATCAGCTTTATTGGCCATGCACGCTTATGCATACAAGGAATTTGACTTCGGTTTTTTGTTGCTCTCTACGTACATACACAGAATTTACAATAAACAGGAAAGATGTAAGCATAAACATTTAACGACTATGTAAAATATAAATATAAATATATATTCAAAAAGTATATATATATACTGTATATATGAACATAACACTATACAACAATACAACAACAGTGTCAATGGAATTGAGGTAGTAGTGCAGTATGTCTGATTAATTGTTCATGAGAGTGACGGCCAGTGGAAAGAAGCTGTTCCTGTGTCTGGTGGTTTTGGCGTACAGAGCCCTGTAGCGCCTACCAGAGGGGAGGAGGTGAACAGCTTGTGTCCAGGGTGTGATGGGTCTGCAGAGATCTTTCAGCCCGTTTCCTGACTCTGGAGGTGAACAAGTCCAGGATGGAGGGCAGGCTGGAACCAATGATCCTCTCTGCAGACCTGACAATCCGTTGTAGCCTGTTTCTGTCCTGTTTGGTGGCCGATCCAAACCACACAGTGATGGAGGAGCAGAGAACAGACTGGATGATGGTGGACTAGAACAGGATCAGCAGCTCCTGAGGCAGGTTGAACTTCCTGAGCTGGAGCAGGAAGTTCAACCTCTGCTGGGCCTTTTTCCTGATGCTGTCGATGTTGGGGGCCCACTTCAGGTCCTGGGAGATTGTGGATCCCAGAAACCTGAAGGTCTCCACAGCGGACACAGTGTTGTTGTGTATGGTGAGGGGGGGCAGTGTTGGGGGGCTCCTCCTGAAGTCCACTGTCATCTCCACAGTCTTGAGCTTGTTCAGCTCCAGGTTGTTCTGACCACACCAGAGGACCAGATGCTCAACCTCCCGTCTGTACGCAGACTCGTCACCGTCCCTGATGAGGCCGATGACCATTGTGTCGTCTGAACTTCAGGAGTTTGACCGTTGGGTCCTCTGAGGTGCAGTCGTTGGTGTAGAGGGAGAAGAGCAGTGGGGAGAGCACACATCCATGGGGGCGCCAGTGCTGATAGTCCGGGTGCTGGATGTGATGTTTCCCAGCCTCACCTGCTGCGTCCTGTCAGTCAGGAGGTTTGTGATCCACTGACAGGTGGAGGCTGCACAGTGAGCTGGAGAGTTTGGGTGGAGTATTTCCAGGATGATGGTGTTGAACGAGGAGCTGAAGTCCACAAACAGAACCCTTGCATATGTCCCTGGGGAGTCGAGGTGTTGCAGCATGTAATGCAGTCCCATGTTGACTGCTTCATCCACCGACCTGTTTGCACGGTAGGCAAACTGCAGGGGGTCCAGCAGGCGTCCTGTGATGTTCTTCAGATGGGTCAACACCAGTCTTTCAAAGGATTTCATGACCACAGACGTCAGGGCGACGGGCCTGTAGTCGTTTAATCCTGTGATGGAGGATTTCTTGGGGACCGGGATGATCGTGGAGCGTTTGAAGCAGGAGGGCTTTCACACAGCTCCAGTGATCGGTTGAAGGTCTGCGTGAAGATGGGGGCCGACTCACATCCTCTTCGCAGATCCTCAGTGCCGGTGGGGGGTCGGTTGGGAGAGGTGAGAAGGAGGCAGGGGGTGTAGGTGGTTGTTTGATGATGATGGGGCAGGTGGGGGGTGAGAGTAGGTTTATCAAAACTGCAGCAGAAGACATTCAGGTCGTCAGCTAGTTGGTGAATATGATCACATCATGTTTTAATCAATTAAGATCAAAGAGTTTCTTTGAGCTGTTTGTCACAAGAGGTTTGACTCAAACACACATTGTCTGTAATAGAATGATGGAGTGAATTTAAACCAATCTGAGCAACTTCACTCCATTTACAAGAGAAATACATTTTCAATTTTTGTATTTCAAAACGCTGTTAACATAATTTGTATTTCATCAGCCTACAGTCAGACAAATGTAGAACATGCTGAGATGTAGTGGAGTAGTGTTCAGTGGCGGATTGAAAACCACCTCTATCAGAACTAGCGTCTGTGTCAGAGTGATATCCGGTCTATCCTAAGACGAGGATTGTAACCAATTAGATGTAGAGATACAATGGAGACTGGGTCCGCCCACTCACTGTCAAAAAGAAAAACTGCTCGCGAGCGAGCAGGGTAAAGTTTCGTGAGCGACTTTACTCGTCAAAAGTAAAATACGCGCGGCTGTTTGATTTGCGCTCTCGGATTTTGACAGTGATTTGCCTTCATATCTGCTAAAGTCCGTGTTTGCTCTGTTGAGGAGCAGCAGTTCATCCATCTTGTTGGCCAGAGAGCGGACGTTCGCCAGATGGATTGACGGGAGCGAAGTTCTGAATCCCCGCTGACGCAGTTTAACGAGCGCTCCTGCTCGCTTCCCCCGTCGGCGTCTCCGGCAAATCCCGAGGAGAGCCGCTGCTCCTCCAACTGAAGGCTCTGAAAATAAATATCTTAAATATTGTGGTTTTCATGTAACACTATAGGCCGAAGTTATTTGCTTTAAGTGTTCTTGAAGTTCTTTAATTAATAATTGGAAAGCAAAGTTATATTTGTCCACACCCCCCTTTTCTTTGCTGATCTGAAAAATGATCCGAACCGTGATTTATAAAACCGCGGTATGATCCGAACCGTGAGGTTTATGATCCGTTGCACGCCTAATGTTTGTCCTTACAAGTCATTGAGGTTAGCTAGAGGTGAGGTTCGTCCCCACGTTTCGTTGAGGTGAGACCAGTTTTAAAAACGTAACCTCACTGACCTGTTGTGACCTGCTGTTGAAGACGATCTTAGACGATATGAAACTTTACAGACCTAAGGCTCTCACGGGATGCATGGATGGTTCTGAGCAGTTTCCAGAACACAAATGATCGCCATCCAATCACCAAAAACGCTTTATATCTGATGGGCCATAGAAAGCGCATTAATACAATGTATTGTGATACAACCTACTGCGATATCAAGAGTCATATCTGTGTACGTGTCCTTTAGGATCAGAGAGTGACTAAGCATCTCTGATAAGAGGTTTTGGTAGAGAAGGTTTCCTTGGGAATGAAACTTGCTGTTGTAAGCATATGGTCCTGTCACAGAGGCTGCCTGCAGCCACAGCTCATTGGGGAGAAGAAACAGCTTAATTCTGTTACCCCATGCCAACCGCAACTGAAGAGATAACAATGGATTGGGAAAATCCAATTAGGCAAGATAGCAGGGAGGAGGGAAAAGGTGGGAGTGATGGGGATGAGTTGGCATCAGCGAGAGAAGAGTGCATGTCTTTAAACATGTGCTATCTGCTTAGGAAGCCCTCACAACATGCCAAGTGGCTTTTGTGCACCACAGCGAAGCCTTGTGCTTTTCCTCTGGGGTGGGGGCCACATGGGTGATTTCATGTCAGTCAGCAGCAGTGTGAGCACCCCTGCAGGTTGAGACCATATCCACACTAATCCAGTTTTCCTACGTTTACACTGAGCAGCCACACCACGCCGGAGTTTTGGGGCGCCCTAAACGGAGGAACCTGAGAACTCCGCCGAGGTTGGAGCTATTTGAGAACTCCGGGGTTTTGGTTCGGTATAGACGTCGGATACGGATGTCTGTTAGAAAAAAATTAGCCCTCCCCATGCTCGCTACTGGATTGGTTATTACCAGCCATGACGTCTCCGTCCCTGATTCGTCACACTCACTATCACGTGACCCGTACCCGGAAGAAAACAAACAGCCTGAGGCGAAGATATTTGTGTTTCTGACTGGACTGTGCGGCCCGGATCTGGCCGAGTACAAACCCAGAATTTTCCTTTCCCGCTGCCTTATTCATCGCTGATTAATAAGATGGAAATTCAACTGACTACACCTTCTTCATCCTCGCAGAGGGTCTGCCATCAACTCATCTTGTGTGGACAAACTTTAAATCCAGAGACGCTATCAGCTGTACATGGAGAGCCGGTTTTGTGCACGTTGTATTACCTGTTGCGTACTAGCAGCTGTTGTGCAGTAAAAAGTCTGCATTTATGTGGAGGAAGCAGCTGTTATTCTAGCGATTAGCGAGCTGCTTGACCATCGGTGATCATCCCCCACGGAGCAGCTGTCTGACGCTACAGTTAGCAAGAAGAGCTACAGCTACAAACAGACAAGACAACACAGAGGAGACGAGTGAGAGACGAGTGAGAGACGAGTGAGAGACGAGTGAGAGACGAGTGAGAGACGAGTGATCAACGCTGATTCGTCTTACTTCTTCCGGTTGGTAGCCTTGGGAGACCTTAGTCTGCAAGTATTTCTTTATGGAGCATGAAAAGATGTACGAAGATATATTATATTCGCTAATGCTAATCGCGGTTAGCATTTCCCCATTGGCGGTAATGTTAAAATTATTATCTTAGAAGCTAGCGAGTCGGACCTGTTGCATGATGTTGTGACCTAAAAGATGGAGCAAATGCCCTAAAGAATTGATAGAGGGCGAAGATGATGTCACTGTTTTTTCTGCTGGGTGACCCAGCTTATCCCCTGATGCCATATCTCATGAAGGAATACCCCAATGTCGGAGCTAACGTTACATTCATCAGCCCCACGGCAACAACAGACAACAACACAGAGGAAGCGAGTGATCGACGTGTGTTGACCACATTTATGGACCATAATCGAGTAAACGTTTCCGTGTAAGTGTTGATTTTAAAGTAAAGTTGATGTGAGAGAGAGAGAGAGAGAGACAGACAGACCCGCAGCGCTGTAACTACGTCTGAAAAATAAAACTTCTAAAACTTTCCACGAACTGTGTCTGTTTGAGTTTATAGAGGAAGATCTTAAGTATAAAATACAACCTTTCATTATTAAAGACTACTTTATTACTCTGTCATATTTTTTTTTAACTAAGCAAGCAATCCACTTCCTGTTTACACCATCACGCGCATGCCCAGTGTACGTTAATGGTCACGTGCTGTCCGCCTTCGACGGCTGCCGTGTGGATGCAGATCAACTTGCGAATAATGCTGAAAACTCCCGTGTGGACGGAGATCGGTTCTATTTGAGAACTCTGCATCCAACGAGACACAGACTAATGTGGATATGGCCTGAGTCAGGGGCCCGAAGGAGCTGGCTGAGTGCATACAAAGGGTGGGGTAGACGGGCGGGGAACTGTCATTGACAGTCGTCTCCTGGAGAACATTGGACACATTGGTCCCCGCGGAGCTGCTAGAATGATGGGAGGCAAGATGACACCATGGGTCCAACCAGAGGCCCAGGGTGGGGCCAGCAGCTGTCAGTCACCTCTCTCAGCGAGGCATGTACAGAGCATCGAGGGTGACAGGACAGCTAGCATATGGGAGTGTTACTACATCAGCATGCTCTTATAAGCTTTCTATTGCTGACCATGGTAACAATAGATGGAATTCGGATACTGACACAAACATTTAGGCCCTCACTATACATATATGGAAGATCATATATGAAAACCACCTCACAGAACCTTTTACAGCTGACATGATCAGACAAATGCTTGCGGATTTTGCCCCAAGCATCAAGACAAGTCCGCAAGCTTTCATCGTTGAATAGAATAGAATGCACAGGCAGTAAAACTGACTCTGCAAAAGCACACTGACTATAATCCTGCCGGCTTAATCCTACTATTTATGGGGTTTCGGCGTGAAGCTAGAAACCCACTTAACTTTGGGCCCATATTGACCAGCCATACATTAACACAGAAAAATGATTCAATTGTTGCTTTTGCACGGCGCTGTCTTAATAGCTGTTGCGCATCACTTTAACGGGCCACTCCACTGGCACCGCAGATAAAACGGGACTTGTGAGACTCAGCATTTTTTGAGAGAAGATTTTCTTCATCTTTCACGGCCTGATGCCAAGTTGTTGAGCGAGCGACGCCTGGCCCTGAAAGCTGATTCAAAGCCAGAACAGGAAGCAGGAGTGAGGGAGAGGCGGTAACAACAGTGAGAGGCAAAGCTGGAGGAGCGAGAGATACTAAAAGCTCTGAGCCATGAATATCTGTTCTACACGCTCCAAGCATGGGAATGAGAGTGTCGCTCATTCGGAAGGGATGTGCAGAGCTGAGAGCTTAAGCAGTGATGGGAACGGAAAGAGGAAATGACTTGATGGTTTTGGTTAACTTGCACATTCGATTGCATACTTTAAATACATGTATGCAGTGAATCCAAGTTAAAAATGATTTCACTGCCTCAGAAAGTCAGAGGTGAAATATCAGTGTTTGCAATAATGTCACAATTTAGTGAAATGTCATCAGAACACACCGCAGAATGATTTGACCAAAAAAGAAAACCCTTCACATCAAAGTGGATGGAAAAGGCCTAAATATAGCATGAACACCAAAGGTTTAGACGAGTCAGCCAGTGCTCAAGCAGATCAGTGTGTCACAAGAAACAGCGTTCATCTGCTGGTGGCCATGAATATAGACAGGAAGTGTTATCGTTAACATCGTTATCACAGGTTTCCATGGATCGTGGTTACATCTGTACAGCACTATTATATTATTATTGATCATATCTCTATTACTGATACTGTTACTGGTTTTATTATCATTCTATTAAATCAACTGCTGCTTCTATCATTCGCAGTAATTGTTTTTCTATTATTATTACTACTGCTGTTACTACTGTCATATGTATCATTTATTTCATATGTATTGACAACGTTGTATCTTTTTTACATGTTTTATGACATATTTTGCATGCCTCCTCTTAGATTGTTTGGGGAGTTTCTCCTGTTCGATGCGAGGGTTCAACAACAAGGACTTCATATGTTGTAAAGACAGCAAAGCCCTCTGAGGCAAATTTGTGATTTGTGATGCTATACGAATACATTCGAATTGATTAGCAACATCATTGATTTTGATGCATTCATATTTTTTTTGTGCAATATCAGATTTAAAAGAAAAAACTCCCTCTTGGTACCTTAGAAGACAAAAATGTCCCCTTCCTAAAACTGCTGTAAAATACTATATATTAATATTTTCTACTTACGCTAAGTTATGTTTTCAGTTCTGATCATAACTGACATATATTCATTCGTTTTCAGAATTGAAACCCATTGAAAAATGAATTTATGAGATGACGCCACAATGTTCATAACTGAAAAGAAAACACAAAAATGTAATTATTTGCTGTATACTAAATGCTAAACGGGGAGAGATATACGTATTTAGCAACAATATTGATTTTAATGCTTTTTTTTAAGTATTAGGGCACTTGATAACTGTAGACGTAACTGTAGACGTAAGGTAGCAGCAGAGTGCTGAAATCATGATGACTGGATTTCAATATATACCCACTTTGACCACTATGTGGGTTACAATAGTATAAATATATACGTATATATACATATATACGTATATATGTATATATACGTATATATGTGTCTCTAGGTAAGAAGAGAGGCCAGAGGCCTGCAGACTCTCAAGTGAATCCATGTGCAGTTTAAGTGAATGGGGACGATATTGTTGATTGTCATAGTGTTCAACCAATCAGATCTTTAGTTTGACATGTTGGGCATATTCTTTGACGTGTCAGAGCTGCTAGCCGGCCCTGCGTCAGTGTGGAGAGGCCTGCAAGTACTCACCAACTACAGGAGACCTAAACTCTCCCAGCTCACTGTGCAGCCTCCACCTGCCAGTGGATCACTAACTTCCTGACTGACAGGACGCAGCAGGTGAGGCTGGGAAAAATCACATCCAGTACCTGGACTATCAGCACTGGCGCCCCCCAGGGGTGTGTGCTCTCCCCACTGCTCTTCTCCCTCTACACCAGGGGTCGGCAACCTGCGGCTCTTCAGCCTCTCTGTTGCGGCTCCCTGAGGTCACCAACTGGCGCACCGGATCCGGACCCAGGAACTGAAAACCGATAGATAATTTGGAATTATACATATTGGGCACCGAGTTTAAACTTTAACCGGCGCCTCTTATTCAGCCGTTACAGCACTTGTTCGGCCGTGCAGGAAACACACCGACCAATGTGTTGCAAATCACATCACGTGATGCAGCTCAGCCAATCAAATATGAGTATTCTGACAAGTTTCCTGACTGGTTTACACACACGTGACACACGGGGGAGAGACGAGGAAATAGAAAGAAGAGCAGGAGAATTGCGCTAATCGAAGCAGTTATCTCACATGACTCTCCAAAAAGAGAAAGAGTTCAGAGAGAATATAATTTATAAGCAGGAATGAACAGAATCTTATATGTTAATTATTCCCACAGGCAGTTAAATCCTCTACCCCTGTCAAGAGCTTTTCCCTGCAGGTGGCTCATCATGATTTTCAGACCCCCGCCCTCTGTAAACCATCAATGGATAAATCCAAATGTAGCCCACCTTCTCAATTCCTGTTTTAGTTCGGGACCTTGAGATTATGACGATATCGTTGATCGTCATAGTGTATTCTTTGACGTGTCAGAGCTGCTAGCCAGCCTATAATGACGTCAGCATTACATGCAGCTCAGTGTTCATCTGTAGCTTTCCCGCTAGGTGCAGAGTGTGCTGTGATTGGTCAGTGGGCGAGCACGTGACTATCGTGAACCGAGACTTAATTTGCCAGCAGAGCTTAGTTGGAGGAGTTAAAGAGTTCAAATTGAAAGATATGGAAGAAATTATAACATCTTTAGTAATGAGGTTATTAGGAGGTAATTCAACTGTAGTAGGACAGCACTGAAGGCCCAGGTATAAAATCCACGGCCCGCCACTGATCTATCCTGAACCTGCACGTCTGAAGTGCTTCTATTTCCGTTGCTCATCATTTCACTGAAGAACGTCTGGAATACTGTGATTTTATCTTAATAGGAAGCCGGCTGGCACTGACAGGAGTGAGGAGAGAAGAGGAACAGTGGCAGGATGAGAGTGGCAATGGAAGATGGTGAAAGTAATTACTTTCTAAGTTGTGAGATATAGATTAAGGAGACAGAGGGTTAGGAAATACACTTCTCCTCTCAGCTCCAGGAGGGATGAATTGATGTGATGCATTTGTCATTTGCTAAACATGTCAACTACTGGTTACATGTGTCTTTGGTATGATCTTATTGTATATCTAAATGTAAAGGCACCTGTATAATGAGGATGCTGTCACCATTGATATTACAATTCATTTCAAAATACTGAGAGGGCCCAGACCTAAAGGAGGGCTGGAGACTCACTGTTCACTGTTGATAGCTCAAATGTGTTCGGTATTACTGTATACTCCACTAAAGGGCATCATCAACTGAAATGCCACAGGCCTAAAGGCTTAATGTATCAAGGAAACTGGCAGCTGCAACCAAAGATTGCAACCCATTCATTCCAAAAATGTATTTACCGTCTCACAGCCGCTCCATTTCTAATGAATGTCTACAGGAAAAGATTTAATGGGCCAGTGCCCATCACGTGATCCGGCACTACCGTGGGCACTCAGCCATAATCGTCTTACAGTCCCGCCTACACAACCCAAGCTGGTTTACAAACATTAAAAACACACTTAGATATAAAGTATATTTGTGTAAAGATGAACAAGTTGAAAGACACAGGAGTTAATGGCAGGGGCTAACCGGACACTGTCAGACATCAAGAAGGCACATTATGTCAAAAAGTGTGAAAGCTGTTATCAGTCATATGATTTCTGGATAAAACCAAACATCCTTTTATTTGTGTTACATAAAGGTAATCCTAGAACACATGTGGGGGTCATGTTATACCATAGGTTGGTTGTACAAGCAGGACTCTAATTTACGTTTGTATAAATATTTAGTAATTATGACGGAGTTTTAAGGAAGAAGTCACATAACGTAGTATAAAGAGCCTTAAAGTCCATGTAGTGAGAGAGTTGGGGTGGATGAATAGGTCAAACAAACAGCCATGAGACCGCAGTTCATGTCCTCTGTGAAACCAAAAGTCAATGTTGAATTATTTTACCTTGTAGTGAAAAAGCATTTTGAGAGGTCAGAAGACTAGACAGCGTAATACAAATAGAAATTACATTTACCCTTACCATGTATTTAGGAAATGCTCCTGTAGGTCCTACTTTAAGAGGTATTTTACGAGTGTTTCAAATATCTCTGGTGATTTTGTTTGCCTGAAACACGCTAAGAAATAGACCCAGTCTGTATTGCTTTAACTTTGACTTCTTCTTTTAATTTCTGGCAGACAAGGCATGGGGAGTTGCTGCCTTCCTCTGGTTGAAAACACATTTGGTAAAACAGAAATGATACTTATTTGCATATACAGAGATGTGAAGTGAGATCCGGTCACAAGTGGTCAATCAAGACACATTTGGAAACGATTTCCAATATCTAGTGTCCACTCATGTTAATGCCAGGTCTGAACAGGACCTAAATCTCAGTCCGTCTTCAAATACCATTCTCAAGTGTAGGAGAAGAAGGCGGACAGAGAGAGTTGATATGAGTAGATTCATTAACATCATTGATAATCAAAAAGAAAGTACTTCTTAAAAAAACACCAGTTTTGTAAAATAAGAACAAACTATAGAAGTTGCAATTAGTTTTACATTGATGGAGTTCAGAAATTCCTCAAGGTTTGTTCTCAGTTACCATTTGACATTTTGGTTAAGTAGTGGGCAGTATTTTACCCTGTTGTTTAACAAAAACAGCAGAAATTTCACTTTCAGTTTAATTCCCTGTCGGAAAATATTCAAAAAAGTAAGTGGTGGTAATCCTGTTATCTCTCTAAACTGGAGGCGTGCTCCTTTAAATAATCCAAACTACCCCTTTAAGTATGTACCGTAACCAAATTAAGGTAAGATAAGTCTACTTTGACTTGGTTTCACAGTGGACATGACGGTGGTCTCCTGGTTGAAAGTCTGTTTGTTTGTTGGCTTTTGCGTTCTTCAGACCATGTTAGTTGCTCTGACATTTTATAATGACATGGATGGGTTTACGTCGGAGTTAGTTGAAAGCCCCTTGTCAAGTAGAATTGAGATCCAAGAAGAGCTGCCCTAAGTAAAAGGCATAAAGACCGGACTGAGAAGATTAGGAGCAGCTGGGTGAAAGGATGTGTGGAAAGGGGTAATGGCTCAGCCGGACAATAAATAGAGCGACTCGGAAGATCGTGTGGGCATTCGACGCAGGACACCGTCCAGTACTCGGCTGGAGGACTTTGTCTCTGCTCACGGCAAAAGACGACACCGATCGTGAGCAGGAATTGGCTGATGGAGATTCTCATTCCCCCCCTGCTTGAAACAGGAGAACAAGGATACTGCTCTCTGTGACTTTGTATGGAGCCAAGAAGACCGCAGAAAGAACTTTGTTTTCCCTGGCAGGAGGAGTAGGGTTCTCCGGCCTACGGTTTGACCGGGCATCCACTCCTAAACCACAAAGAATTTATTCCACAAAAAAGGACTTTCACCCAGCCTCGGCTCCATAACAAATTTAAAGTTATGATCAGACCGTAATGAATTGAAGTAAACAGCATGACGGACTGCATTACGGAATACATTGAATTCTGTAAACAAACCACCATAACATCCCGGACTATACACTGTTTCTCCAACAACAAGCCAGGGATCACCAGTGACCTGAAAACTCTTCTTAATAAGAAGAAAGCAGCCTTCAGGTCTGGAGACAGTGACGAGCTCAGCAGAGTACAGCACAACCTGAAAAAGAAGCTCAGGGAGTGCAAGGACTCCTACAGGGGGAAGCTGGAGGCCAAACTCCTGAAGACCTGCGCCATCCAGCTGTCGAATGTCCTGCAACACCTCTTCAACCTGAGCCTGAAGCAGAAGGAAGTCCCGGTGCTGTGGAAGACGTCGTGCCTGGTTCATGTTCCAAAGAAGACGACACCATCTGGCCTCAATGACTACTGACCAGTTGCCCTCACATCACATGTGATGAAGGTGCTGGAGAGGCTGGTCTTGGCCCGCCTCCAACCGCAGGTGAAATCCTCACTGGACCCTCTGCAATTTGCATACCAGCCTCGTGTGGGAGTGGACGACGGCATCATCTACCTGCTGCAACGAGCTCAGTCGCACCTGGATGAACCGATGGCTCTGTGAGAATCACTTTCTTTGATTTCTCCAGTGCATTTAACACCATCCAACCAGTGCTGCTGAGTGAGAAGCTGCGGGTGGTGGGGGTGAACGCGTCCACCGTCTCCTGGATCACTGACTACCTTACAGGCAGACCACAGTTTGTCCGACTGGGCCGTGTGCTGTCTGGTGTGGTGGTCAGTGATACTGGAGCCCCACAGGGAACTGTTCTGTCTCCCTTCCTGTTCACCTTGTACACCACTGACTTCCAGTACAACTCGGGGTCATGCCATCTGCAGAAGTTCTCTGATGACTCTGCAGTGGTCGGGTGTGTAAGGGACGGACGGGAGGAGGAGTACAGGGCAGTAGTGGAGGACTTTGTGGAGTGGGCCGGTAGAAATCACCTGCGTCTGAACGTGGCCAAGACCAGAGAGATGGTGGTTGACTTCAGGAGGAAGACGACGGCTCCACAACCGGTGAAAGTTCTGGGAGAGGATGTGGACATGGTGGAGGAGTACAAGTTCCTGGGTGTCTCCATCGACAGCAGACTGAACTGGAAGACCAACATCAACGCTGTGTACAAGAAGGGGCTGAGTCGACTCTTTTTCTTGAGGAAACTTCGATCCTTCAACGTGTGCAGCAGGATGCTGGAGATGTTCTACCAGTCTGTTGTGGCCAGTGCACTGTACTTCTGTAGTCTGCTGCATTGGAGCCGGAGACACCAACAGACTTAACAAACTAGTTAAGAAGGCCGGCTCCATCATTGGCTGCAAACAAGACTATCTGGAGATAGTGGAGAGGAGGACACTGAAGAAACTATTATCCATATTGGATAACCCGGACCACCCTCTCCATCACCTCCTGCAGGGACAGCGGAGCACTTTCTCCAACAGACTGATCCAGCTCCGCTGTCACAAGGACAGATACAGGAGAACATTCCTGCCCTCTGCAATAAGACTTTACAATAGATCACCTCTATAATAAGACTATAACACTGTTGTTTGTTTGTTTGGTTAAATCTTTGCACTATTGTTTAGTTATTTGATTTTAATATTATTCTATTTCATTGTATAGTATATTGTGCATTTTTATATTTATTATTTTTTTACCGTTATGTTTTTTATATACTGTGCATTCTTTTATATTTGCATTTTTTATATTTAATATTTTTTAATCTGCTATTTTTATTGCTGTACCTGTACCATAAATGCTGCTGTAACGGAAAAATGTCCCCTTGCTGGATTAATAAAGTATCTATCTATCTATCTATCTATCTATCTATCTATCTATCTATCTATCTATCTATCTATCTATCTATCTATCTATCTATCTATCTATCTATCTATCTATCTATCTATCTATCTATCTATCTATCTATCTGTCTATCTATCTATCTATCTATCTATCTATCTATCTATCTATCTATCTATCTATCTATCTAACGGATTTTATTTTAGCTGTTGCTTCGCCCTTGCTAATTATCCTGCAATAAATATCTAAACTGCATTTAAAGCAAGTAGCGGTAGCGGTAAAGTAGTAAAGAGTACTAATGGCTGTAAAAAGCTAAAGTATTCCTGTGTGCCTAACATCAACAGAGCTCTGAATGGTTATTCTAGTTCTAAGTCCACTGAACAGACCCTCAGAGCCTATTCCTATCAAAACCTATCCTAGCACCTTACCAAGAGCCTAGATCCATTAGGAAAGCTGCTATTAACTGACGCCAAGAGGGCCTCTCTGCCGTGTGCAGTTGCCAGAGGAAGGAGGGTAGACGTCAGGAGGGACGGCAGTGAGAGAGCCAGGCGAGTTTCCTCGACCGGCAGCTTAAACAGATCACCGTGTATCCCGTCAGGTGGGTCAAAACCCAACACGACGGGTGATCCTGACCCTTTAAACAGAGAGCTGGTTTATTTTCTTGTCCTGTATGGGGGGGTTAACTCCTGGATCTAACACCCTGTGCTAAAGGGCTTCTGACCCAAAGTGAGACCGGGTGAGTACATGAAACACTGACTGAGGTAGGAAGTGATGCCTTAACATTTCTGACAGCACTTTCTGTCTTTTCTCTCTCAGCATCCAGCGGCTTGTCTTTTGTGAGCACATACTTCACTGTGTTTCTATTCTCACGAGAGAGAGAGAGCGAGAGAGCGAGAGAGAGAGAGAGAGAGGTGACCTTGGTTCCTTAGACTGTGGAGCAGCCCCACTGAGAAGATAAGCAGCAGTGCTGGGAAGCCAACTTGACAAACCCTGATGGCACACAGTTCTAAGGCCGGACACAAAGTCATTCCACCTGCACTGATATACAGCGGCACTGTGGGACTGGCTTATATGGTGCTTTCATTCAACATCTGTCCACCCACACACAACACTCTCTTATCTGCCCTATATACAGACTCATTTTAAACCAACTTTAATTAAAGTTGCAGGGTAGTGAATAATGGAGCTTAAAGAAGTAGTGACAGCAAAGGAAGCTATTTAAGGCCGTCTGCCATGGGCATTAATGCATTGCTCTTGTTGGAATATGCAGGTAAATAAAGAAAGGGCACAATGTAAAGCTAAGAGTGGATATGTGTCACACCAGCAGGGAGCGCTTGCTGAGCAGACGATCTGTTATGGCTGCTCAGGTTGTTCTCATTCACTGCTTGTACTTATACCTACAAAAAATAATGCACTACAATTTGTTTATAACTTACGTAATTGTGAGCTAGGACGTTCAAGGCTGCCTCCAAGGAAGTCAGGTGACGTAGTATAAAGAATGACAGCCTGTTGACCCATTGCTATAGAGCTCACACTACTTTCACCTTTGCTTATAAGTCGAACGTGACTTTGGTGCTTGAGGTAGATACATCTGATCTGTAGTCAGGTATTTAAACAAGTCGTTTTTCTTGGGACGACAGTTTCAGTTTTCTTAAACTTCTGTTAACAATGTTCCCAAGCTCCCAGATATTAGCCACTGATAACAACGATAGACAGAATGAGTCATTATTCTATCAAGGTTATATCTAGCACGGGGTCTGTAAAACACCATTCACGTAGTGCAAATTTTCCAAGTGCTTTCTATGATGCTTCATATTTCATTTCCCCTGCAATGACAACAAGGAACTCATCCCTTGAGTGCTCCTCTGGAAAGAGATTACTCACCAAAATAGTGACTTTAACAGAGAGTAAAAGCATTGGGTATGATATGGAGGGAGAGAGGAGAGCAGCTCCTTGGGTAGCTAACTTTGAGCTAGTTATACAGTAAACTAGGAGAACAGCAGTACACTGTGAAATCTTAAGCGGCAGTTGGTCATAGTAAGCTAAGCTCTCTCTCTTCTTTTTCTTCTTTTTTTCTGTCAGGGTAAATTACTTGAGGATTTCTGAGCTGCTGGATACAGAAGCTGTAATGTGCCAAAATGGATTAAGGGTTCGCTGGACTTCATGGGAGGAATATGCAGTGTAGACTCATCCTCTGCCGCAACGGCAACAAATACACACAGCTCTACAGTCTATGACAACGAGAAGATGAAGAAAAGTTGGGTCCTGTATTATCCTGCATGAGTGGAAATAATTACTGTACCACAAAGTGTGCTGATGCAACCTGACCATTGTTGCAGACAGGACAGGTGATGTGACGGATTGCAATGCTTAGACTATCACTTGATCATAAGTACGCAGCTTTTTGCAGGACAGTCAGTGGGGGTGGAGAAAGTAGCTGCTAGATGGAGGAGGGGAGTCTCTGTGAGGTGCAGCCTAGCAGTGCTGCTGCAGACAACGATGAGATGGGACTTTCAGTTTCCAGTTACTTATGGCTCTGTGCAAATATGAGGAAACTAAATTCACTCAACCGGAAATGTATTTCAACCACATGCTGCAAGCAAGAAGCTGCTGGTCAATTCTTTCTACATAACTTATGTCATATGTCAGATTTAGCATGTTGCATGGCCATGCTTTCTCTGAATGCTGCTTCAGTGGGAGCTTCTACCATGAATGAAAAGAATAGAATCCCAAGATATTAGTCAAAGCTAGGATCTGCCCTGAGCCTCAGTAGCCAGAGGGTCCCCTGTAAAAAGAATATGATGTAACAGGTGCTTTTTGCATTTTCATACATTTAGACACGTTTTGCTGAATGAGAACATATTGAGAGGAAATGTTCCCCCTTCACTTCTAGCTTGAATACTTCATACGGTTGTTTTGTTCCAAGTCAGGGTTGGAATTAATACTTTATTATACTTTATCGGTTATTGGTTCTTGAAATGACCACTGATATATAAGATTAGATAAAATAATCCTTTATTAGTCCCGCAGTGGGGAAATGTACAGGATTACAGTGCACACAAGGTACATAGTGAAGAAAAAATATAAGTAATAAAAAGTAAGGAATATTAACTGAGTAAAAAAGTAAAAGTCCACAACAACTGAAATATAACTATAACTAAAACCATTATATTACAGAGTAAACACAGAGTACCTACCAGGCGCCAACCTCCGGTGGTAAAGTGAAGCCAGTGCAGAAGTGCCTTCAACCTAAATTGTTCTAATGGCCAGCAGGGAGCAACTCCTCTGGTCGCACAAATGAGTCGGATTGAAAAGACGCCTATGAGAAAACCCTACATCTCACTTGATTCATTACTTCAGTAAAAATTGCAAGGTGACTACATCCGCTTCTTATATACAGCCTGAGGCCGACACATGCGGACTACAGACCTTTGGCCAACATAACTCAAATACATGCATATTGCTAAAAGGGTTTGTCAGTCCTTGTATGATGCATCACAGATGAACTGGCAAGCTTACCACAGCACTAATAGAAATGTTTTCTCTAGCACTGTAAGAATAAACACTGATCAAAGTAAAATAACACTGAAGAACTGTATTCTCCATTCTGTGTCTGAGTGAAAGAGGATCTGGAGCTGTGCAGCACAGTAACCTGGCAGCAGCAGAGCTGTTGATACGCTGGATATCCACACATACTGTCTTTCGTGACAAGCAACATGAGCCCAGGCTGGCTCTGTTCCAGACCTCCTCCACTGCTGCTGATGCTAACAGACACCTCCCTTGTGTTTTTGAATCATTAATTATCTTGGACGAGTCACCTGAGCTACACCGTGCCTCACCACACAGCCTAACTTCCTCTCCTCTCGGCAGATGATGACCAATGATGTTCTGAGTTTTAATCACCCACTGTAGAGCCCTCCTGTCCTGGGCCGTGCACATCACATGCCAATTTGAAATATTTCCAGTCAGGATGCTTTCTAATGCGTGACTGTAAACGTTAACTAGACATTGGTTTGGGATTTCTTGCTTGTGTACAGATGACTGTACAGGTACTTCACACTTGGCGGGTGTATTGCTGGGGACCCAAGAACGTGCAGCGTCAAGGTTGGTGCAATTTGGACACGCAACAGGTTTAATATGAATAACCTTTCCTGCACTGTGTGCATCAGTGGGGGCGGGGCTTCAGGGCTCTGCTGATTGAGTCAAGTGTGTCATCCGCAGTGGGCCTTTAAAGCTCTGTGCTCATTGATTGATATTACTGTTGCTGCTGGATGCTGGATATGCTAACGGTGGAAACAAGTGCAAACTGCACTAATGGGGGCCAAGCGATTGGCCCGCACCATGCCCCGAACCACGCACTAGTTCCTTCATACCTTCTGTGCACTTTCTGTAGCTGCCACATCTTCTCACTACCACCACACCACTGGGAGGCTTTTATTGTGAAGCAGCTTGTAAGTTGAGGCTAGAAATCTACTGCTTGCTTTGTGAGGTTCTCAGAGACAAGTCCGTGAACCCAAAGCTCTGCAGATAGCTGCATGGGCTGCGACGACTCACGCACTTGACTGTGTGCGCTGGAGATGTGACACAGTTCTTCCACCATCCATTTCCAATGGAAGTAGAGAGTACAAGGCTATTTCCAGCAGCTTAAGTTCAAATGCAGAGAAGGATTATGTACATGAACCAATATACAGCAGCAAAGAGTGGATTAACATAACCATTCTATTCTACATGCACCACCTTAGAAACAGCAGGAATTCTATGACATTTTATTTATTTAGTTGAGTTCATGCTATTCCAGTTGTCCTTGTGTACCGTTCTCACTCATACCAAGGAATCCTACTTTAAACAGGCTCACAAATCATCACGGTTGAGAGATGGGTCAGCATCTCGTGCTCGATCTACTTGCTGAATTCATGAGATCATTTTACGAAGTAAGTGTGACATGTTTGTCAGAGCTTTCAGAGTAACTAAGGTGCAGCTTTGGCCCCCACTGAAAACTTGAAAATCAAATGAATTAAAATTCTGTAACATGAAATTAGTCTTCAGTTTAAGATAGTGACTCAGTGTGCTCATTGAACTATTCTGTAGAATCCGTGGAGTGAAGGGCAGTGCAGCAGAAACACCGCAGGTCTTCTGTACAGAAAGAACGAGACATGAAGAAGCCAGAGAGCAGGGCACGGGAACGATGTGTCGACGCGCTAGAAGACACATTTGCAGCCTGGTTGTAATTTTGTTGATGCAAATGATATCTCAGGGAAAATCCATACTTGTTTATGTGACCCGCTGTGACCTTCGTTACTGAATCTGTGAGAAAATGATTATGTCCTACATATACAACACCTGCTGGCACACACACACACACACACACACATACACATACACACCTACACACACACACTGTTACGTGCCGTGTTGTGTTTTCTCTCTGCTCTCTCTATCTCTCCCCAGTGTCCATTCAGGTGCCACCCTTCCCCCTCCTTAGCAGCTGCAGCGTGTGATCAGTGCCATGCTGCTGCCATGGCGATCAGTGCCATGCTGCTGCCATGGCGATCAGTGCCATGCTGCTGCCATGGCGATCAGTGCCATGCTGCTGCCATGGCGATCAGTGCCATGCTGCTGCCATGGCGATCAGTGCCATGGTGGTTAAGAGGCCGGTAGGTTCAGGCAGATTCAGGTGGCAGCGTTCAAGCTGTGTGTGTGTTGATGTGGTGATCTCCTCTGTTTATTTACACTGTTACTCCCCTCATGCCCTGGACCTTAATCGGGTAACAAACACGCACACACACACACACACACACACGCACACACGCACACACACACACACACACACACACACACACACACACACACACACAGGAGCGAGGGTTTGAACTCCCTCTCTTTTTTCATTTGTTGTCTCAACTTTCTCTGTCAGGCAAGATTATGATATGGGGTCAGATCAGTCTCAATATTGCTGAATGCACACAGAAGCATTAACAAATGTATTTTGTGATTTATATATAAATTATTTTCTCCACAAAATTATTTTGCAATGCACACAAAAATAGTTGTTCCTATTCTTGCGCTTATGAATAGACGGCACTTTATTGCTATAACATTTTCAATGGCAGCAGATTACAGCTACTCTCCTCCTGTTACACAATGCATCGCTGTTCACCAGAGAGCTCTTCGGTAAGAGACATCTCAACAAAATAGCTTACAGTAGCTATTACCAGACAGCAGAAATGGTGGACCGTGGAACAAACGCAGCAATATTTACGTTAACTGTGGAAATTCTACCCGGCAAATGTGCTCTGTTGATGGAGGAGATAAAGAAAGCAAAAAGGGAAAGTAACCAAACCTCCCTCCAATAATGCTGCTGGGTGTTTTAATTGAGCAGAGCACTGAGAGATTGGTGTAACTAGTTCAAACTGGGATTTCTACGGTTGTTCTTGCTTTGGACAGTGCATGCTTCATTTTGCTCACTGTGTTGTTGGTAGTTGCTTTTACTTTTTGTACTTTATTTTTCCAAAACCCACACACTTTCAGCTGCATTGCCACACAATTATAATCCTAGTAAATGCTCGACATCTTCTCATAGCCGCCTCTAGATGAGTGTAAGCCAACATTATGTGGATGAGAGTCTAAATTTCAACATCTTTCCAAGACTACTTCAATTGAAGTAACAGTATCAGGGTCAAAAACTTGTAGGACCGCTTATTCTAACTGAAGTAACATACTTTACTGCATCACATATGTAACATACTTTACTGCATCACATATGTAACATACTTTACTGCATCACATATGTAACATACTTTACTGCATCACATATGTAACATACTTTACTGCATCACATATGTAACATACTTTACTGCATCACATATGTAACATACTTTACTGCATCACATATGTAACATACTTTACTGCATCACATATGTAACATATTTTACTGCATCACATATGTAACATACTTTACTGCATCACATATGTAACATACTTTACTGCATCACATATATAACATACTTTACTGCATCACATATGTAACATACTTTACGTACTTAACTTAAGTTACATACATACATAACATACTGGATTTAAGCCAAACCTTGATCTTTTCCTAAACCAAGTTTAGACTTCTGTTCAAAACCGTTTCTTAATGAGAATGACGCATCACAACATAGCATGTCTCCTTTCACTAACTCCAATGTCATGGAAGCACATTATTTGTAATATCAGACTTTCTACACGACCTCTCTGGATCACAGACAGTGGTCGTCCTGCTGGACACAGTTCACAGCTCTTCCCTCAGGACGGACGCTTTATATGGATGAGCGGTGCTGAATCACTGGGCCAGTGGACACTGTGGTCACATGGTTGGACACAACTGATTTCCTCTAATCTGGATGTGTTTCGGGCACACAAAGTCCAATGAGGTGCATCGAGGACTGCCAGCTATGTGATTCTGCAGTGTTTCCGCTCTGTTAATTAAGCTTAATTGTACTTCCCATCAATCATTCATAACAAGAGGGAGTGAATCCATACCAATGTCTGCTGCTGCTCCTTCCACATGCCTTCAGATCCACGCTATGTATGAGGGACAGTGAGACAGTGTGCAAGTGTTTGTGAGTAATGCTTGTCATGCCAATCAGCCCATTCACCATGTCTAAATATGGAAACAAACTGATTCCTCTGCTAATTATTGTCACCATAATTGCCTGCTGCTTAGCATAATTCCTTTAACTTGACATCAGACAGCAGGAGAACATGCAGGAAGCTTTGACACCCCGTCCCTGTCAATACAATGTGACATGGACTGTGATGATGATAGAATGAAATCATGAGGACACTGGTTAGGAACGACTGAGGATGTAGAGAACCAGCAGAATGTTTCCCACAGACATATGATACAGGATGTTCCCAACAACAGCTCAGTGACTCGTGCACCTCATAAATAACTGCATGTGTTTACCTTTCTCTCTAAATACAATACATTGCTTGCAAATGCAAGTATTCCGCAAGGAGGACCTTCACAGTGCAGCTGACATGGTTCACTGTACAACAGAGCCCAACAGATGTGGGGTATATATATGCAGTGCCAGTTCAAAACAAGCCTGTTCAGAAAGGGCTGAATGCATGTGGTGTTGCTGCTTGCAGCATTCTTGAAAACCGAAACATTGCGCTTCCTTGTCCCCTGAGCAATACACCTGCAATGACAAAGCTGCGTCACACCCAAATTGCGACTACTTACGGTCAGAAACACCAGTGAAGTAGGCCTACAGTCTGACTCACAGGGGAAACAACACCCACGCTGCGCAGCTGAGGTATTCATTTCCTAATTTTCATATTATTCGCTTACATAATCAATGAAGTGAAGGTAGTTTTCCAGTGGTAAAGGTTTAAGTTAGGAGTCCAAGTCCTGTGATTGTATTTATATGGGGCCCTTCTTGTGTCCAACCACTTGAAGTGCTTCTACACTTCATGTCATTCACCTATTCGCACCTGATGGCAGGGGCTACATGCACGGTGCCACCTGCACATCAGGACTAAACATTCACACCATTCACCAATTACTACACCTCTGGCAGCAATTTGGGGTTAATTGTCTTGCCCAAGCCTCGTTATTGTTGACTCCAGGGAAGTTAAGAACAGTTTGGTTGTAAAGGTATCTAGCATTCATGCAGCCATAGCAGGATATATCCACCATGAAGCATGTGAACTGCAGTTAATGAGCGGTGTGCCCGCTGTGGAGGACATGCTGGACCACAGAACCCTCAAGTTCCGCCCCGCTTTTGGACAGAGGACACAAACTTACATGTGCTCTACAATGCAAACGACAGGGAAAATAACTGGCTACTTACATGAAGTGATAACTCACAGTTATAACCTCACTGACACAACATCAGGTATTTCTAAAATGGGGATTTGGAAATTAGGGGCACGAACAGTTCATGTGCAGGGTGAGAGGGGTCGGCTACAATCCTTCTTGCTCGCTTCAGGGTTCTTAAAGTGAACAAGTCCTGGAGGGACGGCAGATTGCAGCCAATCACCTTCTCAGCAGAGCGGATGATGCGCTGCAGTCTGCCCTTGTCCTTGTCTGTGGCTGCAGCGTACCAGACCATGATGGAGGAGCAGAGGATGGACTCAATGATGGCTCTGTAGAAATGCACCAACATTGTCTTTGGCAGGTTGAACTTCAGCTGC
Source organism: Lycodopsis pacificus (assembly GCA_028022725.1). Lineage (NCBI taxonomy): Eukaryota > Metazoa > Chordata > Actinopteri > Perciformes > Zoarcidae > Lycodopsis > Lycodopsis pacificus. Next base: position 3,103,516 of record CM051709.1, read on the forward strand.
CGCAGGAAGTACATCCTCTGCTGAGCCTTCTTTGTGATGGAGCTGATGTTCAGCTCCCACTTGAGGTCCTGGGTTATGATGGAGCCCAGGAAGCGGAAGGACTCCACCATGTCAACTGGAGAGTCACACAGGGTGATAGGGCAGGTGGGGCTGCGTTCTTCCAGAAATCCACAACCATCTCCAGCATCATATGCATTTTAAGATTTGGTAGTATGGACGGTATGGACGGAGATTATTTCTGAAATGGCATTAAAACGCTTGTCTGGACAGATATCGTTTTTGTTTTAAAGATAAAAGGTAGCAGGGTGGCTGTAGCCTCAGTTTGTTTGTGCTGTTTGGGAGTGTGAAAGAGGTTGTGATGGGGTGGAGGTTCTACCTTATTAGGTTTAGAGGATGAAAGCAGCTGCAAAGATTTTAAGTAGCAGTAACTCGATGCTTCTCAATGAATTAAATCCCTGTCATCTTCATGCATGTCTGCTCACTGCATAATCTACCAACAGCAGCAGCCACATCAGGATGATGAGATTGAGTGGGGGGGGGGGCTTCCTGGTGAACAATTAGCCTCAGCCACAACCTTCAGCTGCTTCCTGGGATTATACACTGTCTCTCATTGACAGCTTTCCCTAGCTCACAGTTTGCACTTCCTTTTGAAGTAGCAAAATCCCTGAGCTGCAGAATGAGGAAAACATCTCTAAAAGCCAGCATGAAAAAAAGTCTCTGCCTCTGTGACAGACAACGGGGGCAGGAGAGGGATGCTGTGTACTCTCTGCTTTGATGTTCAGCAGTAATAGAAAAAGGGCTTTTGGTTTTGGTGCCGCTGTGAGTTACTGCAGCTTTTATGACTGACAGAAACAAATGAGTATCGTGTTCATCTTTGAGTCTTTGAAGCAGTGTCAATGTCACCCTACTGCTTTCTTAAATCTATGTAATGGGAGTGTGAAAAATTGTCAGGCCTGCCTGAGCTCAATTTCATACACTTCATAAAAGTCAAGATTAGGTTGTCATTCTTACCTAATCCATACTAGGCCCGAGGCAGTGTGGGTGGATCTGGTCCAGGACATCTCTGAATATGAACAGCAAACTATTAAACTCTGCCTGCTGACTAAACAGCTTTGAAGGGCTGAGCTGAAGTGGGGTTACTTGTACGTAAAAAGCAGTTTTTGGTCTTTCACTTTTAGGGACTGGCTGCATAAAGATTTGTTAAAATGGCTAAACAAATAAACCAGTCTTTGTTTTAAAACTTGTTTAATGTGCCAGATGTTGAAAAGGTGTAGATGCATCCATCTCTCCATTAGGAACACATATTCTTTGCTCCTATTGTGACTATGTCTGTGTGCAAATAGCCTCAAGGTCTAACCCCGGTGATAATGGAAGCTTAATCTATGATGAAATTAACTGTCAGTTTTGTCTAGAGATGAATATTCTGAAAGCAATGCCATAAACTGTCAAACAGATTGAAGTAATACAGTGATTTACCAGATTCAGACAAGAAAAAATAGTGTAAGAGTAGTTTCAACAGATATTATGTCTTCTGTTTAAGATACACAGAGCTCCTCCTATCGCCCGCTTAAAGTCAGAAGATCACATTATTGTATCCTGAGTAATGTTGAATAAATGCACCGTGTGCCGTCGCTGTCATGAAACAAATGGCAGGCCTTGTCAGTTACCCCACTTAAGGTTTTGAGTTCATCTTTATCGAGAGCAACAAATAATATTGATAACGTATCGCAAAAGGAGGTAATACGTTATGTTGCCGTGTCAATATTTAGTCTTAAGTCTGACTGTTTGCTAGATCTGACCCATGATCAGTCTATCTCTAGTCAAACCCATGACTCCTTACAAACTGACTCTCCAGACTACCGAGTTCAAGGCCTTCATGCCATTTATTTTCATCATGTAAGGTCATTAGTGCTGAAATTTATCTGGCAATTCTTGTTGTATGGTAGTGAGTGCAGATGCCCAATCAGTGGACAGGGTTTTGCTATTTTGCTTTATACCTACATCAGAGTGACAGGCCATCGGTTAGAATAGTGGATCACTGAGATGGCGTGTGGACCCGGTAATAAGAACATTAAACATCTCTGACTGGGGAGGGGTGACCTTCCTGCCATAAATATAAGCTGTGTGTTTTCATGAGCTTGCTGATATAGTGAAGATGGAAAACATCCTTCCTGTTCCTGCATATGAGCCAAACCCAAAGCAGAAAATGGTAGTAACTGTGCCAAGCATCTTCAGAGCATTTACAGTAGCATTTCTCTTATTTTGAACATTGAATGGGATCTCTTTTGTCCTTGGCTGGAACTAAAAGGAATTGTTTGAGGTTGATGATCTCCTGGTACAACTGTCAACTGTATATGATCAACTGTACATTGGTCTAGAGCAGGGATTCCCAAAGTGTGGTGCGAGCTGCCTCAGTCTATGGGGTGCGCGAGAGGAAAAATGTAATGGTGGTCTAATTGATCAAACGTAATTGAGAATGCATTTTAGTTTTGGGGGAACGTAACTTTTAGGAGACAGTGCAGTGAGGTTCTGGCTAACAGCTGTCTGAAGCCCTCTTATTTACGTCGCCACCTGAACACCAAGCATGCCAGTGCAAGTCAAAAGCCCCTTACATTCTTTATATCAAAATTGGAGGAGTTACAAAACAGCCCAAAACAACTGCAGTCTCATTCATGTGTTGGGTCTACAAAAAACGCACTGTGGGCTTCATATCTGGTTACAGAATAGCAAGAAAGGGGCTACCTCACACAATCACCGAAGACGTGAGCTTGCCAGCTGCCAGAGAGATGGTGGAATGTATGATTGGAGAGAGAGAAGCAAACAAGTTGGACGTGATCCCGGTGTCCAACAACACTGTGTCGATGCTTTGTCCGAAGACATCCTGGCTACATTAGTCGGTCGCGTGAAGAAGAGTGAGTTTTACTCTCTGCAAGTAGACGAGTCTACAGATGTGAGTATGAATGCTACGGGCAGATGCTACAATCTTCTGGTGTACGTCCGTTACCTTTTCAAAGGCACGGTGCAGGGAGTTATTTTGTCTTTTTTGTGTTTTTCATCTTGCTATAGGCTCTGTTGCTTTGTCTGTGGCCTAAAATGTTTGGGAACCGCTGATCTAGAGCTAAATATGCTACATGTAATGCCATAAACTGTCAAACAGATATCTGCAATTTGCTGATTTACCAAATGTAGACTGAGAGACAAGAAAACAGATCTGCTTTTGACTGCAGGAAGCATGTCTCAACACTAGTCATTTAACAGGGATATGTGCACAGGCTGTTTCACTTGAGGGTAAATAAAATATACATATAACGAGTAGGAGAACAACAAGTGCGGCCATAAGAAAAACATATATGGAACATTTTGTCAGAACAAATAATTTAGGTTTAAGCTTTGACCAGCAAATCTCTACTGTACCCAACCTGAAATCTCACTGCCTTGTCATGGTTTTGTTTAATTGGTTTCCTGTTTTGTTTTGAATTTCCCAGCCTGTTGTGTTGACTTCACTTCCTGCCTTTGTATGTTTTCCCACCTGATTGATTGTCTGCCCCGCCCCTGATTGAATCCTCCTGTGTCTAATAACCTGCCCCAGCCCCTAACCCATTCCTGGGAACCGGCCTGGCTTTTGGAGGGCCTCGTAGTCTAAGTTAAATAGCTGAAGTGCCGCCAGTTCCTGGGTCGGTGGCGGAACCAACGTCTCGGTTCACAGCTGCCGCCGAGCTGCAGCAACCTCCGGTTCCTGTATCGTGTTTTTTGTCAAAATTGCCATATTCTGTTTATGAGTTTTACCCGTTCTGGTTTTCCTTGTATTCTTTTGGTTCCACATTTTTAGACTCTACAAGTTTTGTTTTCAACATTTTCTTGATAATTAGAAATGCCTTCAAACATCCCTCTGTTCCCCCGTCTCTCTGCGTTTGGGTCCATCCCCTGCTACAATTTCTGCTTTAACCCTGACAGAACGAACCGACCTCAAAATGGAACCGGTAGATGGATTATTTGAAGAGGAGCTGTGGCTGGTTCTTCGCAGCGATCTCCGGTTCCTGTCATCGCCGGGCCCCAGCTTTCCCCGTTTCCTGTTTCCGGCTCCAGTTTTCTCTTTTCCCAGCTCCCACCGATCCAGAATCCCAGTCTCCGGAGCCCTGACCCCCAGAGACACGTCTCCGGAGCTCCAGTTCCCAGAGCTCCAGTTCCCAGAGCAACTCCGGCAGTCTGGTCATCGTCATCTTGCCTGTTCCCCGGAGCGCTTCTGCCTGTCTGCCTTGTCCCCAGGTCATGAGTCTGGGCTTCCCTGCTTCGCCCCTGCCCGTCCCCCCTTGTTCTGCAGCTCAGTGGCCGGTTTGGTCTAAACTTAATTTTTTGACTGCTCTGCAAGTTTTGAACATTTTCTTTATAATTAAAATCACTGTCCAACAAACAGACCCATTTCCCATTTGACACCCGAGGGAGGGCTCTTGTGATCTTAAGCAGCATAGCAACCAACTGGGGTCCAGGGTGCATCCTGCCTTTCGCCCAATGTCAGCTCGGATAAACTCAAGTGCCTGACCCTTCAGTGGATTCCAGGTATAGATTATGACAGGAAGTGGTAACCTCAAGAGGCTCTCAATAAAAGGTGAGGGTGTCACCAAGAACACCTGGATTTATGGAGTCAGGACGGATAGCATTCTGGGGACCATGAACATCCCCAGCATGGAATGTCATAGAATTATTCTCTGTGAACCATGACACAGTACATTTCACACCTAACTGGTCAGAAGTGGTTTAAATGTATTTGCTCCAGAACAAAGTAGTGGGCGGATGAATGGACAAACGCAGTTCGACATAATGCTAGCAGTCGTCTCGTGGTTAAAGTAAATGCTTCGTACTGGAAATTGTTGCTTGATTCCTGCCAATACCACATTCCCTGTCCTACAGCAGCACACAACCTGCTCAAGAGAACTCTGCTAGTTGTAATCAACACCAAGAGAACAGTGACAATGAACAGCTCAGTTGATGGGAAAAAATGTTTGCAGTGTTCGTTTCAGCAAACCAGGGATATGCTGAATGTGGACTTTTTTGCATGGAGTTTTGCCCCCCCCCCGCCATACACATATGGAGTGGGCATTATTGAAAGTGACATGGTATAACGAGTGTAAAGAGCAAGTGGGGTGGTAAATGGGTCAAACAAACACAGGACTTTCACCTAGGAGAGCGCTGTTACACTTCCCCAAGTGAAACCATAAGCAGATGTTCAGTTCACACTTGACACATTAACAGCCGACATTGTAAGCTCAATAGAGGAAAGTCATCAAAACATAAAGACAGACAGAGCCTTGAATAACTCTCTGGCTAATGCGCTTCTATTTATCTTGCTTTGTTAAGTTACAAAAAATGTCTGTATGAGCACTTTTCAGAGAGTGAAATGAAAAGTAGTCAGCTTAATAAAGCATTTCTATAAACAAAAAAATGTTATGCTGCCACATAAGAAAGAGAAGAATGTGGAGCAGACTTACGGAGGGAGTGCCACTCATCCTGCCTTATTGTCTTGGTGTTGTTGAAGGAGAGGTTTTTGGGTATCGTGGCCGAGGAGTAGTGATACTTGATGTAGGAGCATCTTGCAATGGAACCTGCAGAGAAAAAAAGTAAAGATTCTTTTAAAACCTGTAAATAAAGAAATAACACTGACTCATGGGTCATTCCATATGATCCACTCTGACACAGAGCAGGAATGAGTGAAATGGTAAGATAATATTATTCCACATTATTTAGTTGGAGAGGCTATGTCTGCAGTTATTAATTAAATACTCAGACACTTCAATCACTCTTCTTTCCTAAAACAATCTAAATATGCTGTTGAATGAGACCCTATTGTGTCAAGACCTTCAACATACATTTCTATTCCCTACTCTGACTGACACAATGACTGTCACAATGTTCTTCAAAAGCTATTAACTAATCAGTCAAGGGAGTCATTCACTGTATAATTATACTTGTCTCTGAGTCCCCTGGCCTCGTGATGTTTGGGATTTCCAGAATAAATGGATGACTGGCAATGTAGACCTGAGTCACAAAGAAATCTGAACTAATGGCGACACGCTGAGCTGTAGAAATACTGAATCACAACAGTGGGGAAGAAAGTCGTGAAATGTTTTCAAAAAGCCAGAAAGAATGTGTTAAAAAGGCAGCATTGGTTGTTTGGTCAAACATTTAGAGATGTTGCTGGTTTCATTTGACCGGATTGCCCCTATAAGACTGGTTCTCAGCTGGTCTGGCTGCGGGACCCACCATCAGCCCTTAATGACAAGCCGCGATCCAAATGTTCAACTTCTCAAATGTATTTAATGTAAAGATGGAGCAGTCTGAACCTGAGCTGAAGATGTCCTCTAGTCGTAGTGTAGGAGCTCTCTAGTGCAGAGAACTTGTTCCTGTCAGTCCCCGTCCCACACATGTTTCACGTAAACCAGTAAAACAGCTTTGTTTGTTATGTCTGTAGATTCGTCCATTTGTAGTGTAAAATGACCACTTGCCTAAATTTGAGCTGTGGTCTGTTGTTTGATGTCATCCGACATGTCTTTAATTCATCTATTTATAGTGTCATAGAGGTATTGTTTTCAGTTCATCCTCTGCTGATATTAGCATTGGCATTATGCCAAATATTGATAAGGAGTGTGAATAGACGGCTCTCCGCTGCATTAAAAATCCCCTTCAAAATAAAAGCACAGGATTTTCGCGGACAGAAAACGGGTCCGCGACACACTTTTGGGTTGCTACCCACCAGTTGAGAATCACTGCTCTATAATACCAGAGTGACGTTGTGGCAGTAAAGGGAGGGGGGGTGCTCTCGATAACTGGACACAGAAGGTGGCAGGTTTCATGGCTGAAATAACCAGCTGCGTTGTACAAGTTGTGGAAAACTAAACGCCGTCGTGTCTGGGTTCATAAAATTATTTGGAATCTCCAAATTTCACCGAGATGCATTATTCGTGTCGTGTCTTTCGCCTCATTCTCACTCCCTGGCGGGATTCGTGTCTACTCGCGTCTTTGCATTGACTTTGTATGTATGGAGATCGGTCTTCAGGAGCTTGTTTCAATTGGCCAAGTCTCAATTGTTTTTTCATGGCAGCTGTATTGGCCACATTCCATGCTGTCCGTAGACAAAGACCAGGATTTGCTCTTTATTGGAATATCCGGGAAGATGCCGAGAGCAGAAACATCAGTACAATCAGTAATGCAACTCCAACGTTCGCAACGGCGTTTCCAGATCACCTTTAGAACATTAACTCTTTTTCAACTGAGGCAAAAAACACCACAAGCGTAAAAAACGTTTCTGAACGATTTAGGAAGTTTTATCAAACTTTATTATATCCATCCATACTAATGCAATACTTAAAGATCAACAAATAAATACGTGAATGGAAACACAGTTAGTACATGTACATCATAATTGGTTAAGCATATTTCTATTGCACTTTGTCAAAGACAAGTGTAAATACATTTTATGACATGACTTTTTGGTGGTATTTTGTGATATTGGCACTCACTATAATACTGTATGTGCATACCAGAACTGTAATAACACAATTTCAAAAGTTTTAAGAAAACAAAATACTTTCATCAATTATGCAGAAGGCCCCAGTATTATTGGAGATAACTTAGCTGAATTTCAGGAGCAGGACCACACCTCAGCCACTCGCCCACTTCCGGCCACACTCCTATAACTACCTACCCACTCTAAGCCTCGGCACACTCGAGTTTTCTGCACTCGCAACCGGAGCTCCACGGCAACCGGAGCTCCACGCTCCTCGCCGACCAGCTGCATCCACCCGCCAGAACCCGACAATACGAAGAGTCGGACTCACGGCCGTCCGCCTTTAACCCACATCTCGGTGGCAGAGGGAGACCCGCTACCTCCATACAACGGAAACGTAAAATCCAGCTCTCTCCTTCTTCGCTCGCTCCAGACCAGCTCGGGAACGAGCCTCCGGCGACTCTGGCCGCTCGGCACGCAGCGCCCAAAAAAAAAAAAAAAAAAAAAACGCCTCCACGCTCCAGCGCACCAGCCGATCGAAGACTCACCAGCTGATCGAAGACGCACCAGCTGATCTCCAACTCGACCACAGTCCGCCTGCTAAGCACATCGACGCCACAAAGCAAACCGTGCCAACTCCTCACAACTTTCCCAAAGTCACGTTAGGAAAAAAAAAAAAAAAAACGTACCTGCATGCAAACACTCCGGCGTGACGCCAATGACCGTGATGCCACCACGCACCCAGAGGCTCCGCCCCCCAACCCACAAAGTTCCGGGTTGCCAGGCCCCCTTCCCCTGTCCCCCTTTCTAAGCCGCCCCCCTTTCTAAGCTGTCCCTTTACTGTTGTCTTACACCACCTTTCTTCTGCCGTACCTAGGCACCGGGTTGCCAGGTCTTCTTTCCTCCGTCCCCCTTTCGAAACGGTCCCCCCTTCTAAGATGTCCCTTTACTGTTCTGTTACACCACCTTTCTTCTGCCCGTACCTAGGCACCGGGTTGCCAGGTCTTCTTTCCTCCGTCCCCCTCCCCTATCCTGCTTTTCCCATGCAGGTTCCTGGCACCGGGTTGCCAGGTTCCCTCTCCTCCGCAGCCACGGAACGACGTAGCCACGGAACAACGCAGCCACGGAACGCAGCAAGGAACAACAAATCGCAGCAATGGACCACAGCAAGCAGCAACGCAGCCACGGAACGACTCAGCCATGCAACGTAACGCAGCAACGGCAGAACACAGCATCTACGCATCGCAGCCTCGCAACAACGCAGCAACTGAACGCAGCAGGCACCGGGACACAGCAACAGGAACGGAACGCAGCAACGGAATGTAGCAACACAACTACAAATCGCAACAACGCAGCCACGGAACGCAGCAAGCAGCAACGCACCGCAGCAACGCACCGCAGCAACGGACCACAGCAAGCAGCAACGCAGCCACGGACCGACTCAGCCATGCAACGTAACGCAGCAACGCGGGACGCAGCAACAGGAACGGAACGCAGCAACGGAACGTAGCAACACAACTACGAATCGCAACACCGCCCGCAGCCACGCCGGAACGAAACGTAGCAACGCAGAAACGCCGGAACGCAGTAGCCACGCCACGCAACGACGCATCGCAGCAAGCAACCACGTAGTCACGCAACGACGGAACGCAGCAATGCAGCGCAACAACGTACCCCAGCAACAACGTATCGCAGCAACATAACGCAGCAACGCAACGACGCAGCAAGCAACAACGGGATGCAGCAACGCAGATGCAGATCCCTGGCACCGGGTTGCCAGGTTCCCTCTCCTCCGTCCCCCTCCCCTATCCTGCCTTTCCTATGCAGATCCCTGGCACCGGGTTGCCAGGTTCCCTCTCCTCCGTCCCCCTCCCCTATCCTGCTTTTCCTATGCAGATCCCTGGCACCGGGTTGCCAGGTCCCCTCTCCTCTGTCCCCCTCCCCTATCCTGCTTTTCCTATGCAGATCCCTGGCACCGGGTTGCCAGGTCCCCTCTCCTCTGTCCCCCTCCCCTATCCTGCTTTTTCTATGCAGATCCCTGGCACCGGGTTGCCAGGTTCCCTCTCCTCTGTCCCCCTCCCCTATCCTGCTTTTCCTATGCAGTTCCCTGGCACCGGGTTGCCAGGTTCCCTCTCCTCCGTCCCCCTCCCCTATCCTGCTCGTCCTACCATGCATACTCTTCCCTCTACGCATATTCCTGGCACCGGGTTGCCAGGTCTTCTTGCCTCTAAGAAAAAGGCAATGCAGCGCAACAACGCAACAACAGCCCGCAGCAAGCAACAACGGGATGCAGCAACGCAGATGCAGATCCCTGGCACCGGGTTGCCAGGTTCCCTCTCCTCTGTCCCCCTCCCCTATCCTGCTTTTCCTATGCAGTTCCCTGGCACCGGGTTGCCAGGTTCCCTCTCCCCGTCCCCCTCCCCTATCCTGCTTTTCCTATGCAGTTCCCTGGCACCGGGTTGCCAGGTTCCCTCTCCTCCGTCCCCCTCCCCTAAAAGTTTCCTATGCAGTTCCCTGGCACTGGGTTGCCAGGTTCCCTCTCCTCCGTCCCCCTCCCCCATCCTGCTTTTCCTATGCAGATCCCTGGCACCGGGTTGCCAGGTTCCCTCTCCTCCGTCCTCCTCCCCTATCCTGCTTTTCCTAGAAAGAAGACGCAGCCACTGAACGCAGCAGCCACGCATCGCATCTACGCATCACAGCCACCGAACGTAGCCACGTTACCCCAGCAACAACGTATCGCAGCAACGACGCAGCAAGCAACAGGCCGCAGCAAGCAACAACGGGACGCAGCAGCCACGCATCACATCTACGCATCACAGCCACCGAACGTAGCCACGTTACCCCAGCAACAACGTATCGCAGCAACGACGCAGCAAGCAACAACGGGACGCAGCAACGCAGTGCAACGTATGCAGCAACGTAACGACGCAGCAAGCAACGACGCAGCAATGCAGCAAGCAACAACGGATCACAGCAACGGATCACATCACGCAACAACGATGCCGCTCCCCCTGCCGCCTTTTGGGGGGTTTCCACGGCGGACGACATTGCCGTAGACCAGCCGGATCCTGCAAGCAGATGCCAGTCGTTTCCACTCATGCTACGAAATCACTCATGCTACGAAATCTGACCAATAGTAGCCACAGCCACCACGGGGGCAGACGGCCAGCAAGTCCATAACCTTAAACTCCTGACAACCTAGCAGTCGGTAACCCAATCACCAAACGACACTGCGACACCCGTCCGCCAAGGGCGCGCCCTCGATGCAGCTCACGTCTGGGTCACCGCAATGCCATGGCTTTCTCGTTTCCCATTCCAGGAGTTCAGCCCTCCTGCGGACACCCGTCCAACATCGGTTCGGCCATATCCAACGCCATCCTTAAACCCACAAATCCCCACTCGATCTTGCCGACCAGCGCACAGGCTTATTTTGGGGGTCTGCAAGGCCCGGGAGCCGCAGTGGATCCTCAGCTAAGCCTCCCCCAAACCGCATCAGGCCAGATCTCCATCAACCATTCCTCAGCACTCCTAACAACCGACGACGGCTCGCTCCGCTGAGGTGGGGGCCTAAGCTAGTGAATTGGAGATAACTTAGCTGAATTTCAGGAGCAGGACCACACCTCAGCCACTCGCCCACTTCCGGCCACACTCCTATAACTACCTACCCACTCTAAGCCTCGGCACACTCGAGTTTTCTGCACCCCACCCTCCCTCCCTCTTGTTAAGGGTTATCTCCCCCCATAGTCATCATGCTCCTATTCCATGGAGATCGGGGGTCTGCAAGGCCCGGGAGCCGCAGTGGATCCTCAGCTAAGCCTCCCCCAAACCGCATCAGGCCAGATCTCCATCAACCATTCCTCAGCACTCCTAACAACCGACGACGGCTCGCTCCGCTGAGGTGGGGGCCTAAGCTAGTGAATAGACTGTTATTGTTATACTGTTGTATATTGTTGAGAATTCCAGTATTAAACGCATTATAAGTAAGATTAAATAACCCCCCTAGTGATGAGTAGAAGTGTTATAATAATAATAATATGTTAGTCACAATATGTTCACAATATTCTTGCATATAGAAGATATTATGTGTTACAGTATATTAACTAATTTAATGTATAAATCATAAAAGTATAGTCACTAAAGGTATTAAAACACTGTAAGAATAAGTTAAAGGGTCAGACATGGATTCTGAATGGGACATGCAGCAGAGTGGAGGATGGGATCAGTGAGGAGGACAACTGACCAGAGGTGGAGTCAAGACAGATGTTTTGCAAGGAGCAAAGCTGTTTCGCTGAGGAATCGATCCAGGGAGGAGACAGAATTCAAATGGAGCCAGTCACGGATGGCCACGGAGGGTCAGTCCGGTGATTTATGACTGTTTGGACATATAAGACACTGTTCTGAGAGAATTCCTCAGACCACATCCGCCCTCGCTTTTCAGAAGTGGGATGCGTGTGTGTGATCTCTGTTCTCGAGAATATTACTATTGATAGTTAATGCAGCTTATAAGTGAATTTCATGTAGTACATTAAATATTGTTATTCATTTTTGAACCGGTTCCAGCTCATTTTTCCACTGTGTGCGCACTGTAAGAAGTTCGCAGCAGAGGGGAGGTCCTGCGGCCTCGCAGCGCTTCATCCTTTGTTTCCAGACCCAACAATATTGTTATACAAATTATATTATTCAGTCCAATGTTAACCACTTTGAATTGTGCAGTTTTGCAAGCGTGATATAAAGCTGCTATGAAACATGTTCATGAACACGACTGTACACAACATTGAGGTCACCGATGTCCGGATGTCGGTATTGTCTAAATAAAAGTCATTTGACTTTGGTGCGGTGTTGGGACTTCACCATGTGGTTGGAATAAAGGGAGTTGAGAGTTTGGCCTACAAAGTAGTCAACAGCCTGATCTGAGTTAAAATCATACCAAGCCCCGTGAGACGTTAAGGCTCCATCCACACTAATACTAAACACGGCCACACGGCGTTTCAGCATCGTTTTCAAATTGATCTCCGTCCAGACTAAAACGCCGGAAAACGAATATCACGTGACTCTTCACGTACACTGGGCATGCGGGTGGTTGTCGGTGTAAACAGGAAGTAGATTGGTTGCTTAGTTAAAAAAATACGACAGAGTAATAAAGTAGTCTTTAACAATGAAAGGTTGTGTTTGATACTTAATATCTTCTCTAAAATCTTCCTCTATGAACTCAAACAGACACATTTCGTGGAAAGTTTTAGACGTTTAGTGTCGTTCAGTGTCTGTTCTCACTCGTAGCTCTGCTGGTGGCTGAAGTCTCTGTCTGGAGAGTAATTCATGTTTAGTTCCTTTATAGTTTATGTGTGCGGACTTCACAATAGTTGTGCAGAGGCAGAATAAAATAAGCATTAATAAGAAAAGGAAAGTCCTCCGTTTTGTGTCCGTCCTCCTCAAAGCCGCTAACCGTGACTTCAGACGGCCGCTCCGTAGTTATTAGTGCTGCTTTATAGGTATAAGGCTGGAAACGCTCATGCATCAAATGGAGCCATTTGAATTTGCAGATACACTGTAAGAACAGGTTGGTCGTGTACATTTGTTTTATCGCTTATTCGAAAAAATACCATGTACCACAGGACAGGGTCTGTGTACGGTTTGATAGTTTGTTTTATTGTTTAGTAGAAAAAACGAATATACAGAAATTCCATGTTACAGCCGTTTTTCTGTTTTTGTTGTCTGAGTCCAAAAACGAAAATATGAGAGAACCAAACTCAAATGACATGCAGATTTAGTTTTTTGCAAATCCCTTTTTAGTTTTTGCCATTAAGGAGAGACGCAAAGCACGTCAGGTAACCCGGAAGTAAGAGTATTTCAACATAAAAGCCAAGGCAATAGAATGAGCGTATGCAAGAAATTCTTACATACAGTCTATGATGCAAGGACATACCAAGGTATTATTAGATTAAATATGAATGAATAAATAGGGAGTATGTTAGCACCAGTAGTTGATTACAGGTGGTTTAATATTGTGCATTTATCAAGTTTTCAAGACATGTGTGCAGATGTCATTGGATCATATAAAAGTAAAGGTGATATACCGCTGTTAGCTAAGCAAGGGAAGGGATCTCTTCAGATCAAAATATATAAATCAAGATATATTTACTGTGACAGATTACTCAAGCAAGGTCTCTCAAGTTGACTGAACAAATTCAGAAAAACACAAACGTATAGAAATCATCATTTGTGCTTTAGTGAATGCTGTATCCCCAATGGAAACCTGAGCCAGCTCTCTTGGCCTGTTCCATGCGTGCCATGGCAGATAGGCTGGACAGCTCTCTGCCAGACGGGAGGTCCTGCTTACAGTTCAAGCCCTGCATGGTCTAATTTTGTCTGACCTACTTCATCTCTCCCTACGTCCCTCATCCCTGCTCCCACACCCAAACCCATCATAATGGCGAGCGGGCAGGGAGGCAGCTCAGCCATCATGATGCTGTATTCTCCCAGCTGGGATGATGCACAGGGCCAGATGGAGGCTGGAGGCCTTAGAAGGTTGAAGGCCTGACCACCCTGTATTCACAAGCACCAGCTATCTGTCATTTTACCTCTATCAATATCATGTTGCCTCAAAATGAATCTACTACTAGATCACAGCAACATTGAATAGGACGACAGCTGAGTGTGTTGCTGTGACTCCTCACAGTGGATTTACGTATCTGTGAAAGGGGTAATTACCCCCATTTAGAGGATTTAGCACACCTAACACTTTGAAAACTGTGCCGCCAATCTGCTTATATGTCATGTACCTAGGAGGCTAAAAAACACAAGCAGTGACAGTAAAATATTGAAGGGTCAGTTCACTGGTGGCTGTCCAGGTCTGCTGGGAGGACGTCCTTGATGTCTGATAGTATCATCCTCTTGAAGCACTTCGTGATGACAGGGGTCAGGGCGACTGGGCAGTAGTCGTTGAGGCAGGTGACTGCGGTCTTTTTCGGGACAGGGACAATGGTGGTGGCTTTGAGGCAGGTGGGGACTGCAGCTTGTTGCAGGGAGAGGTTGAAGATGTTAGTGAAAACCTGTCGGCACAGGTCTTCAGTGTGCGGCCCGACACTTTGTCCGGTCCCGCTGCCTTGGTGATGTCGATCCTCCTCAGAGCGGACCTCACCTGGTGGTGCTGGAGAAAGAGTGTCTGCTCCTCCTTGGGCTGGGTCTTCTCAGCTGTTGCTCCGCTGTGCTGTCTATCAAAGCGGGCAAAGAAGCGGTTCACGGTGTCGGGGAGTTCACTGTCCTGACTGATCTGGTGCTGCTCTTGTAGTCAGTCCGGGTTTTAATACCTCTCCACATGCTCCGGGGGTCGTTGTTCTCGAAGTGTCCCTCAATGTGCTGTTTGTATCTGCGCTCGGCCTCTTTGATGCCCTTCTTCAGGTCCCTCCAGGCACTTTTATAGGCCGGTATGTCACCAGACCTGAAGGCAGCGTCTCTTGCTCCAAGCAGTAGCCGCACGTTTCTGTCCAGCCAAGGTTTTTGATTTGGGAACACTTTGATGGTTTTAGTGGTAGTTAGTGGTGTCACGGATCACGGATCGATCCGTGATCCGTTCGGATCAATCGAGTATTTTTTTTCTTTTTCTTTTTCTTTTTTACAGTGTAATCATCATAGTGTGTAATAAAGTTCTACTGCTGCTGTTCCTTTTCAAGTAACAAGTCCCCGAATATCAATGTCAGTGAACAGATATAAAGCAGTCGTGTGTTCACGTGAACGGAGCAGCTTAGAAGAATTTAACGGTGAAGTCATGGTGAGCGGAGGAACATGAGAAGCCGCGGCGTCATTTAAGTCGCAAGTTTGGGAACATTTTGTCTTCTCTGTAACGTATAATGACGGATGAGGGTGGTGGACGAAACCGTTACGGTATGTAGGCGTTATTTAAAGAGAAAGACACACGACAACGGCAAAACATCGGCATGTCCACACACATGAAGAGCCACCATCCCGTCTGTCAGCGACGGGGACACTCCGGTGTAGAAAACAAAGGATTTCTGGTTAAAATCTGGTTAAAATGCTTGAGCCACGCTACGAAGTCCACTCACGCACCCACTTCAGTGTGAAGCTGTTCCAGGCCTCTATGAGAAGGAAAAGACTGTAGAGACTGCTTTCACCACGGCGGAGTGATTGTTAGTCCGGCGCTGTAGACACGCCCCCTCTGTGAGAGTCACACACACACACACCTGGTTCAGGTGCTGACAGAAGCATCAGAGTGAAGCTAGACAGGCCCAATAATATTCCAGTCACCACAGAAAGGTCGACCCTCTCCCCAGACAATGGAGATATTCTCATCTTTTTGAAAATAATGTCACAGTAATGGTAAACATTATTGTGTATTTGAATGGCATAACCTGACAGGAAGTAAACACAGACCCAAGTTGTTGCCGAGCAGTTCAGTGTAAACAGTGGAAGCTAGCTCACTGGCTGTTTCTTTCTTTCAGTATTGATGAAAGGACGAGGATATCAACATAACTCATGTTGCACTTAAACTTAACAGAATTCTTGAATGTATTATTTTTATTTATTTATTTAATTTTCATCTTCAATATTTTTGTTTTCATGTAAGACTATAGCCCAAAGTTCTTTGCTTTAAGTGTTCTTGAAGTTCTTTAATAAATGGAAAGCAAAGTTATATTTGTCTCCTCTCCTTTTCATTGTTGATCCGAAAAATGATCCGAACCGTGACTCCTGAACCGTGATCCGAACCGAACCGTGATGTTTGTGATCCGTTACACCCCTAGTGGTAGTTACTGTCTCAGTGCAAAAGTGTAGGTAGGCCAGGACAGCCGAGGTGTACTCCTCCAGGTCAGCTCCCTGTGCAAAGACTTGCCAGTCCATGCTTTCAAAGCAGTCCTGCAGAAGTGAAGCAGCGTCGTTGCTCCATACTTGAATGGTTTTGACAGCTGGTCTAGTTTTGTAAATTACTGGTTTATATGATGGAGAGAGAGGTGGTCTGATAAGCCGTGGTGTGGAGATGGTGCAGCTTTGTAAGCTCCCGAGATGTTGGTGTACACCTGTTCCAAAGTGTTCTTGTCTCTGGTGGGGAAGCTTACATTTCTGTGGAACTTGGGCAGCAGTCTTTAGTTCTGTGTGGTTGAAGTCTCCCGCCACAATCACAGCTCCCTCCGGATGAGTGTTTAGCTGGTTGCTAACAGTGCTGTGTAGCTCCTCCAGAGCTTGCGTCGCGTTAGCATGTGGTGGGATGTAAACAGCTGTGATCAGGATGGCAGAAAGTTCCCTCGGCAAATAGAACAGTCTGCATTTCACAGCCAGGTATTCTAAGTCCGGGGAGCAGTGTTTCCCAATGATGTCCTTAGCTGTACACCAGTCATTGTTCACGTAGATGCACACTTCTCCACCTCGGCTCTTACCGGAGTCACCAGTCCTGTCTCCTCGGCAGGGGCGGACTGGGGGAAAAAAGTGGCCCGGGAGTTACTGTCAGACCGGCCCACTCAATACACGGCGCGCTGCCCACTCAATACACAGCATGTATTTCGCCGGTCTACGGCGGCCATTCGCACCTCCGCCGGCCCCGACCCGACAGACGCCCGGCACGACCGCACGGCGCAGACCGCGGTTATGGAGAAACGTTTTTAAAAGCACCGTAGTGTCCAGCCGTGCTATGGCGTCCTCGGATCGCGAGGAGTAGTATAATGTCAGTTTATACTGTTGATACAGTTTTCACTGATTATTGACTTTCGGTATTAGAGTAAATTGAATGTGTTCTGTGAAGCATATAATATAGTCGGGGCCGGCGATATCAGAGACAGCCCAAACCCCGTCGGCCTACCGGGGATTCCCCCGGTATCCCCGATGACCAGTCCGCCCCTGCTCCTCGGTAAACCGTTCGACCCGCTAGCTCGATAGCTTCGTTGGGAACGGTACTGTCCAGCCAAGTCTCCGAAATTACCATCACACAGCTACTTGTAACTTCGGGACTGGTGTTTTGTCAAAGTCTGTTCCTTCATCAAAAGGGAAACTCCAGGGAAACTCCATTCCAAGGCAAAGCCAAGTGCTTAATTCACACCACTCAACTCACTTTTACATATATGTAAATGTATAGTTATATCATATCCAACCCCCACATACCACTGTTTAAAAAAGTGTTACGTAGAAAAATATGTCCAAGCTTGCCAATGCAAGCCATAGACGTCAAATCTCATATGTGAAATTCATATCAACGCATTTCTCTGGTCAGTCTACACACTGTGAGACAGCTGGAGCCGAGCTCAGACAGCTCTGAGCAGTGTGCTAACCCAGAACTACATCACAGAGCTGACCCACATGCAGACTGCCTGTGGTTCATTATACACCGTGCACGCAAGGATGCTACCTTCACACAAGTACTGGCTCTAGTTGGTCCTCCACAGATCTTAAACTGGCTGTGTTCATGTAGATAGTGTGACCTGACAGGTTTCACTCTGTGGTTCAGGTGTTGTCCTTGATTTCTGCTTGTCACTGTATTTTGTGTTGTTGATGAAATTGGAATGTGCAGCAACAGATATGATCTGAGTTTGTCAGGCAGTGCTGTCAGCTACAGCAGCTTGTTATTTAATTCACTATTGTTCAATATTCAATATTTTTCTTAATTTTGGTGACACTGATAACTGTTTGTCATCACATTTCACACTGAGTGCTGTTATTGTTGCTGCTTGTAAATGCTCTGTACTTGTGTAGGGCTTTTCTAGTCTTTCCCACCTGAAAGCGCTTTTACACTACATATCGTCATTCATCCATTCACACCCATTCCTACACTGATGGAGGGGCTACCATCCACCTGCCATCAGGACAAACTAACATTCACATACAGAGCTATGGGAGAAGTTTTGGGGTTAAGTGTCACCGACATGCGACTAGCGGATCGCAGATCCTCTAATTGAAGGACAACCCTGCTCTCCACTGAGCCACAGTCGATTTGTGAAGCAACTCTTTTGAAAAAAATATAATCATCGGCAGTTGGGTTCATCAACAAAGCCCGGTACCCCCACTGACTCTGTCATCCCCGGGACAATTTCCTACTGATACACTCCCCTGCACATCCCTTCTATATTTCTATATTTAAATACACTTGACACTTTTACATTACACTTACACTACACTTGTTTAAAGTGCTGTTATCTGTTTGTCTGTGCACTATATTTTATATTTTATTGTACATTTGAATATGTTTCTGATTTTTGCACTGTGTTGATTGCTTAATGTTACGCACTATGCACCACTTCAAAGTCCTTGTATGTGCAGAATAAACGGTTCTGATTCTGATCAGTACATTTAAAATGACACTATGGTCGCTGTGGTGAAAATGTTCAATGAAAATGACTTAGTTAGGAAATCATTGTGGTTTGGGTTAAAATGGATACATTTGTTGAGTAGTAATCAAAGTAAATAAGTCAACGTTGACATGGTTTCATACAGGACAAACAAAGCGGTCTCCTGGGTTAAAGTCCTGTGTTTGTTTGATCTGTCCATCCACCCCAACCTCCTCTCTATGCATATTTTGTCGCTCGTTATACTACCCTACCTGTCTTCCAGAGCACTTGCTTTGAACAGGGTACCCGAGGACAGTCTATACATGATATAGTTCACTCAAGAAATCCAACAATAAAATGAAAAATGTAGAGTCCATGCCATGTATTCTACATTCTGCTGACATAGACTAAGAGTCGACAGACCATGCTAACTTTTTTATTTTTTTTGCTCAATGTTAAAACCAGCATGCTAAGATGCTCACAATGACAATGCAAACATGTTGTTGCTTAGCATTAACATTTAGCATGTTCAGCATCTTAGCTTAGAGTATTATCATGCTAACTGTTAAGAAAACATCATCTGGGGACCAGGAATAACCGCAGAAAATTGTAGAGCAATCTTTCATAATCTTGGACATTTATGACAGATCCAACCAGCTTACGCCATCAGGAAAACTAAAGCTGCTCAACATTACCACCACTGATTAACTGCATTAGCTAAAACCTATGACATTAATATACAGTATTAACAGTATATTGAAGTCTATCACACTTCTTGATACCTGATGTCACTGAATTTTGCGGTGTAAATCTAGCTTATAAAATAGTGGCGTGATGGTTGATAAGCTAAACCACGGGAGAAGAAGGGAGGGTTATTCCACATATTGATAGAAGGAATTGATTTTCAGGCCTCAATAGCCAAGTCCAATTACAGCGCCCTTTGGCATGGGGAATCGACATTGCATGAGAAGGGAAAGATGGGAATTGGTAGTAAAAGGGAATTTGGCCCTGTTTCTAAAATAACAGGCTAAGTGTCATTGGCTGTTTTGATTGGATTCATCCTCCTCTGATGTTCTTTGCTTATTCCCCTCCCTTGTATTGTCCATGCCTTGATTCAATGTGGAATCAGTTGGAAGTATGAAATGTGCACATCACATTTAAATAATGATTCCAGCATTTTCCACACATGCTGCAGACTGTGAAATGATGTTGTCCTGCTGCATTCGATCAGAAAAAACGTTCTGGAGGGCAGTGATAAATGTTGTCGGCTATTTTGTTGTTTTATTTGCAGGACTTGCTGACATTTGGAACAGTTTTCTATTTTTCATAACTTTATTGAGGTGTTGGAAATTGTCCTTGGAACGTCCGGTTTAAACTGTATTCTTTAGGTAGAGGACATAGTGTCTTGCTCTCTATTTACTGTATAGTGCCCGACACTTACTGCCGCCATTTTATTTGTGTCTGAAGATCCCACAATGTAATGTCCTCTACTTTCCTCTGAAAAACCCACAATGCAGTGTCAGATTTTATAGATCACAGTTTGGACACATTACACCTGAGAGTGATTAAGCAAAATGATGATGATTGACATGTCTCTTCTCACTGAAGAAGAGTGAGCTGTTTATACTGGTATACTTAATAGTCTTCTTTACTGTCAATCCTGTGCAATATCCAATACGTTTAAGTATTATCTTACATTTCACATTTTTACTCCGTCTGTACATACTGGTATATTTTGTATTCTTCTTTACTGTCATATTTTTTACTACTGTTTACTGTTTAGTCTATTTATACTACTTGATTTTTTATCTTCATTTATTACTTGTGAGCGATGCTGCTGTAATCCTGTAATTTCCCCACTGAGGGACTAATAAAGGATTATCTTATCTTATCTTATCTTATCTTATCTTATCTTTAGTGTCTGCTGGGTAGGGGATGAGTGATTTCAGACACACTTTGGGAACTCAAAAGAGAAAGATGCAACAGAAGAGTTGTCAAAATCAAAGCAGCAAAGGCTGACATATCCTGACCTTCAGTCTTTGGGTCAAGCTCCCCCAAGACTGGATCCTACATTTCCCATAATGCAAACCCAATGGCATTTTACTTTAACAATAATTTTCTTGGTCAATATTCATGCCTTCCAAACACTTCCTCTGTTTAAAAGTTCTCTTCTAAACTTATAGTCTCCAGGTTGAACCCGAGGTAACTGTGTCGACATCAATATGACATTATCAGGGTTATTTTATCAACTAGTCCACTGAAGATCAGTTTACTAGTCGTTGTTAGTACTACTCAGCCTGTGAATATAACCCTTATGACGTCATCACATGTGATCTCAACTTGGGCTGGAGACTTCATATTTAAAACAGAGAGCCGTTTGGTTTATAACCCATTTGACCATTAACAAAAAAATAATCTGAGGAGAGTTTCTGCCACCTCTGAGTTTTTACGAGTCGTTGTTGGATTGTGCAGAAGCATTTGACCCATCCCTGTGTCAGGGAGCAGTGGGCTGCCCATGACAGGCGCCCGGGGAGCCGCTAGGACTCAGAACACGTTCCAGCCAAGGATCGAACCGTCAACCCTCCGGCTACCAAACAACAGCCCTCTTAGCCCAGTGAGCTAGTTCTTCATAAACCAACCTTTAATATAACCTTCTTTCAAATGAAAAACGCCTGCATGAAAAATACCTGCTTCTCAAGGATTTCAGTTGCTGTACTTACTACTACTACTCACACAAAGAGACAAAACAATCAGTACTTTCCGAGCCTAAGAACACATTATTTGTGAAACATAAATTTAAAGTAACTAAATTAAAGCGATTAACAATATGAATAGGGCTATCTGTCAGCTCTTGTGTTTTTCATAGAGGATACAACGTTTGTGTTGAAAACAACAATGCTCCTTTAAGCCATCCACATGTACTTGGGTACCATTAGGGAACGATTATGGTCGTGGATAAAAGAAACCTACGCTGACCTTTAGACCGACCTGTAAGTTCTAGAGTCAAAGTCAGACTGCAGCAATGTTGGCCTGAATGGTGACATTTGAACCAGCAGCTCAGTGCTTGTAAGTATCAGGCCTCTTTATAGGAGGATCCAGCTTGAGTCCAATCCTGAGTTTAGCTTGTCTGCTCGCTCCACATTTTGTTTCTGCCTAACATAATGGGCCCATGTTGTCACAGCAGGCCATCCGTGTGTGAGAACAGCTCCAGGCAGCCGATGGTCCCCTGAGGCCCCAGAGACAGACAGCAGCTCTGTGAGGCTGAGACGTGCAGGAAGTCGTAGGTGTGACGGACAGCTGGACTATATTTAATTAGTCACATTACAGCGTCAGTCATAGGTCTCTGGAGCAGACTAGTCGTAGTAGCTTCTTTCTCTGGCACACACGCTAGTCTTATCACTGACTGTAGCTCATCAATCAGCTCAGCCTTTATCTTCACCAAATATTACAGATTCTTCTTAATCTAAACCCAAGTCATAAATATAGTTACTCTTGACCCTGAACAGTATTCCTGAAACTACATTTTGTCATAACTTAATTTAATAGCATGACAACAGTAATAATGTGGCACAGCATACAACCAGCACAGAACACAGCACGAGCATCTGCTGGTCGTGAACTGTCAAGAAGTTTACCTGATGAAGTGCATGTATATTTATGCATATAATTGGGCATCCGTGGTCACAGGTACGGCTGTGAGTGTAGTGACTTTCTCTGCTCGATTGGAAAGTCAAATGAATTTAAACATATGTTTGAGTCCTAATCCTAAATGGATTTCAGCAGTTTCTCACAATACATTGAGAGATAAATTAGTGATCACTGTAACTACATCAGGAACTCTTGGATTTAGCCCTCATGAGTCCATGGAGCATTGATACGAACACCCTAAGGAGACATCATTCGTCTTGTTGAGGCAAATCTCAAAATAAAATCGATGAACCTTTCCCATGGTGTGTGTGTGCTCCACTGTTGTGGTTGTTTCCATGTTGCCCAACGTGACCCATAAGTACATTGACTCTATTTGATCCTTTTATTCGGTTGACCTAAATGAAAAGCTTCGCTAAATGCAAACGTATTGCGAGATCTCTTTTCCTTCCATATCCCTTCCAGAGTTCCTTACACTGCTGATAAATGAAGATGACTTATCTGTCACATGACGTCATGTTTAATACTCGTGGTTTGTTTGTGATAGTGTGAAAATGAACCTGAAGATAATTAAAATGACTAATTACAAAAATTAATCGTCCAACTATTTTTCCTTGGTGTAGAGTCGACGAAATGAACCAAACCACAGGTGTGAAAATGCCCTTTATGTTCTGGAGTGTTGGGAGCATGAAGAATTCAATCCTGCTCAGCGCCCCAAAAGGCTTTCGGTGGTTATGATGTCAGTGTTTGTTTCCACACACTGTGATCACATCCACTCATGGGCATCCATCCATCAATGCTTCTCTTGACAAACTTTTCCTTACTCAAAAAAGGTTCTCCGTGCATTTAACTTAATGTGTTTTAATGTGCGGAGGGATGGATGCTGGATGTGTCATCTTTTAAAGTCTATACTTTTTTTTACGCTTTTCTGAGTTTCCATTAATCAACTCACCATGCCCTCAGTTTGTCCCTTTGTTTTCTTCAAAGCTGGGCTTTAAAAGAAGAGAAGAGACACGAGGCAGCCTGTCATCAGAGTGCTGATCCGAGCCCACAGCGGCAGCTACACGTCTCCTGCCATGCACTGCACTGCAGCGGTGCAGTCAGGGAGCTACTACAATGGCAGATCACAGCAAACCACAGAGGGTTTTCTGTCAGTGTGGACTGTTCTACAGAACTGATTTCAGAATCAGATAGCATGAAACCTGCAGTGGATTGCATCACTCTAAATGTGCCTCCACCCGCAGTGCTAATGCTGCAACCAAACCTGAACGCCTTGACAGCGTAGTCTTGTACTGGTTTGTATTTTAACAATCATAACGATGAAACTCAACAAGGTCAAATCTAATAGAACCTGAACGCATACTCACTGCTCCTGCTCATGGTGTTAACAAATATAACATAAACATAAAAGGCACAATAAAATAATTCTCTACTGTCTTAAAGTGTCTGTTATCTTTCTGAAACAAAAGTGTAGCACCTGCTTCATTTGATAGACGACAGTGGAACAACTGGGAAGAGAGCGAGGGATGAAATGCATGTCGGAGTTGAACCCAGAACATTGTGGTCAAATTGAATGCACTGTCAGCTAACAAGTTGCTCCGTAATTCACTATTGTCAGTAGTAGCCAACTGAAAAACATTCGATAACTGACCGGATATCAGACGGTGTCCACATCTAGTACAGGATGTAGATAAACACTAGGACCCTGCTAGACCTGCCTGCAGACTCGATTATTGATCTATATTTGTGAAAACGAGAACCAGGCACCTGGCTGGTTTCAACGTGACATAAATGAACTGCAGCTGCTCTTGTGATGTTTATTCCCTCCTGCTTGATATTTCCATCCATGCCGGTTCCAGGGAGCCACTGACAAAGAGGTCTGCATACTGAGCACCGCTGCATGTGGCCCCTCAGCTCCGTGCAACAAACCAGTAATCAGTTCTCTGCAAAGGGTCAGAAAGAACCAGACTCAACACAAGAACCATGAACAGGGAGATGGAAAAGATTCACACCGAATTTCCACACAGGTTTCCATAGAGGCTGCTCTGGTGCTGGCTCACTGGATTAGAGAGAACATGTTCTTTCTGGCTCAGCTGTGCTCCAGTGAAGCAGCTGAAAGAAGACCTCGAGCTGCTTTATCCATCACTAATTGTGATTAAATCAATTCTTGCAATTTCAGCGTGACACAAAGCAAATGCAAGTGGCTTTTCCACAGCGCAGGTCATCAACGTCATCCAAAATATGCTACGTTACAATGTAACCACCACCACATCTTCAATACATTTGCTGATATGTGATGTCACTGTTGATGTATATTCCTCCAGATTGATGTCATTTAGCTGGGCATATGTAGACAGCAACAGATAAGTATGATCTGATTGGAGGGCTTTGTATCCCTGTGGTCCAGTGTGTTGTTTCCTCTGGTAGAGATGTGGACATGCTGGTGGAATTTAGGTGAAACAGTTCTGAGAATAGTTTGATTAAAATCACCACTAAAATAAAAATACCATCCGGTTGTTTTTGCATGTGTCTGCTGCTGATGACCTCATACAATTCCCGGAGTGCATTTTTAAAACAAGAACACTGGTGAATGCAGATAATATTGCTGGCATCTTGGCATTACAAATTCCACATCAGGGAAAGTCTTGCGTTCTGTCGGCGGTATATAGAACGCCGGCAACTGCAATAGCTTGATCCGGGATGTTATGATGAAGCCGGGTTTCTGGACAGATGTGTGCACAACAGTCTCTGATCAACAGTCTTATTTCATCCTTGTTATTTTTCAGCGACCGTACATTAGCTCGGAGCAGGCGGGGCAGTGGAACAACCGTAGGTCCAAGCTGTTTAGTCCTTATCCCGGCTTTCTTCCCCCTCTTCCTGGCTCGATCACAGCCGCTCTTAATCCAGTCCTCGTACTTTCTTCTCTGATGTTGATGAGTGTTTTTTTGTTATAAATGTAGCAAAGTCTGTGGAAGCATCTGCATTCACCGCCGTTGCCATTGCAAACATCTGGAAAGGACCAGTGTTGTATGAGAGCCACTTAGTAGCACCGAACCTTGACCCTTTGACAACACCAGTACGCCTTGTATGGAACAGCAGCCAGACAGAGAATGAACTATCTCACTTCTGAAGGGGCCTGATGGCCTGAACCCAGCCAGAGCAGTTCTACTCTGGTTCAGTGTTGGATGACATCAGGAAGATGTTCAACCATGTGTGGGACTGGAACACAGAGAAATGCACCTCCACAGAGCCCTCTGGAGAGACACGCAAGAAGACTTTGGCCGAAGGAATAACCCACAATTCATAGCGTTGTGACACAGAGTTACCAGGGGGAAGTCCGAGGGCGTTAAAAAGAAGGTAAAGAAAGAGGACGGCCCGTGTGTTCAGCCTGGCATATGACATTTACAGAGAAACATTACCTTTTAAGGATTTAAACCTTTTTTCATCAACCAATTCTTTGATTTTGCTTATTGAAGCTGTTTTGACAGCTCGACACCTCAGATGAGAACTCAACCAATTATTCAGAAAGAAATGGATGTCTTTCAAATGCCAGAGCCATTCCTCTGGCCTGCTGAGCATCAGCCACATGTCAGGGCAACTCCACATCTGAGGCTGCAAGAATCAAAACCTGCTGCATCTTTTAATCTTCCTGCTCTATGTCGGCATGCCACAGTCTGTTACATGCATGCTTCACAGCAGCTTGTATGAAGCCATAATGTCTGTATATGCACTGAATATTAATATGTGTTCTTGTGCAACAGATAGATATTTCATCTTCCAGTTTAACGTCCTGTTGAGATTTGTCACTTGGTATTAGTGTTATGGGAGAATACCACTGATGCTATGTAACATAGGCTGTAAGCAGGACCATGACCATGACTCTAGAAGTACTGAGGCTATGTCTAACCGACAGAACTAACCTCCACAGGCAATGTTGAAGATGCCAGAACAAAAAAACAATATTCAAATTAATTTTTAACTAACCTTGAGTCAGTCCTCACCATCGAGTACCTGCTGCTACTTGTAATCTGGTTACCATTGTGTATTGTGTTTTCATGTAAATGTATTTACCATGATGAAAGGGTAGTTGCTTCAATTACATTTCTGTATTTTCTAAATTTCTACATAATACATTTTCAGCTTTAGTGTACTGACCGTTACCGGTGACTCCCATCATTGTGACAGTAATGATGTTTGAGGGAAAATATTGTGTTAGCTGTGTTGCACCATCCAATTCATATCACTCTGTTCTGTTAAATAAGAAGCGACTCCACTGCCTTTCCTCTCATATCCTCTTTGCCCTGCATGACTAGCCAAAACCGACAGCAGAGGGGTAGGAGGACCAACACATCCTTCTTTGCCTTTACACCACCACCACTTAGCTCAAGTTCAAAAAAAAAGATTGTCTGTGGAAACAGAAATTGACAAATCAATCTCACCTCAAGGTAACTTTAGCAGGACAACAAAATGCGTAACATGCATTCTTCTAAGAGCCACCAGGGGGTGACTCCTCTGGTTGTATAGAAGTCTATGAGAAAATAACCCTACTTCTCTCTTGATTTATTCCCTCAGTAAACATTGTAAACATGAGTTTATGGTCTCAATCTCTAGTTTCAAGTCTTCTTCAGGATGTTCATTTAGTACATGATGGTCCATTTAGAGTCAAACAGTATGCTTTAGGGCGGGGCTACCTTGTGATTGACAGGTCACTGCTATCTGGTTTGTTTTTCTGTCTTAACATTTTGGTCACCTAAAAATGACTTGTTAAGTGTTAGTTTGTACTTAGCTCCAAACTCTCATGTCACTTGAGCGTTAGGTTAGGGTTGTCACAAAAAGACTGGAAGGTGACAGATAAAAACTAAATTGCCAACGGAAAAAATGCCAAACTCTTCAAAACGTAGTCCACATACCGATGGGGGACGTCACGTGCATCCACTTCTAATATGCAGTCAATGGTCAGTGCCTACCAAAATTGTAACTAATTGCTATAACAATAATTATTCATATAACTATGATCTGATTATGGTTAACGGTGCATAATACGAGAAGGGTATCTTTTCGATTCCCGCTCAGAGGCTCTCAACATCGCAAGACCTGAGACTCGTAGCTAACGGGGCTGACAGCGCGAACAGTCACGTAAACAGCTGATCGTCAGTGAGAGAGGATCTGGATCTGGATTGTTAAACTTCATCACGCAGAATGTTTTTTCACATATCAGAGCAAAATGTTTTGGAAAAGTTATTCATTACCATTCATCCTGATGACAAGTAATTACCCGAATAAAGCCCTATTTTTAGGCCTCTGCTCGAAAATTGCATACCCATACTAAAAAGACGTAAGTAAATCTGTAACTACTTGATGGTATAGTACAGGTAACACTTGTGAGATGTGTTCAGGTGTGTAAATATTGTGTAAATGTTACTGGTTAATAGTGAATGAAGATGGCACACAGCCAAAATTGAAAAGTTTCAGGTTCGCCTGAAAAAGCACTGAAAGCATGAATATCTTTGTCAGATATTGTAACATGTCAGAAGTCTCTCTGCAAAGTCTTTGCTTTGACAAAGTGAAGCAAAAAAAAGTTAGAGAGGTTTTAGTACAGAGAGGTCACGGGAGGTCGAGCTGATTTGTTATTTTGGAAGCAGCTGTTCCAGCTGTTCCATTGTACTTTTATATACTATATAACGATATATTTCACTTGTTTTATCACTGATAGTGTTCAATCTATCCAAATACAGCAGTTTGGCATCATTTTGAGAGCCTGAGGCCTCTCTGAGGCCTCTGTGTCTGTGAACCATGCATCCATTCTCGTCTGCCTGTGTGTATGTGGAGGCTATAACAGCCTATGATTGGTCAATTCGAGACTATGACACCTTGTTTGACGCGTCAGGGTCTCAGGAATGCAGGGCTGGTAACGTGGGCTTGATTGACAGAATCGTTAGCCGGAAAAAAACCCAAACGAATATGAATCGTTTTTCTTCATGATTCGTCTCAAGGTATGAAGCATTTATGGTTTCTTCTGCGGTGGAGCGGCTTGGTTTTGTGGTGCTTGTTTGCTGTATCGCTGTAATGGTTTCACGGAGAGAAATTCTGAAGATATCTCTGGACTCTGTGTCGAATGCTCGTGCTTTTTGCTATCTCGGTTGTCCGTGTTAGCGATTAGCGTTTTGTTCGCAGCTTTGTACAGAGTGCATGGCTCGCCGAGTCATGGCGAAAAATACGTGATATTGTGGTACGTCTTCTAGATATTATATTAGTTTGTGTATAATTGTGTTTGCAGTGTGTAAAATGGCTTACATGACGTTAAGTCGGTATATAATACGTGTGTAGCATTCATTATATTTGTTTCTGAAAAGTGCATTCTACGACACGCTCTTCGCTAAACGGTCTCGCTTGAACCCCAAATGGTCCTCGCTCAGGCTTAAACTGTTTTAAAGCAGCACTTGTGTTTTTTGGGGATGACTGGTGAAAGTGATCTGTTTCCTCGTGTTGTTGAAATGCCCTGAATGCAATAAAATAAAACACATCTTCTTTAGAGCGTTCATGTTGTTTCCAACTTAAAGCTCACAAACTTCTGACCATGTTATTGGTCAGTTTGATGCCTGCAGGTATGGTCGAGAGAGTGAAGACAGAAAGTGTCTGTATCTGTTATCTTCTCCTCTTCAGTGACTCACAGCGCTGCAGACCGTGGGAACGCAGTCTCTCCTTCCTGTCATCATCTCAAGTAACAAGCTTTGTTGTCTAACCTCCAAAGAAACACTCGTCCTGATCGCCCCGGCTCAGTCTGCCTGAACATCATCTGTCAAACGCTCACAGCACGTTGCCATGACAACACAAACCAGGGGATGACGATGCTCTCATCCAGCCCCTCCGGTGTTCATCTGGGGTTGGAAATGAGCAATTTCTGGTTTGAAGTGAGTGTGAGACAATATTCTGAGCTTCACAGAGCTAAGAGAACTACTGCCTTTCACTTAACATCCAGCCTGGATGCTCTTGCACAATAATGATTCCTTTATGGGACATACAGCTGGTATTGTGCTGCAGTCCAGAGCAGTAAAAAGGCCTTTCTTGTGAGGGAGGCAGCTGTGGCCACAGAGCTCCCTTCATCTGCTCTCCCTCCTCACAGGCAGCCAGTCTTTGGGGAGGCAGAAAAAGGATCTGATTGATGCTGGCTCTTCCTAAGGCCCACAGCGAGGTCTCGACTTGATAAACGTTTGATTATACGGGTCAGAGGAGGACGAGACTGGAGAGCGTCGCAGGAGACAGAGCTGCCTTCTAAAGAATTGAAATGTCCATTGATTTGAATTCATCATCCAAAATGCTTCTGGAAGTCTCAGCTCCAGACTGTCTGTCCTGCACTGTGCCCTCTGAGCCGAGTGCTACTGTACTGTTAGGGTCCGTTTGTACCGGCATGGGAGACAAATAAAAAGCAGTGTTTCTCTTGTGTTTTTGGCTTTGGAAAGGCAAAAAATACGACACTCTCCCCTAAACGTTAAGGAAATCTGCTGTCTGACTGGCAAGTTCTCTGCACACCGCTCAAAGCTCGACAGGCCTCCTGTGGCTAGTTATGGTTGCTAACGAAGGACTGCACAGTGGTCAGTAGGGAGCTGCTTAGCAAAGGATCAATTCATTGAATCTTCAAAAAGCAGCCTTTTTAGTGGAAGAAGTTACCAAATGTAACATTGCATGATGCAACTTGATCCTTATCAAGCTGTCAGTGACACCCACTCAACACAACATAGGTGAGGCAATCAGCATTGGTGTAGGGTTCTCACTGAGGCCATGGCCAACGATGCATGTAGGGATTCAAACACTATCTAGAGCAGGGGGGGGGGCAATTGTTTTCCCCAAGGGGCCACATGAGAAACAGGGACTGTTGTGGAGGACCAACGGACTGAACTCAGTCCTGCTCTATATATTATTCCACCTCTTTATAAAAGCAGTATGTTGTTTGGTTTTGATGAGCTGTGAGTGGTCAGAGTAGATATTATGATCAGTGGTGGAATATAACTAAGTATATTTGCTTATGTACTGTACTTATGTATTCAAGGTACTTTACTTGAGTATTACTATTTTATTCAACTTTGTACTTCT
Source organism: Lycodopsis pacificus (assembly GCA_028022725.1). Lineage (NCBI taxonomy): Eukaryota > Metazoa > Chordata > Actinopteri > Perciformes > Zoarcidae > Lycodopsis > Lycodopsis pacificus. The sequence continues at coordinate 3,134,017 of CM051709.1, forward strand.
ACTCCCCGTCATCTCAGAGGGAGATATTGTACTCTTTACTCCACTACATGTGTCTGGCAGCTTTAGTTACTAGTTACTTTGCACATTATCATTTTTCAAACCGTTCCTAACGACCCAAACTGAACAACAGAGTATAAAGGAGTTCAAATGAGCTCCACCTGAAACATCTGCAGCAGGAATAATGATCCATACAAATATACATATGTAACATCCTTATATAATAGTACAACACTGACAGGGAGCATGTTTCTGCTACATGAGTACTCATTTTCAGTTTTTCAGATTAGTGCGAGAGATCGAGTGTGTGTTGGGCGTGAACGAGTGACTGAAGTCAGGCTGACTGTGTGAGGTGAGATGTGAAGGACAGCTGACAGCTGATGGTCAGTGAGAGAGCATCTGGAGAACGTTTGTTCACAGATGTTGTGGATCCAAAGAGAAGCAACATCTTCTGAGCATGGTGCTTTAGCAGCTTAGTAGCATTTCCTGGAAATAGTTTGTCATCTGAACAGGCTGAGTTTACCGTGATGCAGCAATTAGATACAGACAGTAGATAATTATGAATGTATGAATGAAGCTATCATTAAACTCAGGTAATCCTCTGGGGAGCAGGAACTTGGCCATTAGAGATCTTTGTACAAAGGAAAGATTTGTCCAGATGCCCGATGCAAAGGTCATGGGGTCATCAAAATCTGTCGGATTCATAATCTTGGAAGCACCTGCTAGCCTTGTAGTCACACTACAATGCCAATTCATTCTGACATCATTTAACCATGACCCCAGGATTTCCCTAACCAAGCATCTTTTTGGCCTTAACCGGATCCACCCTTCACAGGTGGAGATCAGGTCTTTGTATGGACTGTTGTGTTGTTCTATCCGAACCGAGCCTGTTCTCACTCCCAGGCTGTCAAATACCAACGCTTGGCCAGTAGCCCTCAGCATGTTTTATGGGTCCAAATGAAGTCAGAGGGTCCGTCTGTCTATGAGCAAGAATCACCTTTTACGTCATTAAGCTTAAATAAATAAATATACAATCTATATACAGTCACATGACATACGATCATTCAACACTGATATGGGCGGCTGTGGCTCAGAGGTGGAGCGCCTCCTCCAGTCCATGTCAATGTGACAGTCCTGATGGGCGCCTTGCAGGGTAACCGCTGCAGTCAGTGTGTGAATGTGAATGTGGTCAGAAGACTATAAAGGCGCTTTACAAACACAAGTCCATTTCTGCTCATCTGACAGAGATGGTACAGCACACTGGTTCAACCAAACAACAGACAGCAGACGCTCAGAGACACGTAACAGATAGCTGACGTTGCTTTAACGTGACAAGTCGGAGGTAAGGATGTCTCATTTGATAAATGCCTGTTGACTCTCTCCTTGCCTCTCTCCTTGCCTCTCTCCTTGCCTCTCTCCTTGCCTCTCTTCTTGCCTCTCTCCTTGCCTCTCTCCTTGCCTCTCTCCTTACCTCTCTCCTTGCCTCTCTCCTTGCCTCTCTCCTTGCCTCTCTTCTTGCCTCTCTCCTTGCCTCTCTCCTTGCCTCTCTTCTTGCCTCTCTCCTTGCCTCTCTTCTTGCCTCTCTCCTTACCTCTCTCCTTGCCTCTCTCCTTGCCTCTCTCCTTGCCTCTCTTCTTGCCTCTCTCCTTGCCTCTCTCCTTGCCTCTCTCCTTACCTCTCTCCTTGCCTCTCTCCTTGCCTCTCTCCTTGCCTCTCTCCTTACCTCTCTCCTTGCCTCTCTCCTTGCCTCTCTCCTTGCCTCTCTTCTTGCCTCTCTCCTTGCCTCTCTCCTTGCCTCTCTCCTTGCCTCTCCTCGCTTCCTCAGCTCCCATCTCTCTAGGGCTGGACTAAGACGAGAAAAGGGAGGCAAGGAAAGGAATCGAGGATGTACAAACTGGGAAATGACAATGGCCAATAGTGATCAAGATATTATTGTATCACCTAAAGAACTGAGAATACTCGTTGAATCCTCCCTCTGCTGTTCAAACACCAAGCTTGGAAAAAACAAGAAGACAAAAAAGTAATCTCAGTAATCCTGCAGTGAGAAGCTGCCTGAAGCTCACAGTGAGTTTCCTTTGTTCCAGTAGTCAGCACGTGAAAAATGATTTTGTATGATTGTGGTCATATAAATATAATGTATGGTGCTGCGAGACGTCCCCCTTAATACAAGTGTGTGCGACAGGCTGGAGCGCAGTTTGTTACCTCGATGAAAGGCTCAACATAAACACATATGGATTAAAGCAGAATATTTTTGATAGTTAAAAAGATTATTCAGAATCTTTTATCCATAAATATTGACTGTTATTACACAAGTCTGTAACAATCATACGCAGCCACAAAAAGTATATTAACAGTAATATTTGTGTAGCCTGTTCTTTAACTGCAACTGTGCAGAAACCCTGTCTTGAAACAGAGTGCATGCAGATACACAAGCAGCTGTGTCAGATTAATGTTTGAATGTTTGAATATCAATGTTGAACGTAGCTTTGAAGCTTCCAACCACTGGGTACAGTCCTGTGTAGAACAGAATCACAATGTGTTTCACACGTGTGCTTAACTCATACAAACATGCATCACACGCATGTAGTGCATACATAAGTCCTACTGCATTTTGACATTTTTTGAAAATACTTCTCATGGTATTTGGGTGAAGCTTCATTGAACTGTGAAGAGATAAAGTCTTTCTTATTGGTCTCAAGGTGTAAATGTCAGCAGCAGCAGCTGAACAGTCAGACAGCAGCCCACTGATGAGGAGGGCTGCCACATGTCTCTGAATAATTCAACTGTTTCCATGAAGACGAGAGAACCCCGCGTCTGCTTCACAACAAACCATGGACACGCATACATCACCTCACTCTAAAGCTTTGCTTTGAATACAACATGGCTGCAGATTGAACCGCTTTAAAGAGTCGAGTGCATCTTAACACAAACTCACCCCAAGTACATGGAAAGAGGTCTGAGTCACGAAGCAAACTCACTGTGAAGTGATACCTTCATAGATCAACTACACAGCAATCACCATCCTCAACCTTCAATTCGGGTTATTGTGATTATCAGCACATTTCCCTTTTGTCGAGGCTCAGCAAGTAAAATCCTTCTGTGGAAAGATGTGTGCACCAGTGCAGACATCGTCCATCTAAAGTCTCCACAGCTGTTACAGCCAACTGACAGCTGATCCAGCTGTGATCAGCTGCTGCAGTCATCAGAAACAGACGTCGCTTCACGCGACTCTTCACGCGACGCTTCACGTGACGCTTCACGAGACGCTTCACGCGACACTTCAGAGGAAAGGACGTCTCCTTCCTCTAAAAGCACATTTCCTTGTCTCTTCTCTCCTCACATGGTTTCCTGCATCTCTACATGCTTCCTCAGTGGAAGGGACTAAGACTCAAGGGAGGGAAGCATGGATGCAATGTAAGAGACCTGTGATGCACCCTGGGATTATCTTTGCATGTCATGCCCCATCTCTCTATCCTTCATTTCCCGTCATGTCTCTACGATACGCTGTCTAAAAGAAAATATGCCTTAAGGCTGTTCCACTGATTGAGCATTGCATCTCGATTACATTGTTGGACTCACAATGGACTATTTAAAAAAGAAAGGGATCAGATGGATGCTGTGGAACAAGAGATATCACCTTTTCTTGTGAGTTTGATCTACATTGCCCACAAAGCCACTCGGTCGGGGATCCAGGTATGTGATGCTGGCAGCGGCTACTGTAGCCTCGAGTAGCTCGCTCTGGTGAGATCACTTCTATACAGTACAGACGATTAGTATGAGATGAGCAGCTTCGCCAGCAGGCTCGTTGGCAGTGCACCTAAGAGGCACCTTTAGACTCCCATACTGTCAAGTGTTGCCCTCCCCAGGATACGAGGCCCCTGAGGAGCGAGGTAATCCAATCCACTGCTCTTTCTGCTTGGATGGGACTGTGAATGTCATGATCAGGACCTGAAAGGCCTTTTCATCACAGAGCAACAGATGGCGTAAGATGAGGAGGCCTGAACCCCCAGCCCTGCCGCTCACACCTCTCTATGTAATCCTCGTCTCTCACACATTCATGTCTCCACAGCCATCCTTGGCTTTCCTCCCTTCTTTCTCCTCCTCCTCTGTCCCAAACCACTCTGTAGCCTGATGTCTCTCTGCTGCTAGTTCATCTTTCCCTTTCTCTCTCCAGGAGCTTGTGCTTGTGACAGACAGAGCTCCTCCCACAGCAGGAGGTCACATATTGCGCTTAGTCTCGGCGACAGAAACTACATTAACATAAAGCAACTGTTGGGATTATCAACATGAGTTGAATGTTGAATTAACAGCAACAGTAAGAGGCTGGTATGACAGCGAGCTGTTTAGAGGAGAGGACGACTGCACAGGTCAGTACATGTCCTCATCATATCCTTTCTGTCTCATGATTGATTGATCTCACAGTAACTATATATTCTGAACAATTTGGAGGCAAAAATGTTGCTTTTTATTCCAACACAGTTACAGTTATACATTACTTTGCTCATATTATCACTTTAAGTACATTTTATAATAAATCACTTCCACTTGTATTTTCACATTGTTATTTATTCCAAGTTTTGTAATGATCTTCCAACCTCACTGAATATGCACTGTTTGAACATATTGAATAATATTTCCCAACAGTAATGACAACCCATTGGGGATCTGTTGACAATAAGAAAGCTTTGGTTGCAGGCAGCTACCTGCTGTCCAAAACATTGAAGTGTCTTAAAGCTGCATTCTCTCTAGTGTCCACCAGGGGGCGACTCCTCTGGTTGTATAGAAGTCTATGAGAAAATGACTCTACTTCTCTCTTGATTTATTACCTCAGTAAACATTGTAAACATGAGTTTATGTCTCAATCTCTAGTTTCAAGTCTTCTTCAATACAGCATGATGTTCATTTAGTACATGATGGTCCATTTAGAGTCACACAGACCATAAAGCAGGGGATGCTTTAGGGCGGGGCTACACGGTGGTTGACAGGTCTCTACCAGACCATAAAGCAGGGGATGCTTTAGGGCGGGGCTAACTGTGATTGACAGGTCTCTACCAGACCATAAAGCAGGGGATGCTTTAGGGCGGGGCTACACGCCCACCAGCGGACAGAGAGCGCGCGTCAGAAAATATGTCGCGCCAACCAGTCCCATGTGGTGAAGATGGCAACACTCGCTCTTCTGCAAGTGTTGCCTGCTGTCATTAAAAGAAACACATGAAAACCTAATTCCTTTAAGTGTTTGTGACGGTGTCCCCCCCCCCCAAAAAAAGCTGTAAACCTAGAAAAACACTGCAAGTACAGTCCATTTACCATTTACTCCTGCTACTGCTGCTTCTGGTACTATTGTTAATACTGCTCATCATTCACCCATTCATACCCTGAGACACCGTCCTCCTCATGGACTGCAGGAGCCAGGAATCAAACCGTCAGTTCAAAGATGGCCTCTTGTGATACTAGTAGTTGTTGGTGGATTGTGGTTGACTGTCAGCTGGATGTCACTGGATCACGATCAATGCACTACTGCACATGTCGAGCACACAGAATAAACGGTGTTAATCGCTGCAGTCCCGTCCTCATTGACCCATCAATGTGAAGCTCTTGTCAGATGCATCGTGATGACAAACCACGCTACACTTTTGCATGCTGATGGAGCAGAGAGGTGGAGTAGATCAGACCCTGTATGGAGGCATTCATCTGATCACTGAGCACACTGACTGTGGGCTGCCCATTACTGCAGATGGTGAGCCATCAAGGCCATTGAGGCATCCTCAAAGGAAGGCACAGCTGCTGCTGCACACACACACACACACACACACACACACACACACACACACACACACACACACACACACACACACACACACTCTCTCCTCTTCCAGTTTGGACTCCGACCAGCAGCCTTCATCAGAAACATCCGTCTCCTTGTCCTTTGAATAGATAAGAAGCCTGTGTAGTATTATCAGCTACAGGGGCACAAGTGGTCCGATTCTCTGATTCTCTTTGCTCACAAACATCTCCCCGCATTTAAACATGGATCCTGTTGGTTCTGGGAATAACTTTAACTGTAGAAATCAACGGGCATGTGAACAATAAGTTAAATAGGAATGTTCCATACTGTTATTGGTGTATGACCCTCATTACAGGGCTCAGCTCAATAATATTGAGCTGGTCAGGAAAGGTGACGGGGCCTCTGCTGTCCGGGCCCTCAGCTGTGTGACTGAGGATTCAGAATCCTCTTCTGAAGACTTACACACACACCCAGTGTGACCTGGTGCACAATCGGGCTCCATCTTCTTTCACCTCTTTGGTTCTGGAACCTATTTGGCTTGAATATTTTTATTTTGAAGTACTTTGTAACAAATATAATAATAATAATTAAATAATATATCATATATATGAATATGAATATTTGTTTTGTTGTTTTGTTTTCATACTGCTTATTTTGGTAACTATTGTACGTTATACTGTACTACATCTCAGAGGTACATGTTGTACTTTATACTGTACTACACCTCAGAGGTACATGTTGTACTTTATACTGTACTACACCTCAGAGGTACATGTTGTACTTTATACTGTACTACATCTCAGAGGTACATGTTGTACTTTATACTGTACTACACCTCAGAGGTACATGTTGTACTTTATACTGTACTACATCTCAGAGGTACATGTTGTACTTTATACTGTACTACACCTCAGAGGTACATGTTGTACTTTATACTGTACTACATCTCAGAGGTACATGTTGTACTTTATACTGTACTACACCTCAGAGGTACATGTTGTACTTTATACTGTACTACATCTCAGCGGTACATGTTGTACTTTATACTGTACTACATCTCAGAGGTACATATAGTACTTTATACTGTACTACACCTCAGAGGTACATGTTGTACTTTATACTGTACTACATCTCAGAGGTACATGTTGTACTTTATACTGTACTACATCTCAGAGGTACATGTTGTACTTTATACTGTACTACATCTCAGAGGTACATGTACTTTATACTGTACTACACCTCAGAGGTACATGTTGTACTTTACTGACAGTACAAACATATGATGACCTTATAGAAGATGATGCATTGCTGTAGATGAAAGTAACCTACAGTATGTGAAGGAGTTCAAACATGCAGCACACACAACATGGACCTCTGCATGAGGAGATTCTGTCGAACTGGATCTCATCGACTTTGAACTGAACACTCCTGCCCTAGCAGATGAATTCAGTCACCATTAAGCCTGCAGATCTAGACTTAAGTGATGATCTCTGGAGATGAGTCGGCCTCCTCACAACTGACTGAAACAACTAGATGGAAGATGCAGGACCTCACACAAAGAGCTCGGAGTGCCTTCACCTCTTCCTGTCTTGTGCTGAGTGGTTATGACGAGCCCATACATCCTGAAATGATGATATCATTATTTGCAGTTGCAGGGTCATGCCAGCACTCCGACCTGACAACAGGAACAGCAGGCACGTGCTGCTATTCGACGTCATCATTAAACCCCTTTTCTGCAAAATAGCAAGCCGTCCAGACCCCCCCCCCCCCCCCACACACACACACACACACACACACACACACAGAGACAGGGCGCTGTGTCGTTCTTCGGACAAACATTTGTTTCCACATAAGCCAGACACCAGCTGGATGCCCTTGTTCGCCCTTTGGTCAAATGAACAATGGTCACAACGCCGGATGATCGATGTCCATCCGCGCTGTGTTGGTGGATTACACACTGCTGGATCTGCAAAGACCTAGAGCCTCTCTAGCTGCGTGTTTATGTCATCCTTACCTTTCCGGATGAGGTCCTCGATGTCTTGGTCGAAGCCAAGCCGATAGCATTTCCTCCACAGCCCCATGTTGGTGGAGTTATACTGCCTGCTGCACTCATCCGCGGCGCTCATGGCAAACAGCTGCCGTCGGTTCCGGGCCAGCAGCAGCTTCTCCTCCCAGCGGGGCAGGCTGCTCCGGCTGCTCCGGCTGGCCCGCAGCGGCAGGCTGTTGTTGGGGATGTAGATGAAGCCCGGGTCCTTGCGGCGGCTGGAAAAGCTTCGGCACCGCTCCCTGTACCTCCTGGCGTCAGTCTCGTACCAGTGGTCGGAGCACATCGCCACGGCCAGCATGCCCAGGGCGCAGAGAGAGAGAGAGAGCCCGGCGTAGAGCAGTAACTTCCCGGCAGCCATGCTCGCTTCTGTCAGAGCCGCATCAGCACCTCGACACACGAACAGCTTCTCTGCGGCTTCCCCGCGAGTTTAGCTCACATCACCTCTGGAGAGCAGCGTCGGGCCATTATATATGGATGGGTGCAAAGACAAGGAAAACCTTCCGGTAACACGGTTCACTGGCGAAATGAAATGTTAGATCCCTGTATTCCGCTGTTCTGGGCGACAGTGACACCGTCTTGCCTGAGTGTTTGAGAGGAGGGCGCTTATCTCATGTCAGCCCGGGATCTTCAGCATCCATCCACCTGAGCAGGGCGACATCAACATGCACAAAACACATTCGCATTAGGGTCAAGCATACCAAGCTATATTTCACACACAATGCGCCCTAATGCATAACACACACTAGAACCACAGACAAAAAGGGGGCAGCACAGGCTACTCAAACAGGGAATCAAGCAGCGGCATAGAACCGAAACATATCTACATTTATACAATGTCATACTAAACCAGGAACAATATGCAACTCACACGACAGGACCAGCTCAATATAACGGTACCTGCTGTATCCACACAGAGCCGGTGCAGAGCGCAGACCATCAGCAGGAGAGAAGGCTCAGCACAGTCAGCGTCCCCTTTAGCCGACGTTTGATAGGATGACGGCCTGTCCGTGGACCAATCAACAGCAGTCTGTATGCGGGAGAACCGTGTTAGCTTACAGGCTACATGACATTTGACTCAGCGACCATAAACAGCTACTTCTGTGCTACTATTACCAGCCTATTTATATCAAATGCTACTTATAAGCTATTTATGTTACTCAAATCCTGTGCATTATATAGTATACATAGTCAATGGCAAGTGACAAAAGAGTGAGTGTTTGGAATTTTACTTATAATGCATATTGTATTATGTATTATAGCCTAAAACATGTTTGAGGCAGGATGCAGCTGTCCCAGGGCTCCAGACCGTCAGGGGTCTGAGTGCTCAGGTTTACCATGTTTGTGGTCATTTCGTAAAACTTGAATTTTTTCTTATGGCATGAACCACGAAAAACATTATGGACCCCTAAGGGCCTTAAAGCAGCACCTGCACGCGGAGGCCAGTCGCGTATAGTTGGCATACGCTGACATACGCTGCATTATTAACGCTGTCCATGGTGCTTAAAAGCCACTTTCATAGCGCTGGTTTCAGCTCCTGGACGCAGGTTCGAGTCTCAGTTGGGTCAAAGCCACTCAATGATAAAGAACTATTTATGAATCAAGAAATGTTTATCCAACTTTACCTTTTACTGATTATCACTAGATTGTAGTGGCAGATAGATTATCAAGTACTTGACTTATTTATGGCTATTAACCTATTATATTGTAGTTTTTACTGTTCACTATAATGATTCACTTATTAATGAGACATGTAAACATTAGTGAATGAAATATATTTATTAAACAGGGACAGTAAATATTGAACACAGAGCCAATAGTGCAAGGTCACAAATACACAACACAAACATGTTAAACAGATATAATAATATAAATAATGGGTCTTCCCAGAACACGCTGGAGGGATTATATCTCAGCTGGCCTGGGAACGCCTCGGGATCCCCCAGAATGAGCTGGAACATGTTGCCGGGGAGAGGGAAGTCTGGGTCAGCCTGCTTGGCCTGCTGCCACCGCGACCCGACCCCGGATAAGCGGAGGAAAATGGATGGATGGATAAAAATAATGTAATTATTAAAATGAGCAAAGACATATACACAACAAAACACTCCCCCTTTCTCTTACTTTCCCTTTTCAACCTCCCATCTCTTTTTCTCTTTCTCATAAAAAGCAGACCCCTGGAACTCATTCCAAGTCGTCTGCTTCTCCATGCCCTGGTCTTTGTAAGGGGAAAATACTTTACCAGGGCAGTAAATGTACTTCCCTGTTACTCCAGGGAACCCCGTGTGAATGTGAGGACGGTTTGGATCCTGCTTCAGATCCATCTGACAGAATCGACACTTGCGACCTGTGGGCTGGGATTCAGTCCTCTTCCTCTTCTGCTGTCCTCTGTCCTCCACCCTTTTCCTTGTAGCATCCAGTTCCAGCTGAGGAGGAAGATCAGAGATGCTGTCGATTCATTCTGGCTGGGGAGGAAGACGCCACAATGACACCATCTTCATGAGGTTGCACACAGGAAAGGAGCCTGGCCAGAGACCCGTGGATTCCAGCTCTGTCTTCATCCAGATCCTCTGCTGCTGTCAACAGTCGCCTTTTCATGTCATTTGTATATGATTTGTAAGCCATAGATAGTCCTCACTTTAGATGAGGTCACACAAAATACTTAACTAACGACGAGTAACTACCGAATGAATCATCTGTACACTTCCTGCTCAGAGTGTGAGACCAGCTGGTGAACACATGGAGCATTTAGCAGCTCAAGAGTCAGATATTCTTCTCAGGAGACCAAACACAGAGTGAATATTGGACTTACTTTCACACAAACTCAACTCATGAAAGATAATGTTGCTCTGTGTCTGCTGGATATGAATATAGGAAACTGTTTGCCAACACCTTCACAATAATAACTTAATAAGGTGATATGATGTTAATGTTTATCTCTTGATCCGGACCACAAGTCACCAAATATCAATTAATGCAGCTTTAATTCAAGGATTCAAGTGTCATTAATTGTCATTATGCAACACAGGGATGCACAACGAAACGCTCGCTTTCAACACAACAAACAAAAGAAAACAAAAACACGAGTACATTCCTGTAGTGCGTGTCTTTAATTTGCATCATAAGGAATGTAACCAGCAGCAACAGAAACACTTCTCTGATCAGATAATATGCCCGACATCTTCACATTCAAAATTCAACATGAGGACAACATTGTCCATCAACTTTGATTGTGTTGAAGCAGCATCATGACGTGAACACAGAGTCCACCTCCAGAGTCCTGCTCTCTGACCAGCTTGATCCGGGATGAGCGATGGAGCCCGGTCTCTGTGAAGATCCATTTGCGGGTACAATAAACATTTGCAAGTATTATGTCATTTTAAGGCTTATATCTGCTGACTGGCTGTTCTGGTGTAATCTAAGGGCAGTCAACACCACTCAGTGTAACCTTGCTCATGCAGAGGTGCTAATCCCTGCCAGGCTCCTGGCCCAGATATTTCCTGTCTGCTGTGAAAATGTCCAGAAGAATCTGTAGCTTCATATCTGGCGCCCTCTTCTGTTAATAAAAACACTATAGAAATAGACTGTGTGCTGCTAAAAAGACTTAAAGACAACTGTTGATAGAAAGATGCAATAATTCAAAAGATCTACCATGTACTCAGAGCAGCTTTACTTTCAGCAGTTTATGAAAACCTAATCAAATCTGAACAAAAGCTGAACAAAATAAAAGACGTTCAGGATAAAGCCGGGGGATGATGAAAAGAAAATTGGCATAACAATTTAATATAAAGTAAGGAACAGGTTATATAAAACAATCCAATTTAGACCCAGAATATGCCTTTCTACACCGGGTTATTACATTTGTAGGTTGATACTGCTACTGGGTGCTGGGCCATTGTTGTTTACATCCGAAGGAGCAATGCTGATGAAGTAGTCGTGCCGTCTTCACAGCATCTCTCAGCCAGTGCTTTTTAACTCTGACAGAAATGTAAAATGTATCAGCAGAATTCTACATGTCAGTATTCTGCTGGATGTTTGTCCCAACGGGTATGATGACTGAGTGGACCCCATTCATTACCGTACAGCACAAATAGCTCGATGACACTATTAAATAGTTTAAACCACATTTTACTGGGAATTCGGAAATTATGAAATTTTTTCTTAATTGCATTTGAGCTCTTTGATTATTTTTTTGGTGCATTCACTGCCCTGTTGAAACTCCCTGCTGCTGTTATGGTAGTTAGGACTCATACTATGTTCTGTGGTATGGTTATTTATGGTAAGCTCGGACTAGTTGTCCTTATATTTACTGCCAGTTCTGGCAGAAGTGTTCTACTCTGTCCAGCTGTTGTTGTCCTTGTTCAGTAGGAGACAGTCATCACCATAACACAAAGAGGCCAGGAGCAGCACAATGATCCAACTGAACAGCAAGTTCATTGATATATACATTAAGTGAAGTCAGGCGAGCACCTCTCTGGTGAAGAATTCAGTTTGTTTGTCTCTTATTCTGACAGCACTTTTTTCTAAATTCAAAAATCACTACAAAGTTCACTTTTTCGCCCCACACACTCACTGTTGGAACATTATATTGATGTGATCACGATTCTTTTTTTGTGTGTGCGCGTGCATCAGTCAGGAGCCACAACCGGATGTTGTCGCCCGGCGGAGCGCGCGTGCGGCCGGCGGGCTATATAAAGGTCTGGGCTGACAGCGCGTGGCCTCTGCGGTTTAAACATCACGGTTGAAAGGGGTCCGTCCGTTTCTCCGGCCCCAGAGAGGCGTCAACGCGCACGAGTCACAGAGACGAGGTGAGTCAGCGGTTTCTTTCGCAGCGTTTGTTTTTAATGACGTGTTTGGTGATTAAAGTTTAAATAATTAAAATATGAAACTAAAGTAACTTGTGATGCCATCAAGTGTTTGGTTTCGTCAAAGGATATTTCTAAGTTAGTGTGGCTTTCAAAACGACTGCTCGAGACTTTCTTGCAGCATAACAATTCAAAGCTGAATTATTAAATCCTGCCTTGCCTAACTTCCTAGTCTGCTAATATGAATATTGACCCAAGCCACAGCAGAAGTGACTCATGCACATGCACAAAGGGATATTTAATGCAGGGAGTGCAGACACGGCGTTCCTGATGTTCATGTTGGTCTTCACACATTTCTGCTGCACACGTTTCATCCTGAAGCGGCTCAGCTGTTCAGTGGCTGCTGTAAGTGAGGTGTCACAGGATTGACCGCTGACTCTAATGAAGCAGTCTGCTTGCTACCAGCAGCATCTTTCTTCTGTTTACCTTCCAGTGTGGAGCTCAACATGGTGCAGCTTTCTCCTCCCGCTACTGTGAGTGTCAGCCCTCCATCCGAGTGCACGGAAGAGGAGCGGGAGAGACGGGAGAACCTGGTGATGGCCGATGACCTCAAGGTGTGCTCGCCCAGTGGTCTGAGCGCCCTGCAGCTCAGCCTGGAGACCTCCACCATCTACTATGGCTGTGACTATGACTCCTACATAGAAGATGGTCTCATCTGCCTCAAACACAAAGTCCGCAATTTGGAGAAGAAGAAGGTAGGATGGTTATAGGTCAGAGTAAATTCCAGTTAATGGGTTTTAAAATAGATACGTGGAGGCAGGCACATGTTCTTGTTACAGCTGAGACTTGAAGACTACAAGAAGAGGCTGAATCGGGGTGAGAAACTTAACAAGGATCAGATGGTAAGACCAGGCTGTGCATTGGCCACCACGAAGATGACCTTGTATCTTCTGTGTTTGTCGTCTGTGCTTAAGGGTTTTCTCTTTGTTTTCCAGGAGGCTGTAGAAAAGCACGAGGAGGTGATTCATAATCTGGCGTTTGCACGGGAGCTCCACAAGAGCCTAGATGTCTTGACTCAGACTGTAAGTCTTTGCCAATAGTTCTTCTTTTCATTGTTGTTAGGCTGTAGTGACGTGCCTGTATAGTTGGAGCCAGTAAAGGCTCGATGTGAGTCAAAATCCTGCCTCTTCTCAATAATCACTTGTTTCTCTGAAGCATCAGACGTCGATGAGCTAACACACCACAGTGTATCGTACTACTCGTGGTTCATAGGCAGCACGTCATGGATGACAAAGACCGGAGTAGTTCACATGTTTTTGGAATGCAGCATGTTGTATTCATCTCTTTGCGTCTGCTGGTTTTGTTGATCCAGTACGTGTCAAATGAAACTGATGAATTTCACTTTTTAGTAAAAGACTCTCCTTGTCTTTCTGTAACTCTGCAGTGTTGAGTCGCTCTCTAATTGGGGCTACATGTTACGGCCATTGATATATTTACTGATTTACGAGAAGACTTACAATAAAACCAGACGACTGTTTTGTACACAACACGAGCTCGTCCTGTGAATGTAATGGTTTCATCCCCAAACCATGTGATCAGCGTAACAGGATGCAATTTCTCTCAGTGGTGGCCATTTTTAATAGATTCTGATGAGCATCCTTATTTTATTTTCATATCTTATCTCTAATAGTGCAGTGTCAGGCAGAATATTAATTGACCAACAACTGTCGGGTACGTTGTTGTTTGCAATTCGTCCTGATTCTAATTCAAATACCGTACATGTTCAAATGTAAGATGAACCCGATGAGCAGAAAGCCGTGTGTTCGGCCTACCATTGACATTATGGGATACAATAGGGAGATTGTCAACTAGGCTGCTTAGATTGGGGCAAAGCCCTGAATAACAAAGTTGAAGTAACCTTACTGGGATCACTGGAAAATATCCCTTTCCTTAAAATATCAAATATTTGTTAAAATGTAAGCTTTGCAGTAGTGGCTATTTTGAGAAAGGACATTACTTTTTTTTATATGAAATGTACCCCAAATTACCGAGAGTTATTTTAGTTCTTCTGCTGAGAGTCTTTGGTTGCTAATATATTAAATGTCAGCAGAAGTGAATATGTCGGCACCATGTAGAGCAGCTACTTGCTGTCTGTGAAGGGAAGCGGGTGGGGAGACATGGACGTCTGGTCCTTTCTGTCTCCGTCTATGATGTTGTTCCTCGCTTGTAGCCTCCATGTTGGATTCGGTGGTTGGTCTTTGTCCCGCCCTTCCGCTATTGTGATTGTATGGCTGTGACGTTGACGAGCGTTTTAACCAATGTTTGTCACGCTGCTGTTTCTAGCACGGTGGAAATTTTCATTATGCAACATAGGGTTGCGCAACAAAATGCGACAAAACAAGACCAGTTGCACAGTCCTGTGCATTTTTTTAATTTGTATCCAAAATCTAGATAGCAGGGGATTTCAACTCCTGCTAACTAAACCTTTTGGCTAAGCATATCTCATTGATCTATTGTTCAATATGAATTGATGCGTTCATGAACCAGGACTTCTGAAGCGTTCAGAGTTGAGCGTTTGCTGTTTCTGCCACACATGGAGCTAAAGTTAAACGGCTTAATTTGACTTCAGTCACTTCAATGAAACGTGTGATCAGGTCATTGATGCTTTTCTAGTCTCTGATCGTTGTACACTGTAAACAACCCGTCCGTGTTTACATTGACGAGCTAGCTTAACGTTAGCAGCACTGCTAATGGCTAACGAACGAAGGTTCCCTTCAGTTACATGATGATGCGTTCAGGCTCTGTTCAGTGAAAAGATAAACTATAACTTAATCATGAAGTTTTGATGATCAACTTGAATAAACAAAGTTGTTGGAAGGAGATGTTTTCTCAGCGGTGTATAATACAGCATTAAAACTTCTAATTACTAAACTAACTGTATTTTTATTGCTTAAAACAAATCTTGTAGTCTTTTATTTCCTTATCATTTGAATTGTTTTTATGAAGAAAAAAAACAATATATCAAAGTATAACATTTATAATAATTTACACTGACTTCAGAGCGGTTGAAGTCATCTTTTTGGAACGGTTATCAACGTGATCGGGATCTGTAAAAGTTCTTTGCTCCCTTTTTTTTTTTTTTTTTTGTGCTAATCCGATTTGTGATCAAAAGCGTGAGTTGTATGATTCGTTGCACCACTAATTTAAAGAGACAACTTACTAACAGGTGAGCTTTATGGGTGTGCGTTTGAGCCATGCCATCCTCTTCTCCCGCTCTGTGCAGAGCTCCAGGCCCTAGCTTCATGGCTGATGCACAGATGATGGGGGCGGCTGTGGCTCACTGGGTTAAGAGGGTTGTCTGGTAACAGCAAGTGTCCCTGAGCAAGGCACTGAACCCCTAACGGCTCCCCGGGCGCCCGTCATAGGCAGCCCACTGCTCCCTGATACAGGGATGGGTCACATGCAGAGACCAAGTTCCCCCTGACCGGGATAAATATAGTATAAAGAAAAGACAGGAGTAGTTGTTGGATGTGAGAAAGCTAATAATTAGTGCTGGGCAACGATTACAATTTTTAATCATGTATTTTTTGCAATTAATCGCGTTGTTATGGCAAAGTTCAATAATGAATTCAAAAGTAGTGTATTGCCCACTTTTATTTTAAAAGTACTGCTGTATGAACAAAAGGTCAATAACATTTGGTTTAAACACTTTAAACGCATCAGGTTGTTAGCAGCAGTGTTCCCTTCACACAGCAGCAGTTCTATCTCTTCTATATCTGTGCTCAGTGTGTGACTGTGACACGTTCCACTGCTGTGCAACAGGAATAACATGTTTCACACGTTAATCTACATGTGTGTTGAGTCTTCATCACAGTCGGAGCATGTGACCCAGCTCTGCTCTACTCTTAATCACTATGATGCAGCTCTACTCTTCATCACTATGATGCTGTAACTCAGAGGTGATGAAGGTGACCCAGCTCTACTCTTCATCACTATGATGCTGTAACTCAGAGGTGATGATGGTGACCCAGCTCTACTCTTCATCACTATGATGCAGCTCTACTCTTCATCACTATGATGCTGTAACTCAGAGGTGATGAAGGTGACCCAGCTCTACTCTTCATCACTATGATGCTGTAACTCAGAGGTGATGATGGTGACCCAGCGATCAAAGAATAAAGACACTTTACGCACAATTTAGGTGTATTTTCCCTTTAACTCACGAGATGCAGCATGTTTTATACTTAATGTGAATATAATTCATACTTTGTTGGCATCTTATTCTGAAAACCGGATGTTCGTCTGAAGAAACCGGATGTTGTCTCGCGTTAATGTTTCCGCTAACTTTCCTTCGCTCGCTCCCGATCTCTGCCGTTTAAATGCGTTTACGGTGAATGTCAGCATATAGGTGCACTAAAGTGTAAGTGTCTGCTGAGTTGACCACGGAGATCTGAGTGTCTGCTGACTTTACCAGCGATGTCCAGTAGTCTCCATTCCTCCACCGCTGCCAGTGAGC
Source organism: Lycodopsis pacificus (assembly GCA_028022725.1). Lineage (NCBI taxonomy): Eukaryota > Metazoa > Chordata > Actinopteri > Perciformes > Zoarcidae > Lycodopsis > Lycodopsis pacificus. Next base: position 3,151,161 of record CM051709.1, read on the forward strand.
AACGGACTTTCAAAATAAGAAATGCGTTAACGCGTTATAAAATAATTGTCTATGTTAATTAATGAATGCGATAACTTGCCCAGCACTAATAATCCTATTCTTTTACACATTGATGCACAAGTGCTTTTAAATTATAAATGTATTGTTTTGCTTGCATTCATTGATTAAAGACTATTGTTCTAGCCCAACATTTTCTACTTTTAAAACTGGTTCTAGTCGTCTTTAAAACGTGATGTGCAACAACATCCAGCAGGTAACGCGGGACTCTTATTGTACTGGTCCCGATTGAGTGTCAGACAACTTGTTTATGCAATGTTTTCAAACCGCTGCGTGATTCATCCTGCCACTGCAGTTGCTGAGAGCCCAGAAGAAGGCAATGAGGAAGGAGCAGGTGGTGAAGGAGGAGACGGAGAGGAGGCGTCTGAGCACTGTGCTGCAGATCCAGCACCTCCTCCACTGCATGCAGCAGGAGCACGTCAGGAGAGACCTGCTGGCTGGACACAACCAGGCGCCACGCATTGCAGCCCAACAGCAGCAGAGCCTGAGTCGGCTTGCTGCCCTGCTGGGGGTCAAGAGGGATAACGGACTGAGGTGATTGGCAACATATCTACACAGACCAAGAGAGCTAGAGGGTGCAATGACTGTTTATTTTACCGGTCATACACAGTGACCATCATATTGGATGAGAGGTGATCCGGTGAACGATCCACTGACCCAGACTCACCAGGAGAAGAGATTTCTGGACACTGTCTTAGCGTTCTGTGCCAGAGTCATTGGTACATTTGCATTTCAGTACAATCCCAGTTTACTCTCATCCACCCACCCATGCTGCTCATTTAGCTGTTGAATGATTGCTGACGAAACAATTGTGGTTCTGGTTGTTTGTAGAATCCTCTTAAAAGGCTTCACGCTCAGCCTAAAGGTAAATGACAGAGCAACGTTTGCACTGATCTCATTACCGCCACTTTCTGCTTGCATTGACTGACTAACTGTCAACGGCGAGGATGGAGGAGAGCTGGTGATTCTGTCAGTTCATTTCCAAATTTACAATTTCTGCAATCTGATTCAAATTATTGTGATGAAGTTTTTGTTTGACTAACTTAAAGCAACACAGTCTTTACTTATATTTAATTTGATATACTTCTGTGTAAAACAAAAACCACGACAAAATGGCAACATGATAATAAGGTCTGGTTAATTGGACTTGTACTTGTACAGCATCTTTTCTTCAGACTGCTCCAAGCACTTTTACGCTACATGTCATTCAGCCATTCACACCCCGACGGCGGGGAGCAATTTGGGGTGAAGCGTGTTGCCCAAGGACCCATCGACATGACTGGAGGAGCCCAGCATTGAACCATGACTATCTGATTTGAGAGATGACCCACTCTACCTTCTTAGCCACAGCTGCCCCACAATATATGTAGTACAGTGTTTCTGCACATTATGTGGAAACTCCCCATGTCCTTAACCACGGAGCGTATGCTTTGCTGCTCCACAGCAGAGCTCATGTTGGCGCTCAGAGCTTCTTGTCACATGGTTTCTTGGCTCATTGATGACCTCGCCTGTCTATCTTCACTGTGTTAAAGTTTAGAGGAGCAGATGGCGCAAGCGGCTCTGGCCTATTTGGACCTGCTAGAGGGGACAGACAAGCCAGTGGCTGGATCTACATGTGAGTACACAGTTAAAGTCACCTATTAGAATACTACTTGAGTAAAAGTCTTAAGTATTGAAAGTAAAAGTACAAGTAAATGCTGTTAATAAAAAAGCAAAGGGTCAGAATTGTGAGAATGATGAAGTTTATTCTTTTAAATGCTGTGGCTCCATGACCAAGCACATGGAGCTGTGTTGAACATAACTGGGCTGGCTGTGATCCATCCAGGAGCAACAATGTTCAACATAATATATTGTACATGAGTATACTTTTGCATCTACTATGAACTTATCATCATAATTCTCTGAAAAGCAATATGACACTATGAAGGAGTTGTAACAGTGCGTTTATAAGTCCGCTCATTAGACTAGAGGATGTAGAGGGCAAATGCATAATATCATGTTCAGCAAAAAATATCCACTTGATGCATCAGGTCAGTGTTTAGAGAAAGGACACCTGCCTTGTAAACTCCTATGGGCCTGATTTGAACACAATAGACAAAGGTTTGTCTCAAGCTGAATCTGCAATTGGGCGACTGCTACCATCATAACTCCATCTGATCATCCACAACATGACTCAAATATCAAAACATGATCAATACTAAAGCAGCACCGAAAGGAACAACCCAGTCATTACTTGAACCTGAAAATGTCCTGTTCATCTTCAAAAGACAATTATATTAGAATGTAAAGAAGCTACATGTATAGAATGATTCTATTGAAGTTATTCCTTTTTAAATGTTTTAGACGAGTCACTTATCACTTTCAAAGAGTGATTATAGCTGATTTAACTTGCAGACATGAGATTGATCTTCTCATGTCACTCTCTTTATACAATGATATAAATTCATCCCCGTTTTATTGATATCGTACGAAAAGTTACTCCTCATTTTTCGTGCGTTTTTCCTGCAAAGGTCCAGCAACATGAGTCTGTTTTGGCTTGTTACATGCATACTGTCTTTTCAAAATAAACTTCCATCTTCACAGGAAACAACTATGGTTTAGGCGATGAAACGACTTAGTTAGGTTTAGGAAAAGATCGTGGTTTGCGTTAAAATATCTACGGAAGTGGCGTTGCTTAAGTACGGAAGTCACGTCACAAATAAATCAACATTGGCTTCTCGTTTCACACACGGCACAAACTGCGGCCTCCTGGAGGAAACACAGTGTTAGTTTGACCATCCACCTCTCCTCATCCCACCCGTCCTGTGTGGAACTCTACTCATGTAGTCGCCCGCTAGCTGTAGCATGTAGCATCCTGTGCATCACTGGGAATCAAAACACCGCGGCTTTGAGAGCACTTGTTTGCAATTGTGCATTAACGTGATTAACCAATGATTTAACTTGCTGCTAGCACCACTGATTCACCAAACCTGCTGCTTGCAGTCTCTGTTCCACCACAGTCCCCGACGCTGCTCTCAGGATTCATTTTGTTTCTAAAGATAGATTTGATTTTGTAGCGAGTAACGAAGGTTTCAGGGGAAATGTATCGGAGTCAAAGTATCAGTTTTCTTTGCAAAATGTAGTGAAGTAAAAGTCAACAGAAATATAAATAGTAAAGTACAGATATCTAAAGAACTACTTAAGTACAGTAACAAAGTATTTCTATTCGTTACTATACACCACTGCTGAGCGGTTATATCCAAATGCTGCTCAGTGCTCACCTGTGTTTTTCTAATGTAGTAATCCTGCTGGTTGTAGGCGCTCAGCCCGACAGAGCAGAGGAAATGCTCGCTCCAGCGTGATAATAAAGGACGCTAAAACATTAAAGTACAAATTAAAAGCCATTACTAACATGTTTTGACTTGGACGTCCTCTGAAAAAACAAAGTTCAAATCAGAAGGGTTGAGGTCAGATATTCTAGAGCGCGGATTCAAATAATCCAATTGACCAAAGATGCACAAAGGAAAAGAGCTCTGCGTTTTCACCAATATTCATCCAGGGGCGTTTTTGAAATGTATTTTGGCTTTCAGATATTTCTGCTTACTCGAAAGATTAAATTGACTGTATAGAACGGGATTCATTGAACAGCTTTTCTTTTAGTTGCTGTTTATATCTAGTATATTTTATGAGTGTATATAATGTAAACACTTTTGTGTTGTCCATCACCTTTGACTGCTTTTTGAGCCGCATCATTGAGGAGATGTGCCGCCCCTTGGCCTGCCAGAGCAGGTTTAGCCTTTTAAACAATAACCTGTAATGTTGCAGCTGTATAGAAGAACTTCCACACACACGCGTGTGTTTTTCAATGGCCATATACAACACGAATGCTATTTCAGCAGTGTGATCCTGAGACGGTGGTGAACTCTGTAATTCATTGCTTCTCAGTCTGGCGATGAGCTTGTTCACATAACAGGTGTAGTGTTGGTGGAATATTACCAAACATGGACGGGTCTACTGTCAGCAGAGCGGCGTAGGCTATTCTATAAATAAAGAGAGAACTAACTTCTTTGTGTTTGTCTGGATAGATCCTTTATTCAGCCCCACGGGGAAATCTGTTCTAAGCAGCTGCAGGAACAACGGCTGCAACAGATACGACTGTGTTGTGTAAACTAATACATTTCTAACATCACTGCTGCATCTAGAGCATGAACACGTTAATATATTAAAGAGATGCATGTGATGCCTTGCTAACCCCAAGTCCTGCCGCATGGTAAAGGCCTCGGTTATGATCTGTGGTCCGCCTGCTCTTTGTTTGGGATGCAGGGTACGCTATGTTCTATTAAAACCAGAGCGTAGAGAATAAACGACCAGTTATGAAAACCTTGTACCTGCCAAATGGAATGAGATGTCACAATACTGTGACCGTGTGCAACGTTGGTCCAGTGATGAAACAGACGAGCGTTCAGATTCTCATGGAATGTAGAAACGAAACAAGTTGATTTGGAGGGAAGGTGAACTGTTCAATAACCTAAACGCCTCCACAGTTTACAGACCAAAGGAAGTCGTTTAGATTGCTGGATAGACTAATGATTTTCTCACTGCTACGATATCGCAGCATCTAGCAGTAATTATGATTATTACCACTGATGCGCCCAGTGGCTCAAGCTACAGAAATGAAAACCAACTTCTAATAACTCCTCGTTTTGCTTGAGGGTCCTCTGACGTTTTTAATTGACTCATCTTTTCAGTTAAGCTTTTCAAAGAAGAGCTCAACAGGCTGTTGAGCTGCAAGTACTTCAGTCGTCTTCCGTGTCCACCCAACGAGCCTCCAGAGGTGCTGAGGTCAAACGGCCACAGCAGTAAGATGATCGTGCTCGCATGCATTGTGTGTCTGCGCACTGGTGGCTTCAAGTGGTGGTTTGAAGTTTAATGTGTTACTGAAACCACTCTGTAGCTGGTCTGACTTGTGAATTTGTTTTTGTTTTTTGTCTGTCAGCCCCATCAAAAGCAAAAGAAGTTTCTAAGGAGGTAAGACTGACATCCAATTTATCTTTTATTTGAGCAAATCTGTATTTCAGTGCAGTACGTTTTGACTGTCGGCAAACCCCAAACTGATGCTCTGTTGGTGATATGGCAGTTTGTTAGCAGACTGTACCAGAGTGATACGGAGACTCTTCCTACTCAGAACTGGAAGGCGGACTTCCAGAGAACAAGGGAGCAGGAGCCTCCTGACTGCTGGGATATAGAGTTTTCAGATAGACCTGGTTCACCCCAAGCTATAGTCCACAAACCCTGGAGAGGAGCTGCCACCTTCATCCCCAAGGTCCCAGTCCCCAAGGTCCCAGTCCCCACCATGAAACAATGTGTTGACTCCAAACAGGTGAGAGGTCAGCAGCCCCTCTATTATAGGAATCACTAGTTTGTCTTAAGAAGTTCAATGCATCTCGTTGTTCCACCAACATGTATGCATTTTGCATAGCTTGATGGATTTTGACATCAAACTGCTGCTATAAGTTGTTACTTTATGTTTTTTTTAAATGTGTAAGTAATGGATAAAAATAGTCTCGCTAATCGAGAGACATGGTGGTGTCTGGTTTACGTGCTTTGTAAGTGACTTTTTTGCTGTGTCATCACTATTCATATCTATACGCCAATGTGTTTTATGACGAGATTGTTTACGAGAGCAGACTGGTGGAAGAGGTATGAAGTTAAAGGAATGCCAGTGTAAAAGTTCTGCATAAAGTATACCTAAAGTACAAAAAGCAAAAGTTATTCAGACTGGCCTGTTTCAGTCAAACGTATCATTGGACTACCTATTGATGCATACACTTTAATGTGGCAGCAGGTAAAGGTGGAGCTTACTTTATATACTCAATTTATATTTATTTATATTCTGTATTAAGAATCTGAGTATGAAGTTACATGCAATGAAAATAATCAAGTTGAGTAAAAGTGCTACTTGAGTAATCTAGATGCACTTATTCAGTCCACCACTGATGGAAAGAACCGTGAACTAGAGCACAAAGTTCTTCATAGAGCGAGCCTTGAATGAACTTAAGTGCACCAGAGTGATGCATTTTACTTTCATGAATGCATAGGTTTACATTCATCAAAATCAAATGCATGTGTTCACATCCTGTAGGTTTGATTTCCTCAAGAGTGCAAAGTTTAGTTATTTCGGAATTTGTCACAGCAACAAACTACCTTTTTGAAACGAGAGGAAATCTCAAAACTTCGTCTTCAGAAGTTCAATGGAACTCAAGTCCGACTTGAGTTTAAGGCTTAATTACGACGTTTGTTTTTCTAAGCTGCATGTTTTTATGTCCGTGACTGTTGGATAGCTACTTTATTTAAATTGGTCCAGTGTTGAGGTCTATTGTTTAACGGGCTGCAGTGTCATCATAATGGGCTGTTGTGCTCTTTTAATTTCGGTTCACTAAAAGTGTTGACGGGCTCAGATGAAGTATGAGACGAGATCAACAGAAAGGACCTTCTGTTGATCTCTTCTGTGTCTCGTGCGTTGTGAAATGTCTTGTCACACATTATTGAAATGGGCTTAATATTCAGCCAGGACGTTGGAGATCTTATAACACGAAGCTTTTTAGTGAAACTATGAGAACACTGGTGTCCCGTGGCACTGCTTTCTGAAACCCTCAATTCATCTGTCTTCCAGTCATGACACAATAAGAGCAAAAAGTAACGTACGCGTTTAGTTTTTCTTCTTTTCAATAATTGTGTCATTTATAAATGCTTGTCAGTGTCACAATCAGCCACTGTTAGTCGATCACACTGCAAGCTGAAGCAGTGTCCCTCACTACTGGACCAATTACTATATTGTCTCTTTTCATCATTGCAAAACGTGGGAAAATGGGCTCCAGGTTGAGAACTGCAGAAATGAACTTTTTAGCGACTACTGTTTGTCAGAATTGATGCCTCTGTATACTGCAAATTCATACATGTCACGTCTAAAGGCAAAAGTGTCTCTGCCATTTTTGAGGTCAACACCATGAATAGTATACCAATCTGTAGGATTCATAGTGGAGACGAGAGAAGCATACTGTATGTGTGGAGGTATTAAAGTAAAACTTCCTTTTCATCTTTTAACATCAATGTGATAAATGGACTTGCATCTGTATAGTGCATCTAGTCTCCCGACCACTCAAAGAGCTTCACACCACTTGTCCACACGGCGGCGCTGCCATGCAAGATGCCCCCCTGCCCATCACTACCCAAAACCCATTCTCCCACATTCATACATGCATGCACAGATTTGGGGAGCAACTTGGGGTTCAGTGTCTTGCCCAAAGAAACTTCTGCTCCTTTAGTCTGCATGTCTGTCTGGATCTCCGGGATCGATTTGATTGGACGATAACGGCTCTACGTTGAGCCATTGCCATTTGTTTTGTGAACCAATGGCTCATCAGTGCGTAACCCAGCCAGGCTTCTGGTTAAAGCAATTGGTCAGGCTTGTATATTTACTAATCAGGCGTATATGTCGGGCAATAATTAAGAATATGTTGCAATATGTCCTTGGTATTTCATACATTTGTTACAATTGTGATACCCAAATTTAAGAGACTATACAAACTATTTTTATTAAAAGACATGCATATTTATATTCAGCTTTCAAATTATGACTGGCTGCGTAAAGTGGGTATTCGGTTGTCTGTGTCAGGAACATTTTCTGAAACTGTTCTTCCCACAACAAATGCACTAGACTGGTAAACTAAGACTATAGCTTGTCTTCAGTAATTCTCCAGGATGAACTCATGAGGAGGAAGAGATGGGAATGTGCTTTATTTTTTTTATTTTATTTATTTTTCTTTATTGCAAACTGGACAGCCGTTGTGATTTGTAAATGTGCAGAATGTTATTGTTCAACAATGATGCCCACACAATAATTCATACTTGTTTTCCCAGAGAAAAGAAACTCTGGTCAAAAGCAAGAAACCTGCCAAATCGGTGAGTACAAAACATTTAGTTTAAAATGTACAGATTGCTCTCTGTAAACAGTTTGCAAATCTTCTTCCAGGCAGTTCACGTGGGTATCCCTGTGGAAGTTTTCAGCTCTCCACATGCCTTACCCAAAGACCCTGTCCTGAGGAAGCATCAGCTAGAGGAGCTAATGACTAAGATCCATGGCTCCTTCAGTTTTATGCAGGTGGAGTTTGAGTGTTTGCATCTTATTAACCAGCCACAAGATGAAACTATGGTTTGAATAGTTCCTCTGCTTTGCTGGTGTTGAAGGTTTAGATGTTATGTCTGGTTTTAGGACTCTCTTCTGGATGGAGATGTCTCCCCTACTAATGACCATCCAAGACTGAAGAGACGGCCGTCTGGATCTCCATCGCCTCAGGGTAACTTGGAACTAGTCAACCAGCTCTGTAGTTATGATCCACAGGTCCACTCACACATCTTTCTGGAGCTTTAAACCATATCACATGGTCTTCATCAGTTGGAGTTTACTCTTCATGGAAATGGGGTTTTTAAATGGTGATCCACCTGCAACGGGTCGAAAGTTGAGATCCATGATAAAAATGAGCAAACCCATCAGCTGAGGAAGAATATGAGGATGTATCACGAAAGAAACGTCAAAGTTCAGTCTGACTCTCTTGGGTCATCTGGCTTCACTGAGCACCGGCTCTCCTGGATACCAGTATCACTAAACTATATAAACTGGTTCTGTCCAATGTTTCCAATCCAGCGACAAGCATGTCATGTCAGAAGAGCAGAGCTCCTAATTACAAGCTGTCAGTACCATGAACACTTGAGATGAAACGGGGAAACACAGGCATAGTTATAGCTGCAGCCAGAAGCCATGTGGAACAAGGTGCAATGTTAACCATTTAAACGCATCATTTCTACAGCTTCTTACTCTGTTCTAAACATACTATAGACGTGCGTCTGTAGCCTTACTTTAGTGTTCATCAGACAAAGCAAAAATACTATGATTACCAATATGAGTTTGCAATTCACAAAGTTGACCGTTCCTGCTGCTCGAGGGGAGAAGAATGGTAGTTGATGCAATACGAGGTCTATCTGACAGAAATGTTCCTCTATAATCATGGGAACTAATTCAGAATATCAATTTTTCCTTTCTAAAAAGACAACAGAATGCAGAGTTAAAAAGCTTTCGTGCTTTTTTTTTTTGGACAACTGGCTGTAGATGGCAGAGTCCAATGTGCCAAAGGATGTTTAACGCCACATGTACAGTTTTCAGAGAAGCTCTGCCCGTGTGCTTTCGGCGGACATGTAATTTGTGCTGTGGCCTTTTTGCTGAGAAAACTGATAATCTACTATAAATGATCGTTCTCATTCCATACTTCCTCCCCTCTATACCTGCTGTTCCCTGGAGTTGGATTGCCTTGATAACGCTCCCACATGATCCTATTTTCAAATCCATGCACAATATTTATTAGAAATAGTCTAGTGTCACTGCTGTTTGCGGTTTGTTTAGACAAAACTGACAAATACGGACTAAGTACGCAACAAGCAGACAGAGAAAGTTTAGCTCTATAGAAAATAGCAGAGGAGCAGAATTTGTGTTGACCAGGCTACTGCTTGCGCATTGACATGGCATTAAAAAAAAAAACACAAAACAAAACTTATGTTTTATAAACTTTCCAGTAAAAACGCTTGTATAGCCCTCCATTTCAATAATTACCATAAAGCGGTCTTTCTCACACTCTGATGCCTCTCGATAAAAATAACTGGAGAATGCACAAACCTACTCCTGGAGAACTTGTCCTGTGGTGGTGTTCCCTTTGTGCGGTGAAAAACGAATTCATGACGGATACGATTAACCTGCAGCACAACAAGCTCAGATGTTGCTGACTTGGTCAAAATTTAAAATGGAGCATCTTAAACATGGAGCCAAACACAGGCAGATTACCACCTATGTGCATAATGATGCAACATGTTTTTAGAATAGAATCCTATATGGCCTACGAATCAGCTGTAACCGCTACATTCTCTACAAAGAGCGTTGTTCTCTCTTTACCTCATCAGGTAGATTGTTGTTACGAGCTCTATTTTTGTGAATTCAGTGGAAAGGCCACATCAGTAGGCGCACCCTTTCCAGTGCTTGGGGAGCGTTCCAAACACACTTTCGGTAATTTCAACCACTTCCTCTGGATAAAATGATAAAATGTACCCATGTTTTTTTTATTTTGTTTTTCATGCTACTAGTAGAGCCAAATAAAAGACAAATGGCCCATAACTTATAAGAGTATATTCCATCAGATGTAAAACTCTTTTCTTTTTTTATCCATCTGAAATAAATGTAATATTTTATTTCAGAGAATGTTTTCTTTAAAACCCAGAATGTAATATGGCACTAAATGCCTTTGGTTTTGCCGGATCGTTTTATTAAAATAATTTTTCTATTAAGGAAAGTTTCTCTTTTCTATACTTCCTACTTATTACTAGGATAATAGATAGCTGTAGCCCTAAAATGAGACATTTGGTCTCAGAAACGCACTAAGAGATAAAGACTGCTAGCTAGACATGGCTTAATATGGACGTTATGGTGCAGGCTGAGTATGTTGGCATACCTAGTATTTAACAGTGTTTAGCTGAAAGCACCGCTGGCCTATGTACAAGCTCATGGAGCTGCAAGCATGGCTACACGTAGTCCTCTTCAGCCCTCTCACCAAAACACCATGTATTTGGATGAAAAGCACTGAATACAAACCTATTTAGCTGACAATAAACTTCACAGGGTGCTGGGTATGGACAGCAAATGCACTTGAGCAGTGAAATTCATATGAAAATGTTCCCTTTGTAATGTCTTGATCTTTATTTTAAACTCCCAACTAACCAGGTCAAACAGACTTGAGAAGCCCTGTTGCTGTTGCTGTCCTGCCCAAAGCAATGCATGTAAGATGTCAGAACTTTCTATCTGTGATAAGTCTGTTGTGATAAACAATTGAAATCACTTGGACTTGTCATCACCTCATCCTCATCCCCCACTTAGTCCACCCCACTGCCTGCCAGGCTTCTGGAGCGCAAAGCCAGTCTGACAATTGAGGATCGGTGCCTGGAGATCTGTGACCTGGAGCTTTCCTCAACAGACTTGCCTCATGTAAGTATGTTGCATCTTAGAGCTTTGTGCCACTTCTATGTGGTAGTCAATGCTTTTAATGTTACTGTTAACCTTTTCTTGGTGTTCCACAGATCCCAGTAACTGAGTCAGGGAAGCCGTCCCCCTGTAATGGGGTGGCATCTTGCACCCCCAGCCCTCCTCAGGGGCAAACTTTCTCTACACCCCCCACCAGGCGAACTCTGACATCTGCCCATTTTCAGAACATCCAACCAGTAAGTGTTCGCAAAAGTATGAATCATTCAGGCCCAAGCACCAACTAGCGGTTGGTGAGGATCCTGTTGAAACTGAATAAATGATTGGGGCCAGAGTTGGCGAGGCCCTATTATAATTCATTGTATATATTTATTTTTACTGCCTTCAGTGTGTGAATGGGTCATTGTTGAGATGTAGCAGTAAAGCCCTTTTTGATGGTCGGAAGACTAGAAAAGTGCAAAACAGCCACTGTAGTAGTAGATCGATTGTTCTTACCCCACTAGAACAAATCAACTGAGCACAGAAGCATAACAAATGGGATGTGATCACTCGAGATGCATTCTGCTGTGAGATTTGAACAAGAGTCTGTCTTGGTTTTCTTTGATGTACATTTTCTTCTCACTGCAGGTCTTCAAGGCGACTGCCTCCTTACCTCAGAATGGAGACTTAAATTACAAACCAGACTGTGCTGTTTTTGATAAGGCCAGGTACAGCACTGCCGGTACCCAAACGCCACCGGAGTTTGCTCCCCCAGAAGACGAGCCACAGCTGGGTATGTTGATCAAATGAATTGTTCCAAAAATCTTAAAAGGCATGGACTGAATGGAACAGCCTATTGTCTGAGACCCATTCTGTGCTGCTTCACCTTTCTAGAGTACCAGTCGGATTATACGGTTGGTAATGGTGGGCCGATCTTCCTGTCCCCTGGCCAGTCATGTGAAGGCTTAGGTCGTCCCAGCCAGTCGTACTACACCAGAGGACCAGTGAGAGGTATGGCACATGGCAGCAAGGGACTGGCACAACCCTTTCGCTCTTCTGGTTGGCATCGAGGTGTCTATCCTCAGCTTTCCTTTTCCACCCCTGCGTTTCCTGTCTCTACTTTTGCTCGATATCCTATAAAGATCTGGTGTTGGGGTAGCTTTGTCACATCCTGGCTGAAGCTTGGGATGAATGAATCTGACTGGGGTAGTTCTGAAGCTCATCACTGATTTCTACTCTTTAGGAGGATCCTACACCCCCCAGACTGATCTGAGAGACTCTGGCCCTCTCCTCTATGCTGCTAGGGTAAGTGAATTGCTATGTTCTCCATTTAGTGACTGAGGCAGTACTATGACTAGTGTATGAAGTTGATTTTCTTTGAACTGAGCTTCAACTTTACATCAAAGTTGAGTTGGCTGTTGGTAAATTGTCTCACACAAAGAACATGTCTAAAGCGCCCTTGAAGATGAGCTAAGGAAATGTTTCTCCTGGTCTTCACTCCTCCACTTCTCTTTCAGTACATATTAGGATCTACAAACGATTACAACTAGAACAGATACGCATGTTAAGCAGTTATTTTACAGGGTACTTGATTGAGATATTTGATTAGCTTCCAGAGTCAAAATAAACCATTAGTGACTGATTAGTGAAACACTTAAAAACACAAATGCACAACATAATGATGCGTTGTCTTCAGTGGAAATGACCTTGTGAAACAGACCAGTGTCGCTTGATCAGAGAAAAATACACCAAGAGCTGAGAATTCCTGCCTGAATAATGACCTTAAACACACTAAATGAATTGCTGAGATCCAGAGTGTGACATGGCTTCATACTTGCATGTTGACAGGGACTTAAATGATGAGACATGTCTCAGGTTAGCCACATTTATTCGGAAGATAAAATAAAGGCAAATGGTAAAATTATTACCAAAACTGTCTGATGTACACGTAGTTCACAGTTCAGCTTCAACTGACTGCAATTGTGCACACAATGTTCTTGTATAGTGAGATTATAAATATAATTAATTCGTTTTAGATGATCAAATGGGTTGAACCATCAATTTAGCCATAATTTCCATTTTTTGGTCATTGATGCATGAGGGCCTGTTCTTGTAGTTTGGGCCATCGTTGATAATTAAGCAGATTTATCATAAAAAAGCTCCATCTTTAAACTAGAGAAACCATGTCCAGGACAACTCATTAAAAACATTAAATCAATTTATTCTGTGCAGATGGGACATTTCCGCTGCATAGCTGTCACCAGACACGTGGGACATAGTGTGTGTGTGTGCTATCTGCTTTGTCCTGCTCCAAACTACAGTTATTATGTTAGCCTTTTGAAAATCTTAAATCGATCAACCTCTCACTAGTACCTTATGTAATTTGGCATGTTATAGAAAACCAAGAATTAGCGCACAAGCCAAGAAATGTGTCTGCTGCAAGCTGCCTTATGTTAAAAGTCCTGTTGAAGTTCTTTGTTCTTTCAGGACTCTGGATATCAACACAGCTATAGACGCGGAGGAGGAAGGCACAACTTCAGTGGTAAGAACATATTCTAACGCTGATCCAAAAGGTCTTCCCTGAGGGAGAGATCACCGGTTTAAACACCTGCTTTAGTTCATCACTAAAGGATGGGTATTAGAATGTTGATACTGTTATAACTATACTGTTACTCGTATCTATCTGTAAACTCTGTTTTTAAATGTAGAGATTCTGTAAAACCTCAACTTGCACAATAATGTATCCAGGCACACTACATGTAGTAAGTCTAACTTAAGATGAGTGTTATAACTACAAAAGAGACTCGAACATATGCAAACACGTATTAATAGTGAAGAGTCAATCTGTGAAGGGTTCACAAATAAGCTGAATGTGTTCCACTGTGGTAGATTAAACATGCAGGATATATCCAAAATACAAGGATTAACTAGCAGATCACATTGATGTGCAATCATATTTCTGTTTAGGTTCCGGCAGGATTTTACCAAATGATAGGCCGAATGAAGTCTTGGTCCACAGCTTATGAGTGTTTCTTAGCACGAGTATATAAGTTGTATCAATTGAAAAGCATCAAATAGAAAACTAACGAATCCTCATAAGATGATAAATGGGGGTAATAAGAACGAGCCGGCTGAGCCCTGACTGGGTCTGATCCTTTAGAAATGCATTAGAGTGTCACGATTGACCGACATGGCAAAGTGAGAGTCCACCACTGACCTGCAGTCAAGTTAACATTTCATGGTTAGTGTTTCTGAAGTTCTGTGCAGTGATGACGTAAAACATTTGTAATGTTTGTGTGTTTGATGGAGCACATTCTATGCATTTAGAAATGGGTTTGTTCAGATGGAGGTTATGTTCCCACCTCTGACTAACTTACTCAGTTGCTGACCAAAATACCCAAGACCTCAGTTTTTTAGTAAATTCTGGGATAGATTCCTTTGTTCACGGTCTGATTCAAGCAGACTAAACAATGCAGGTTTTACTGTTCACTGGACATGCTTTTCTTCCGTTGACTCTGCAGCAGCCTGGAGTGACTCTTCCCAGGTGAGCACACCAGACCGAGAGGGAGCTTTTACAATTGTGGACTCTGGTCATGGGGATTCTTTGTCGGTCTCCACCATGGAGGTCCCTCTGACTCCCCATGGCCACCATCACGCCCTGCTTCCCATGCAACTCCACCCGCTCTCCCAGCCGCTGAGAGTGGCCTTCAACGCCTCTCGCACTGCCAACTTCGCCCCTGGAAACCTGGATCAGCCCATCGTGTTTGACCAGCTGCACAGCAACCTCGGGGAGATGTACGACACCCACATCGGCCGCTTCACCTGTCCTGTCAATGGAACCTATGTCTTCATCTTCCACATCCTGAAGCTCGCCATCAACGTGCCCCTCTACATTAACCTCATGCGCAACGAGGAGGTGATGGTGTCTGCGTATGCCAACGATGGAGCCCCAGATCATGAGACGGCCAGCAACCATGCCATCCTGCCTCTCTTCCAAGGAGACCAGGTTTGGATCCGGTTGCATCGCGGTGCCATCTATGGCAGCACCTGGAAGTACAGCACTTTTTCTGGCTTCCTGCTGTACCAGGATTGAACTTTACTCTCTCCTTCATTACTAAATGGTGATTAAACTTACATTCCAGTATTGTGGAAATGGGGACCGTGACTACTTGGCAAAAAACGACTGTATTTGATGCCCCATGAATGTTTTGTTCTGCATGGTGGTGCTCCCACCAACTGATATTGGTACAACTGATAACGTGTCTTGTTGTAAATCACCTGTTCAATTCACTGATTTTGGTGAGAATTCTAAAGCAATGTTTTTGCCTTGTTTTCTGAATGCGTTGGATGACTGACCAGATGTTGAATCGCTAATGAACTGCATTTATGGACTGAATTATTGCTGACTCATCAGCAGCTCACTTGTTGCTGGGCTCCTGCGTTCACGATCACCTTGCAGCATGTGAAGCTGAGAAAGCAAGGATTGTGTTCTTGGTGGTGGGTATGGTGTTGAGCACTGGATTACTGTTGAGATGGAGGTGGTCCCTTGATGTGCTTGAATAAAAAATGACAACTCAGTGATGTTTGTGCTTAATCTTGCTTTTACAATTGGAGATGGGTGTTTTATTTAAATTGGACATACATCTGCACAACACATGTTCTTAGCTTTCCAAGTGCTTTAGGTCTTCCATCCTTTCACTGGCTGCACAGCTAAAAGATTAATCCTCAATTTGAATTATCACGCTGATGAATTACTTTTTGCTTGCCATAGAATTGATCACCTAAATGAATAATGGGACAAGTTCTAACACCAGAGGTTCTTTCTTCTGCTCATGTCTGTAAATGGAAGGGATAAAACATGAGAACCATCTCTAAATATAACCTCCAGTACAACACAACCTTAACTATGACCGCGGTAATACACATACTAAGTTCACACACTACCGAAAATGTCAAGAATCAAACTTTGTAAAGGTAGAATTTATGGCAGAGCTATTAAATTGAAATCCATTGGATTGTGCGGGTCTACTTTAGGGAGTGTACATGTTGGTGTGATTGAGGTCATGTTGTCTGAGCCATCAGGAGAACTCAGCAAAGAACTTCATTTGCTGTTAAAGTTCTGGAAAAAGCTGGAAAGTGGACACTGACAGTTTGTCTTTATTGACATTTTCAGTCGTGATTGAAGACTCAGCCTTTTTGATGCAAAGTGGCGTTCTGAAATAAAATAATTATTTAAAGAGTGATATTAAAAAACTGCTGTAATGAAAACCACCTGCAATAAAGTCAATGATCTGGTTTTTGAGGATATATTGTATTATTTCACAATGTAATGGTTGTATTTGTGATGTATCCATATGAGTATTTTCATGTCTGTTTAATTTCGAACACTTCGCTCTGCATATACTCTGTATAGACTCTGCATATACTCTGCAGATACTCTTCATAGACTCTGCATATACTCTGCAGAGACTCTGCATATACTCTGCATATAATCTTCATAGACTCTGCATATACTCTGCAGATACTCTGCATATACTCTGCAGATACTCTTCATAGACTCTGAATATACTCTGCAGAGACTCTGCAGAGACTCTCCAGAGCAGAGAGGTAGTTGTGATCACAGCCTGTGATGGAACACGGAGCAGCTGGAGTGATCCGAGCTTTGTCTGGCAGCAGCACCAGCAGCGCCAGCACTCCGGGTGGCAGCAGAACACAACGCAGCCCTGTGTCGACCATGGTGCGACACAAGAGGAGGAAACCCGTAAATTGTCTGACTTTGCTTTACGTGCACCGACAGCTTGTTGTCGGTAAAACGGGGCAGGGCACCGTTCTCCGTCAAGCTAACCTCAATGAAAAGACACGCGAGTGTGCCTTCACAGTAAACTGCCGTCGCCGCGCTGAAGACATTTGTTGTGAATGATTTATTCTGAATGCTGTGACCGGGACGTGGATCGTAACTCTGAGATCTGACCGTGTTGGGTCCCAGCTGCAGATCCGTAACGCTCGGCTGAATGTAAGGCAGAGACGCTATCCGACGGTACATGTGCGCGGTAATACAACGCAGAAGGAACCGTGGAATCGATCACATATGGATCCCAACCGGATCATCCAGGCTCTGAAAGGGACTATCGAGCCTAGTCTGAGGATAGCGGCGGAGAATGAACTCAACCAGGTGTGTGAGCTAAAGTAGTTTCTTTTTCTTTCGTTTGTTTTCTCAGAGGAGCATTGCATCTTAGAGACATTGCGTCTTAGAGGCATCACCGGCAGTTTGGCCCGGAAACGATGCCGGTGTTTGTGGAGGATGGGAGGCCGTGTGTTGCTGACTGGGCTCGGCTTCGGCCTGGTGATTCTCCGACCCTGGTTTGGCAGTTGATAGCAGGCCTGGGATCAGTAGTTTGTAGGGGTGTCACGGATCACAAACCTCACGGTTCGGTTCGGATCACGGTTCAGGAGTCACGGATCACGGATCATTTTTCGGATCAACAAAGAAAAGGGGAGGAGACAAATATAACTTTGCTTTCCATTTATTAATTAAAGAACTTCAAGAACACTTAAAGCAAAGAACTTTGGGCTATAGTCTTACATGAAAACACAAATATTGAAGATGTCCAATTTGAAACAAAATGAAATAAATAAATAAAAATAAAACATTCAAGAATACTCAATTCTGTTATCCTCGTCCTTTCATCAATACTGAAAGAAAGAAACAGCCAGTGAGCTAGCTTCCACTGTTTACACTGAACTGAACTGCTCGGCAACAACTTGGGTCTGTGTTTACTTCCTGTCAGGTGATGCCATTCAAATACACAATAATGTTTACCATTACTGTGACATTACTTTCAAAAAGATGAGAATATCTCCATTGTCTGGGGAGAGGGTCGACCTTTCTGTGGTGACTGGAATATTATTGGGCCTGTCTAGCTTCACTCTGATGCTTCTGTCAGCACCTGAACCAGGTGTGTGTGTGTGTGTGTGTGTGTGTGTGTGTGTGTGTGTGTGACGCTCACAGAGGGGGCGTGTCTACAGCGCCTGAACCGTGTGTGTGTGTGTGTGTGTGTGTGTGTGTGTGTGTGTGTGTGTGTGTGTGTGTGAGACTCTCACAGAGGGGGCGTGTCTACAGCGCCGGACTAACAATCACTCCGCCGTGGTGAAAGCGGTCTCTACAGTCTTTTCCTTCTCATAGAGGCCTGGAACAGCTTCACACTGAAGTGGGTGTGTGAGTGGACTTCGTAGCGTGGCTCAAGCATTTTAACCAGATTTAGAAATCCTTTGTTTTCTACACCGGAGTGTCCCCGTCGCTGACAGACGGGATGGTGTCTCTTCATATGTGTGGACATGCCGATGTTTTGCCGTTGTCGTGTGTCTCTCTTTAAATAACGCCTACATACCGTAACGCTTTGTCCACCACCCTCATCCGTCATTATACATTACACGGAAGACAAAATGTTCCCAAACTTGCGACTTAAATGACGCCGCGGCTTCTCATGTTCCTCCGCTCGCCATGACTTCACCGTTAAATGCTTCTAAGCTGCTCCGTTCACGTGAACACACTCCTGCTTTATATCTGTTCACTGACACTCTGCATTGATATTCGGGGACTTGTTACTTGAAAAGGAACAGCAGCAGTAGAACTTTATTACACACTATGATGATTACGCTGTAAAAAAAAAAAGAAATAAAATACTCGATTTGATCCGCGGTTCACAAGTGACCTGAACCGTGAGGGCTGATCCGAACGGATCTCGGATCGATCCGTGATCCGTGACACCACTAGTAGTTTGACTCAACTATTCCCCACACTGACTCCGGCAGCTGCACGAAGAGCAGCTCTGTCAAATGTGAACCACCAGGAGCTTTGTCACGTCAACGCTGGACTCCACAGAAACATATCAAACGTGTCCGGTGGTGGTGGTGGAAATGATCATGGCTCTTAAATAACTGATGAAAGAAATGTGATGTTTTTATAAATAATGTGAATTTCCAGCATGATAATGGAGCTGATGTGATAACCATGCAGATGTGCTTATAGACTCGTCTACACACACTTCACAGAGCAGTTCATTTCTAGCCCACCCTCAGTAATTATGCATGTTTTGTATTTTGTTATTATTCAATAACACATGATGGTCTAAAAGTGGTTCACGAAGAGTTTCCAATATTCCTTCAGCTTGTGGAAAATATTTGGAGTAGTTGTATTTATTCATTTATATTTTTTCTGTGCCTGCAAATAATGAAATTGAATGACATCAAATACAGTAAAACTTCATTTTTTAAAACCAAAAACCCAAGTTTACCTTTGCTTTACATGCACACGACGTGATAACATGGTCCGTGCATCGTATCGTCTCAATGCAGGTGTGTCTCTAGCTCCTCAAAATTCACTATCATTTCTGTATAAAATGTGTTGACTCAGCATCTGAGGATGAACCCTGTGTGGTTCCTTCCTGCCCAAACTCTGCTGGGTTCAGCTTCTCTATCTGTTCATTCTTAGTGGAAGACGCTACCATTCACATGGTCCTCTGCATTACTACTATAAGACTTTGACTTTCATGTCAGCATTTGGTTATCAATGTGTTTTAGATCTAACTGCCTCGCACATGTCGGGCAGTGATCTGAAACCAAACCATATATGCCACATTACCTTGATTTGTATTAAAGTACTCCAATCAGCTGTTCAGGCTGGGAACCTGAGCATAACTGGGACACTAGTGAGCATGCAGCGGGCTGTGTAAAAGATGAATGAATGTATCACACTTTTCTCATTTGGCATCGTCAAACAGACATTGTGTTAAATTCAAGATATTTTATATCGCCTAAAATCACAAATTACATATTTGCCTCAGAGGGCTTTACAATCTGTACACGACATCCTCTGACCTTTGACCCTCACATCAGAACAGTAAGAACTCCCCAAAAAACCCTTTAACGGGGAGAAAAGAGGGAGAGACCTTAGAGAGCAACAGAGGAGGATCCTCTCTCAGGATGGACAGAAGTGTGATAGATGTCATGTGTACAGAACGAACAACACAACAGAGTTACAACACATTCAATGCATATGACAGAACCACGGCAGGAGGCAAGACCAGGGTCTTTTGAACTTCCACCTCAATATTATCTCCTTTTGAATTAGAGGCACATTTATGAACATTTTACAATCCCAGATTTACAAACTGCTGATGAATAGTTCAGTGATTGGGAACAAGACTTAGGTGTTGATTTAATCAAAAGAATCGGCAAGTCAAGTCTTCTTGCTCATAACTAGAAAGATGAGCACAGCTTCACAAGGCTGAGCGCCGTCATTTCAGCTTCATTTAGTTGTAAGAAGGACTGACACCAACCACAGTCTTTTCTTCATCATTACATGTGTGTGTATGTATATATGTGTATTAGGGGTGTCACGGTTCAATACAATCCAGTGGCGCCACCGTTCAGTACGTTTTCAGTTCAGCAGAAAAGCAGAAATGCCAAATCCTCGCTGGTGAGACTCTCAAGGGGGCGTGTCTGAAGAACATGGCTCCTCCCATTCAGTAGTGAGGTCATGTGTCGTTAGTCAGGTAGCTTTGTGACTGAAGAACATGGCTCTTCATCTTTGCAGTGAGAAGATAGGTTCAATATCAATAATAGTATTATAACAATAATCACATATAATAATATTAATAATGATAACAATTCTAAATAAAAATAGAATTAATAAAAAGATGGTGATGGGAATTGATTAGACGGGGAGGGGGTCTGTGTTTCTGTCTGTGTCTTTGTTGGGTGCATGTCTGTGAATGTCAGAAGGAATATGTAAGGATCATAAGTGTGACAGCAGATATATGTGTGTGAATGATGGTGTGTATCTTTATTGTGGTGGTGGACAGGCAGAAAGAGTTGTTGAGTGAAATGTGTGTAAATATAAGAGTTAAGGGTTTTGACAAATGAAGTTGCAGTCAGTGGTTTGTTTTTTATTGAGGCAGATCATTGTTCCATTGATATTATTCTATTAGTATATTTTTCCAAAGTATGAAACTGATTTTGTGTCTTGATTTCCAGTTCAGTTTTCTTGGTGATGGCTATGGAGAGTTCTACTGGCATTTACATGTGCAGTGCAGACACATTTCAGAGTCTGTGGATCCCATTTTAAACATTCCCTGTCATCCCTGTGTAGTGTACTCTATTAATAATCTTGTATTGAATGAGTTGCATGTTTGTGGATGTGGATGTGAATGTGGAGCAGATGTTTTTACAGATTTGGGTCCAGAAGTTGGAGCTGGGGGTGATTTGTGGTCTTTTTTGAAGGAAAGGATATTGTTCAGTCGGATGCTAGATCAGATGTTAGCGGAGGAAGAGCTGAGTTAAATAATTTAATGTCGATTTTGGTCTGAATCGAGGATTTAATCTGGAGAAATTCGTGGAAGTGATTCTCCCCGATGCCGTGCTTCTGAACCAAATAGGAAAATAAGACTACGGTGTTATTATGGAAGATGTTTGAGATGTGTGGTGCCTTTACTAGTCCATAATGAAAAACAAGTTATTTTCTGTTCAATAAGAAGTCAGTATTGTTCCAGGTAGGACTGTGTTTATTAGGTGAGATTGTGGTTGAATTTCCACCAGACTGTCATAGTTGTAACTATTGTCGGGTTTTTGAAACATGGATGGCGTGTGATGGAGAGGTTTATGAATGGTAAGTCTGAAATCTGGATGTCTTTACACAATGTTTTGTTTATGTCTGTCCAGGAGTTGCCAGATTGATTGGGATTTGTCCATTTGTGACTATATTGGAGTTGATGAGCAATGAAGTAGTGGAGGAAGTTTGGTGCTTCCAGACCTCTTTGGGTTTTGGATTTTTGCAAAGTGGTTAGTTTGATTCTAGGCATCTTTCCAGTAAAATTTGAAGATGATGGACTCTAGTGATTTGAACCAGGAGGGTGGGGACTTGATTGGGATCGTTGCGAATCGGTAGTTTATCACGGGTCATGGTCATCAGCAATTCTGCTGATGAGGGTTATTGGTAGATCCATCCAATATTGAAGGTGTCCTCTACTGTTTTGAGATGTGGGTTAAAGTTTAGATGAACTAACTCTGACAGCCTAGGGGAAACGTTGATTCCTAAATATGTGATATTACCAGTGCGCAGAGAAATGGGTGGTGTTTGGACTGCCACATCCCAGCTGTTAGGGCTAAGGGGGAGAATGTTTGATTTACATCAGTTGATAGTCTAGTCTGAGATTTTAGAGGGGGTGTTTATGAGGCGCATGGTTTTGGATAATGGAAGGAGTTTGTAGGTATAGTAGAATGTCATCCGCATAAAGACTGATCTTGTGGTACAAGTGGATTAAACAATTCTAATATAATTTCTTAACACACCCAAATTTCCTACAGGTTCCAAAATTACAATTTCGTGACCTCGCCTGACCTGACTCTGTACTAAAACCTTTCTAATTTTGTTCTGCTTCACTTTATCAAAGTCAGACTTTGCAGAGAGACTGTTCACATATTGTGCTATGATTTGGGAGATGTGTAAACGTGCAGCTGCATCATTCCAAAGAAATAATATCAATAAAAGCGCATTTTTATTAGGCGAACCTGAAATCAATTTCAATTTGAGCTGTGTGCCATCTTCATTTACTCTTAACCAGTAACTTATACACTGATTGTACACATCTGAACAAATCTCACAAGAATTCCCTTTATTATAACACCAACATTATTCAAATAGACCTTGTGGTTGCAGAAATAGACTCTTTAGTATGGCTATGCAATTTTCGAGCAGAGGGCTAGGGCTAGGGTTCAATTCATTTGGTCAGGGTGGATGATAAATAAAATAGAGTTACTGTTTCAATTTGTGATGCTCGGGCTTTGCTGATCATTTTTTTGCTGATGAGCGATAAGGGGTGGTAGCTTGATGGCGATGTGGGGTCGTTATTGGGTTTTAATAGAAGAGATTGTAGCAGTGTTCATGTCGATTGGAATGTCTTTTAATTTCGGCTGTTATTCTGTTGAAAACTGGAGCTAAAATATTCCAAAAGTGTTTATAGAACTCAGCAAGGAAGCCATCAGGTCCTGGTGCTGTATTGTTAGGTATACATTTGAGTGCATTGTGGAATTTTGTTATAGTAAATGGATTCTCAAGTGAATTTGCTTGGTTTTCATTAAGTTGTGGTAAATCAATATTGCTTAGGAATGTGTCGATGTCTTCTTGGGTTGGTTTGTGTTTTGATGAATATAACTTTATATGAAATTCTTTGAAAGGTCATATTTATTTCTTCAGGTGTCTGCAGTATCCCCCGTTCTGAGTTCACGATCGCTGAAATTGTTGTTTTTTCCTTGTTTTGCTTGATTTGGTTGGCCAGGTATTTTTTTGATTTATTACTGTTTTCGAAATGTTCGTGTCTGAGTCTGTGTAGGAGGAATTGTGTTGTCTTGTTTGTGTGTTGATTCAGTTGCAATTTGTATTTCAGTAAATACTTTTGACTTTGTGCTGTCGGATTATTTGCACTGATATTCTTTAGTTCCTAAATCTTTTGTTCTAAGTATGTTTCCTGTTTGTTGTCTTTCTTTTTTTGTTATGTGGTATATGATATGATTTTTCTCTTTCTCTTAATACCGCATTCATTGTTTCCCAAAGTAGTGATGGTGCTATTTCTGGTGAATCATTTATTTCAAGGAAGGATGCCCATCCTCTCTTCATATAATTATCAAAGTCCGGGTCATTAAGTAAGGAAGTATTCATGCATTCATATATATCAGGCATGTCCAAAGTCCGGCCCGCGAGCCAATCACGGCCCGAGGTCAGATATTATATGGCCCGCACCTTCTCTATTAAAATGCATTATTTATGGCCCGCCAGCACAGTCAAAACGGAATGAATAAATCATACAAATTCAACATGCAATTCCTCTTTTTACCTCATGGTGGCAGCACCACTCTGTAACTGTCTGGCTGTTTGAAATTGGCTCTGACCCTTGAACTGTCATGTCTACGGCAAGTAAAAAAAGGAAAGTCGATAATGAGGGCAGCCGCTTCGCAATACTCAGAATATCGCAGTATCATGATAATATCGTATCGTGACCTAAGTATCGTGATAATATCGTATCGCGGGATCTCTGGTGATTCCCCCCCTCGTGTTTACATACATCCTTAGTGCAGTGGCGGGCCGTGCATTTTATATCTGGGCCTTCACAGCTGTCCTGCAGCTGAAATACCACCTTATAGCCTCATGATGGCTCCACAGCTATGGTTATTATTTGTTTCTAGGGGTGTAACAATACACGTATTCGTATTAAACCGTTCAGTACGAGTTTTACAAACCGAACAATACGTTTGAATAATACGAGTGCATTTGGGAAATGCAGAAGCTTAAATTGTAGGAAATATGTTTTCTGAGCTCACGTAGGAGACAACGGGCTCTGACCTCTGAACCGGAGCCAAAAAAAAACACGAGAAAAATGTGTTATTATGACATATTTTGTTATTATTACTATATACCAAATGATTCTGTCAATTCAAGAAACTATTTGTAAAAATATCAAACATGGATGAATGAAATTAAAAGCTAGCAGAGCAGAGGTAACGTAAAGGAATGAACATTTCTACTGGATCGCCCTAAATGAGCTGATGTGTCGAACTGTGGAATTGATTTGTGGATTGGAGGAACATAAAAGGCTCGGGCATATTCATTGTTTGAAATGTGGCTTTTGTCAGAGTTTACAGAAACCCACTCTTCCAAAATGTGGATGCAATTTATAAAAATCTGGGTTTTCGTTCCATCACAAGCTTTTTTCCGCAGCGTCTAAGCCAAATGACCAGAAACAAATGTCATGCTGCTATGTTTTGATGTCATTTACAGGTACGCTGCTTTTGTCGTCCTCTCTGTGTTGGTGTTTCACCGATGGTTGGGCTCAGTTCCTTCTCCACACACAACACACAGTCATGTTTAAGAGGCCGTCTGACATGGGTCTAGTTCACGCTACACAAAAGCCCTGACTTTCCACTCTCTGACAGTTAATGGAGCCAGAAATCGCGCCACAAATCCCAGATCAGATGTAAATCGGTGTTTGCTCAGCGCTTGCAAATTGTATTTCAGCACTATGTGTGAACTGTTTAAAAGACGTGGGCCGGATGAATCCCTAGTAGGCTAACTATCTGGACCTATCGGGGGATTCCGAAGGAGCTATAGCAATGAGAGCGCAAGATACAGGTTGAGAGAAAACCTCTGGGAGAAGTCGCAATATTGTCAAAATAATGAGATCCTCTGGGCAAATATTTATTTGTCATGGTAATAGCATTACGCTGTCAAAGGCAATATGAAGATTTAGTACAGGAAAATATAAAGCACATCCAAAATCTTCCCCATTTATTCACCCTTTTCAAAAAGCTCAATCCAGTGCCCAATAAAGGTTAATATCATAGACTCAAAGTCAAGTCATGTTGTTTATATAACGCTGGTCTCACATAGCCAAACCCATCTTCACAACGCTGTGCCAGCATGAAAGAAAGGTCTTGGTCTTCATATTATCATCTGCTATAGGGGAACAACGTCTGTGCCTTGTTTGTATTTCTGAAAAGGGCCAGTGTGCAGCATTTAGAGCAGGGGTGCCCAATACGTCGATCGCGGAGGTAGTGCGGGTAGATCGCATGCCATTCAAAAAAAATGTTATGTCCTCATGGCATTTGCCACTTGAGTTTCTAACACACGGGTCACCACATATGCGCGGTCAACCGCAAAACTCCGGCGAGCTAATTAGTTAGCCTTCCAATTCATTTCTACTAAAGAAGCTAAAGCTGTAGCGCCATGATTTGGGAAACTTCCAAAACCTGGCGTCAGAACTGGAGACTCAACGGAAGGCGTGTGCGTAACTTGGCAGTGCGCGCTACACAGAACAGAGCCATGACTGATGATCATTTGAAGTTTCCGGTTCCGGCGCCGCTCGAGTGGCTGCCTTTTACAGCAGCTCACTCAGTTCGCCTACCAGTCCGGCATCGGGGTGGATGACGCCGTCATCTTCCTGCTGCAGAGATGCCTCTCTCACCTGGAAAAGGCTGGAAGCACTGTGAGAGTCATGTTCTACGACTTCTTCAGTGCCTTCAACACCATCCAGCCTTTGCTTCTGAGGGACAAGCTGGAGCAGACCGGGGTGGACCACCACCTCACCGCATGGATCCTGGACTACCTCACCAACCGTCCACAGTATGTGCGGATACGGGAGTGTGAGTCAGATCGGGTGTCCTGCAGCACAGGGGCCCCACAGGGAACCGTTCTGGCTCCATTCCGCTTCTCCATTTACACCTCGGACTTCAAATACAACTCTGCCAACTGCCACCTGCAAAAGTTCTCTGACTACTCTGCAATCGTCGGCCTCATCTCCGCAGATGACGACAGAGAATACAGGGAACTAAACCAGGACTTTTTAGGATGGTGCCAGCGGAACCGCCTCCATATCAACACCAGCAAGACCAAGGAGCTGGTGGTGGACTTCCGCCGGGGTAAACGCCCTCCTCCGACACCAGTGAGCATCCAGGGACTGGACATTGAGGTCGTGAACTCGTATAAGTACCTGGGTGTTCACTTGAACAATAAACTGGACTGGACTGACCACGCTCACGCTCTTTATAAAAAGGGACAGAGCAGACTCTTTCTGCTGAGGAGACTGAGGTCTTTTGGGGTGCAGGGAGCACTCCTGAAGACCTTCTTCGACTCCGTGGTGGCATCAGCCATCTTCTATGGAGTGGTCTTCTGGAGCAGCAGCATCGCGGCAGCTGACAGGAGGAGACTGGACAAACTGGTGAGGAAGGCCAGCAGCGTGCTGGGGTGTCCACTGGATACGGTGGAGGTGGTGGGAGACAGGAGGATGATGGCAAAGCTCTCATCCCTGATGAGCCACGCCTCCCACCCCATGCAGGACACTCTGGCAGCAAGTCCTTTCTCCCCGCTGCTGTCAGGCTGCACAACAAACTGCTCTCGGTAGACCACTAACACTTTGAACACTTTGAACACAAACACGAACATTTGACTGAACATGAACACTTGAACACTTCTGAACACTTTAATTCACTTGAACATGAATATGAACACTTCTGAACACTTTAATTCATTCACCTGGTGCAATATCTAATCCGTGCAATCCTGTGCAATATCCTGTGTAATATCCAATACGTTTAAGTATTATCTTACATTTTACATTTTACTCCGTCTGTATATACTGGTATATTTAATATTCTTCTTTACTGTCAATCCCGTGCAATATCCCGTGCAATATCCAATACGTTTAAGTATTATCTTACATTTTACATTTTTACTCCGTCTGTATATACTGGTATATTTCGTATTCTTCTTTACTATCATATTTTCTTTTACTGTTTAGTTTATTTATACTACTTGATTTTTATCTTCATTTTATTACTTGTGAGCAATGCTGCTGTAATCCTGTAATTTCCCCACTGAGGGACTAATAAAGGATTATCTTATCTTATCTTATCTTATCTTATCTGCTTGAGGCGGATACCAGCAGCTACTGTCCGGACTATGCAACTCTGGCCAATCCCATTCAGTGCAAGTCATCAGAGTAAGGTAATGACCATAAAATATACAGAATTGTATTGTGCCATAAGGGTTCATGCAGTTATGCAAGGTACGCCAACATATATTGTAAATATAAAGTATACTCAGTATATATATAAATAGATATTCAGCATTTTTAATGTAGGTAGATCATTTTGACTTGGTCATTTTAAAAGTAGCTCGCAAGCCGAAAAAGTGTGGGCACCCCTGATCTACACCAAGCAAAATGCAAAAAAATTAAATTTGAACTCTTACTACTCCGACTAAGCCTCTGATGTTAAGTTTCCTTTCACAATAGTCACGTGCTCGCCCACTGACCAATCACAGCACACGCTGCACCTCACTGCAGAGCTGCACCTGAAAACTGAGCTGCCCGTAATGCTGACGTACTTGTAGGCTGGCTAGCAGCTCTGACACGTCAAAGAATACGCCCAACATGTCAAACTAAAGATCTGATTGGTTGAACACTATGACAATCAACAATATCGTCCCCATTCACTTAAAGTGCACTTGTGAGTCTGCAGGCCTCTGCCTCTGTTCTACCTAGAGACACAGAGGTGAGATCTGATTGGATAAAAGCTCTACTTAAAACAAGCTGCACTGGAAGCAGAGCAACTGAGGAAGACAGGAGCTGTGCAATGAGAAAATAAGATAATGGGAAAAATATTTGTATAAATTATAATACATGTAATGTATTTAAGAATAATTATTAAATTATAAAATAGTTATAACTTTGTGATTCTGTTTAGTCCAGTAGAGAAGGCCTTGCAGGCCTTGAAGGCCCACCACTGGCTTGGTGACATCAGGGCCGTGTCACAGGGACTCTGTGGTTCCTGTGGCCCCCGTCCAATGAGCCACCAGTGTTGTGGTTTACACCAGTTTAGGCTTTCAAAATTACAAGGAGGCCTCTCTTTGTTTCAGTCACATGGTGAAGTCCCAACAGATGGTTTGCGAGAATGGTTCATAGTCCATGTGAGGGAGACGGGAGCATGGTCACGAATATTAGTGTGTCTGAGGTTTGGGAGATAATTGAGTTGCTGGTTAAAAAGAAGTCAATATGGAAGTGATGAACCAGTGAGAAGAATAAATATTGGCAGTCGGGTGTTTTAATCACCAACAATCACCAAGACCAAAATCACTCATGAGCTGTTTAATGGTTTCTGTGGTTTGGCAGTTAGTGTGCTGTTTTGAATTGTTTGATCTGTCTATTGATGGGTTTATGACTGTATTGAAATCTCAGATTATTAGTGGAAACTCAGACAGATTAGAGAGAGAGGGAAAAGGGCGAGTCATCATTTGGTCTGTAGATGCATGCAATAGTAATTGGTCGATTGTGTATTGAGATATTTATTATGATAAATCGTCCTTCTGGATCTGTGATGGTGTTTTATGAATAAATGAGAGATTTTTGTCTATTCAAATTGCTATTCCTCTTTGTCTGGAGAAAGTGTGATTGAATTGTGGTGTTCTTAATTCATGACTGCTTGTAATTTGTTCATGTGGTTGAGTATTTTAAGTGTTTTTGCCTGTGAACCAATTCTACGGATGTTCCACGTAAAAATGTAAGTGAATTCATGGAGATGAGATGTGGTCAGTTTGAATGGATTTATGTGTGTTATATGTGTTATGTCTATGTGTGTGCATGTATGGGTATATGTACGCATGTGTCTGGGTATGTCTGTGTGTGGGACGGGCAGGTGTTCTTCCATAGGTGTGGAGCATGGATGAAATGTGTGTGTTTGTGCATGTGTTATGGGGGGGATAGGGAGAGAGATTATGCAGGGTGGAACTAGAGTAGGCAGGGGTTATGTTCTTTGTCTCGGTAGAGTTCTTTGCCATGAATGTTTATTTTAGCAGCTGAGATGACTGCTTTTTTTTTTTCTTTTTGCTTGTTTTGTCTTCTGATTGGGAATAGTATTTTGCGTCTGTTCAGGATTTCTCGGGGGAATTGATCGTTGAGTCCATAGTCCGTGCCTTTCAGTTGTCTGCCGTGACGTTGTACCTGGTGTTTTTGCTTGAAGTGTTTGCATTTTGCAACGATTTGGACGTTTGTTCGAGGGTTTTTTTGTCCCATGGGATGTACTCAGTGGAATGTAGCTAATGTCCTTAACAGTGTCCGGGGAGATTTTGGGGTCAGTGAATTCCTTAATCAGTTGTTCTGGGTTGTCATATTGTGGGCACTCTGGGATACCGGAAAAAACAATATTGTCTCTCATGACTGCAGATCGAGTGGTTTATTTCATGTCCTTGTTTTCCTTAGCAACAGAGTAGAACTGACTTGTGAAGGAAGTAGCGGTGTGTTGGAGGGATTTGTTTTCTTTGGTTAGTGTGGTTATTTGTTCTCTTGGCTGAATTCAAGACTTTCGCGGAGCTGGTGGAATTCTCATTGAATTACTTCAACAAGAGCTATTCCTGCGTCTAATCCGGAGAGTTTATTGTTGATTGAAACTGGTTTGTCGGACCTCACGGTCACAAACGCAGGGTTTTTTCTGCGCACAAAACCTATTTTACAACTCGTTGATGTACATCATGTGTAGATTACAGCATTTACATTGCATGTTAATCGAATCATCTTTGTAACATGAGGCTGATTTCCTGTTGTCAGTAGTTGACAGTAACTCAAAACAGGCATGTAGATGCCTTCAGGGCTCGACTTTTATCCAGCGTTTGCAATTTGAAGCCAGTGAATCCAAGTTACAACAGCTTCCTGTGTCACGGCGATACATGCAAATCTCACGCCTTGCCACAGCAACACAATTGTATGAAAACCCAAAAGCGTCGCAATTTAGCATTGTGAACATCTTGAGATTCTGCTGAACAAATTTGAGATGGATCTGTTGAATCCTCGAGGCGGAGTTACGAAAAGGCAGAAAAAGCACTTTCAGTACCAGTACTTTCTGCCCTTACACTTTTGTGCTCTGGCCCGAATAATATTAGTGATCTCGACAAAGACAATAGGTTCCTCGCAATTTCAGTGACAAGGATCTTTCGGCCGTGGCACTTTTGTGTCCTATGGAGTTTGAACCCTATAATACTAACAAACCAACACAAACTCAATAGGGTTCTAACCCTTTTGGACTATAACCCTAATCATTAGTGTCACTGATCCACTGACTGCTGTAACTACTGTAGGTCCTCAAAATATGTTATCTTGTGCTTACAAATAATAGACTCAAATTTACCGTTTCTCACTTCATGCACACACAAATGGAAAATGTACTTGGTAAGTGGACTTGCATAGCGCCTTTCTCATTCATTAACACATTCATTAACTGATGGCACAGCCTTTGGGAGTAATCGGTAGCATCTTGCCAAAGTTTACTTTGACATGCGGACTGGGGGAGCGTGGGATCGGACATGATCTCTTGAACAGTGGACGACCCACTCTTCCTCTGAGCCACAGCCACCTCTCGGTTTAATGCCTTTTAATCTGAACAAAATGTTAAATAACCGTCTTCTGTGTGTTTCAGTCATACAAGATCATCAATTTTGCCCCGACCCTGCTTCAGATCATTATGTCGGAGCAGGTGGAGTTTCCTGTTCGCCAGGCAGGTAAGACTCTCAACAGGACATAAAACAATACTTCTGATGTTTTATGGACTATTCATTATTTGGTCACGGAACTTAAACATTGTTGCACTATTTCCATCTTTATTCTGTAGTTACGGAAATACTGACTACATTTTGTGCGAGGTAATTACACAATGTAATATTCATTAAATTCAATTGTATTTGTAAAGACTCTCTGTACAAATTTCAAATCAAATCACAAATGTGCCTGAGGGCTTTACAATCTGTACAGTATGCAGCATATTCTGTTCTTGGACCCTTGCATCAGAAACTCCCCACAAAAAACTATTTTAACAGCGGTAGAAATGTGGAGAAGTGCACCACTGAACAAGTACTGTAAATGCTGGAAAAGCTGCGCCGCTTAAAATAGAAGCGCTCTGTCAAAATGTAATAATTTTCAATTATCTATCGGTTTTAGGTCCTGGGTCCGGATACAACGGCGTCTAGGTCTGGACCGCGGTCCGCCAGTTAGTGACCCCTGTTCTATACTGTGAAATGGCGGGTGTTTATTAGCATTACAAGGCATTAATGCCAAATACTGTTAAGGAGTGTGAATAACTCCGCTGCATAAAATTTTTTTTTTTTTTATTTTTCTTTTCAGGCAAAGGCCCACTGAAAATGGGTCTCAACTGGTGGGTCGCGACCCACTTGTTGAGAATCAATCTAGAGTAACCATATCATTGGATAACTGATGTTGGAGGTGCTCTGGGCCAAGTAGAATAACTTCAGTTCTGTCTGAGTTTAACATCAGGAAGTTGCAGGTCATCCAGGTTTTTATGTCCTTAAGACATGCTTGAAGTTTAGTAAACTGGTTTGTTCCATCTGGCTTGATCGATAGATATAATTGAGTATCATCTGCATAACAATGGACATTTTGTTATAAAAGGATGCATATATAAGGGGAATAAAATAAGTCCAAGCACAGAAAGTCATGGAACCTTGACAAACGTTGGTGTGAATGAAGTATTCATTGTTTACCTGTACAGACTTGGATAGATCTGATGAATAGGACTGAGATCAGCTTGGCGTCTCTGTGTATACTGTGATGTCAATGGTGTCGAATGCAGCACCAAGTTCTTTGTCTGATGCGATTACAAGGTCATCAGTTATTTTACCAGAGCTGTCTCTGTGCTATGATGCTTTCTAAATCCTGACTGAAAATCCTCAAATAAACTATTGTTTTGTAGAAAGTGACACAACTGATTCACAACTGCTTTCTCAAGGATCTTAGAGAGGAAGGGAAGGTTAGAGATCGTTCTATAGTTGACCAACACCTCTGGATCGAGAGTGGGCTTTAATTACAGCTACTCTGAAGGACTGTGGTACATGGCCTATTAGTGAAGACAGGTTGATCATATCTAGTAAAGATGTGCTAATTAATGGCACAACTTCTTTCAGCAGCCTAGTCGGGGGGAAAAGTCTAAGAGACAGGAAGAAGGTTTAGACGTAGAAATTGTTAATCGGTGAAAGTCGATCGTAAAAAAGCAGTCCGTCTGTGCATCAGGTTTTACAGCTGGTTCTCAGGTTCCTGTGTTTGAGGATGAATCGGTACCGGTTTGGGGCAGGAGGTGATCAATTTTGTCTATAATTTTCATCATTCAAGAAGTTGATGAAGTCGCTATGAGTAGATATAGGCTATAGAAGGCTCTAACTGAAATTTTTCCAAAGTGGTGGAATGCCATATCCTTTCATGGTTTTGCGATGTTTGCATTGATTTGGGAGCTTGAGGTTTATACCATGGGGCTAATGTTGTTTGTTTTATCATCTTCATTTTCATTTTCAGAGGGGCGATAGAGTCGCGTGTCAGTGAGCCTGAAGCACTATCAACGAGGGAGAAAAGTTCATATTTAGGAGTCCTCTGTTATATTTAGACGGCATTGAAATAATTGCTGATGGAATCACTTACTAAATCTATCTACAGTAATGTCAGATGGACTAGTCTAGAAACCTGCCTAATGGTGTGTTGTCCAGTAGTACGAATTCAAAGGTTATAAAGTAATGGTCCGATTAGAGAATGTTCTGTGGACTGACTATTAATAAATGTTTAATTTTAATGCCATCAGTCGGAACCAGGTCGATGGTTAAAACAGTGAGTGGGTTTCTGTACACTCTGACAGAAGCTAATCAAATCTAATAATGAGATAAACGCAGTACTAAGACCATCATTATCAACGTCCACATGAATATTAAAATCACCCACAATAAGTACTTCATGTGTTTTAAGGATTAACACGATAAGACGATAACACGCTAACAAGATAACACGCTAACAAGATAACACGCTAACAAGATAACACGCTAACAAGATAACACGATAACACTTTAACACGATAACGATATAACACGATAACACAATAATGATATAACACGATAACACGATAACAAGATAACACGCTAACACGCTAACACTATAACAAGATAAGACGGTAACACGCTAACACTATAACAAGATAAGACGGTAACACTATAACAAGATAACACGGTAACACTATAACACGATAACGATATAACACGATAACACGATAACACGATAACATGATAACAATATAACAATATAACAATATAACACGATAACACTAACACGATAAAAATATAACACGATAACACTATAACACGATAACATGATAATAATATAACACGATAACAATATAACATGATAACACCATAACAAAATAATGAGCTGATCTTGAAACCGACAAACTGAAACATATGTATTACCTTGAACACATTTACAATGTCAAATACATTCAAAAGTAAATCATTAAAAATATATATTTATGGATTTCCTTTACATTTATTTAAACCAATATATATATATATGTGTGTGTGTGCATCAGATGTATATCTGTGAATTTCTTTACATGTTGATTTTGTTTAAATGTATTTATGATTATTTTTGTGTAGAGTCATTTATATAGAAATCACAAAATACATTTTTGAATCCTTTTGTGTGCATTCATTAATATTGGGACTGATCCGACCCCATACACAGAGGAATACGATGACTTTGGATACATTTCGATAGAATGACGATAGGTGGAATATAGAATATCACTAAAGTTATCCTTTTAATGCAGTTTATTGAGACTCATGAGAGCACCTTGAGTCTGTGCATGTTTGTCTGACTGCCGGGCTCTGTGTGTGTAGCGGCCATCTACTTGAAGAACATGGTGAGTCAGTACTGGCAGGACAGAGAGCCGTCTCTTGGGGAGGTCGTCTTTCCCTTCAACATCCACGAGAACGACCGGCAGCAGATCAGAGACCACGTAGTGGAGGCCATCATCCGCTCTCCAGAGTCCATACGGTACTGAGTCTGAACACACTACACGCAGGATGGCTCTGTTACTCTACTTCATGCAACTCTCCCTCTTCAGACAAAGAGTGAAATTTGTTGTCATGTTTATCTTCTTCGAAAAGCATGATTAAAACCTGTAGACGTTTTATGAATCTAAAACCGAAATGAAACACTTTTCTTTTATAGCTCTTTAAACTTTCATTTGACAGAGGTCACAGTTGGAACCTGAATGGTATGCAGACACTGAAGGAACAAAACTTCGTATTGACTGATACAATGAATGACTCCATATGTTTTTCCGCCGTCAATAGCGCCCAGCTGACCATGTGCCTACGAGCCATCATCAAGCACGACTTCCCCGGCCGCTGGACCGCTATAGTGGACAAAATCGGCATGTACCTGCAGTCTCAGAACGGCGGCAGCTGGTACGGCAGCTTGCTGGCTCTCTACCAGCTGGTCAAAACATACGAGTGAGTAAACTGGTAAACATATTGCTCATATTCCTCTTCTCCACCTCACCACTCTGAACATCCCTCCGGGGAGCCAGTAGCCAGCTTGATCAGGTTTACGTATAGACAACAAGGCTGAGCCAATAACTCTGAACTCCTTAAATCCCTGCAATGTTTCCCCCAAAAATAGACTTGTGGAAAGCTCCCATTGCTATTTCCTCATACAGCAAAGATAATCCATTTTAAATGAATGGATAAGATTAAACTTACAAATCCAGCACAAATCAATGTCCTGGGTTATTTACCAAAATAAATAAAGCACTCGAGGTATAGTTCAACATTTTGGGAAATAGATATCAACTTCATGTCTGTGAGTTCAGTGCATCGCTGGAGTCAGGATGTGGTTGGCCGAGCTTGTAGTTTTTGGTAAAGTTATGTGTTGGAACTATTCTTTTGTGATCAAAAGCAGAAGGCCTAGGACTGTGGATATACAAACCCTCTTAAAAAGAACACCAATGTTCCACCACCCTCGCTCACTATTTAGGTTCATCTCAGGACGGCCATGTCATTGTGGAGACATTAGTGTATTGGAATCATCAGAAGAGCCGTCCAGACTTTAGTCGTTTGATTTCTTTCCTCACATCTATTCATCTTGTCCTGCACTGATGAGCTTAAGCTAAAGCCAATCAGAGTGATTTGACAAGCGCACTCTGCTGCCGATTCAGCACGCTCAATCAGCCGAGAAGCAAACCCCGGCCTGGTGTGTCGGGGACTTGTGGGACTTGGCTAGGTGTACGTTTGAGTCCTTTCTTAAAGGAGGATCCTGGAAGGAAGTACTGCTTATTTTTGTGTGTCTGTGCTTGTGTGTTCAGGTACCGGAAGGCAGATGAGAGGGAGCCATTGCTGGCAGCCATGCAGATCTTCCTGCCAAGGATTCAGCAGCTCATCAGCCAGCTGCTTGCTGACGCTACCATCTTCTCTGTCCTCATCCAGAAACAGATCCTCAAGATCTTCCACGCTCTCGTACAGGTGTGTGTCAAAACATTATGAAAGCCATGACCAGTGACCGCAAGATTCAGACATTTTGGAGAGCTGGAGGCAGAATAAATGTATTTGTCAGACACTCATCTCAGCTTGTTCCCGTCATCAGGGATATTAGAAATAACATTCAGATACGCCTAATGAATATGAAACTCCATGAGTAAATATATTAGAGTTTTCACTGTGGTGATGATGATCATGATGATGATGATTGTGCTGACAGCATTGACCTTCTTGTTGTCCTGCAGTACTCACTGCCTCTGCAGCTGATCAACAACACAGTGATGACTCAGTGGATGGAAATCCTCCGAGCCATAATGGACCGAGACGTCCCAGCTGTAAGACATGCACACACACACGCACACACACATACACACACACATACACATACACACATACCCTTACATACACACATACACATACATACACACGTACACACACACATACACATACACACATACACATACACACACACATATACACATGCACATACATACACACACACATACACATACATACACACATACACATACATATACACACACATACAGACACACGTACACACACACACACACACATACACACACACACATACATACATACACATTCATACATTTTCCAGGACCTGTCAATAAATGAAAGTGACTTGAACAAATATATCTATATAAGGAAGAGCTATATGTTCCGTGTTGTGGAGGACTTTCTCTGGACTAACACTATGTTCATGGTTTTATGAGGTCTTTTCCTTGTTGAATGTTTTTTGGGAGGAGTTCTTCCTCATCTGAATTCAGGGCTTAAAGACAGAGGGTGTCATTTGTTGTACACATTGTGAATCCCCTTGGAGCTAATGTTTGATATTGGGTTGTATTAGTCTGACTCTCTGGCGAGGTTCTCCTCCCCTTCTATTTTGCAAGAGCACCATGGCTGCATGCTGTGCTTGGCTCTATCCAAAAAGATTGTGATTGGTTTAAAGGGCCGGTGTGGCAGCATCTAGAGTTTGCAGACTGCAACCAACTGAAGCTTCTCCCTTGTGTCAAGCATGGAGATGAACTACGGGGGCGGACTCGAAAACATGAAAGAATCAGAATCAGCTTTATTGGCCATGTGTGCTTACGCATACATGGAATTTGTCTCCGGTTTCCACTCCGCTCTCAATGTACAAACACAAATTTACAATAAACAAGAAAAAATATGTATGTATGTATGTGAGTGAACATCAACCTATAGACAATGGCATGAGTTGTAAGTGGTGGTAATAGTGTAGTATAACCTATTTATTGTTCATGAGAGTGATGGCCAGTGGAAAGAAGCTGTTCCTGTGTCTGGTGGTCTTGGCGTACAGAGCCCTGTAGCGCCCTCCAGAGGGGAGGAGGTGAACAGCTTGTGTCAAGGGTGTGAAGGGTCTGCAGTGATCTTTACAGCCCGTCTCCTGACTCTGGAGGTGAACAAGTCCAGGATGGAGGGCAGGCTGGAACCAATGATCCTCTCTGCAGACCTGACAGTCTGTTGTAGTCTGTTTCTGTCCTGTTTGGTGGCCGATCCAAACCACACAGTGATGGAGGAGCAGAGAACAGACTGGATGATGGTGGACTAGAACAGGATCAGCAGCTCCTGAGGCAGGTTGAACTTCCTGAGCTGGAGCAGGAAGTTCAACCTCTGCTGGGCCTTTTTCCTGATGGTGTTGTTGTTGGGAGCCCACTTCATTTCCTGGGAGATTGTGGATCCCAGAAACCTGAAGGTCTCCACAGCAGACAGTGTTGTTGTGTCTGGTGAGGGGGGGCAGTGATGGGGGGCTCCTCCTGAAGTCCACTGTCATCTCCACAGTGTTGAGCTTGTTCAGCTCCAGGTTGTTCTGACCACAACAAGGCCTTATCTTGTTAGCGCGTTATCTTGTTAGCGTGTTATCTTGTTAGCGTGTTATCGTCTTATCGTGTTAATCCTTAAAACACATGAAGTACTTATTGTGGGTGATTTTAATATTCATGTGGACGTTGATAATGATGGTCTTAGTACTGCGTTTATCTCATTATTAGATTTGATTAGCTTCTGTCAGAGTGTACAGAAACCCACTCACTGTTTTAACCATCGACCTGGTTCCGACTGATGGCATTAAAATTAAACATTTATTAATAGTCAGTCCACAGAACATTCTCTAATCGGACCATTACTTTATAACCTTTGAATTCGTACTACTGGACAACACACCATTAGGCAGGTTTCTAGACTAGTCCATCTGACATTACTGTAGATAGATTTAGTAAGTGATTCCATCTGCAATTATTTCAATGCCGTCTAAATATAACAGAGGACTCCTAAATATGAACTTTTCTCCCTCGTTGATAGTGCTTCAGGCTCACTGACACGCGACTCTATCGCCCCTCTGAAAATGAAAATGAAGATGATAAAACAAACAACATTAGCCCCATGGTATAAACCTCAAGCTCCCAAATCAATGCAAACATCGCAAAACCATGAAAGGATATGGCATTCCACCACTTTGGAAAAATTTCAGTTAGAGCCTTCTATAGCCTATATCTACTCATAGCGACTTCATCAACTTCTTGAATGATGAAAATTATAGACAAAATTGATCACCTCCTGCCCCAAACCGGTACCGATTCATCCTCAAACACAGGAACCTGAGAACCAGCTGTAAAACCTGATGCACAGACGGACTGCTTTTTTACGATCGACTTTCACCGATTAACAATTTCTACGTCTAAACCTTCTTCCTGTCTCTTAGACTTTTCCCCCCGACTAGGCTGCTGAAAGAAGTTGTGCCATTAATTAGCACATCTTTACTAGATATGATCAACCTGTCTTCACTAATAGGCCATGTACCACAGTCCTTCAGAGTAGCTGTAATTAAAGCCCACTCTCGATCCAGAGGTGTTGGCCAACTATAGAACGATCTCTAACCTTCCCTTCCTCTCTAAGATCCTTGAGAAAGCAGTTGTGAATCAGTTGTGTCACTTTCTACAAAACAATAGTTTATTTGAGGATTTTCAGTCAGGATTTATAAAGCATCATAGCACAGAGACAGCTCTGGTAAAATAACTGATGACCTTCTAATCGCATCAGACAAAGAACTTGGTGCTGCATTCGACACCATTGACATCACAGTATACACAGAGACGCCAAGCTGATCTCAGTCCTATTCATCAGATCTATCCAAGTCTGTACAGGTAAACAATGAATACTTCATTCAGAGCCAATGTTTCTGTTCTGGGCTAGTGTAGAAATATGAAGGTTCAACATAGTGACCTCCGTGAAGAGGTCCTTCTCCGTATGTAGATATAAACGGCTAATTCTAAGGTAACCAAAACACTCATGTAACGCCAACAGATCCCTCTATATGCTGCACACTGGCCCTTTTCAGAAATACAAACAAGGCACAGACGTTGTTCCCCTATAGCAGATGATAATATGAAGACCAAGACCTTTCTTTAATGCTGGCACAGCGCTGTGAAGATGGGTTTGGCTATGTGAGACCAGCGTTATATAAACAACATGACTTGACTTTGAGTCTAAGATATTAACCTTTATTGGGCACTGGATTGAGCTTGGGGAAGATTTTGGATGTGCTTTATATTTTCCTGTACTAAATCTTCATATTGCCTTTGACAGCGTAATGCTTTTACCATGACAAATAAATATTTGCCCAGAGGATCTCATTATTTTGACTTTATTGCGACTTCTCCCAGAGGTTTTCTCTCAACCTGTATCTTGCGCTCTCATTGCTGTAGCTCCTTCGGAATCTCCCGATAGGTCCAGATAGTTAGCCTACTAGGGATTCATCCGGCCCACGTCTTTTAAACAGTTCACACATAGTACTGAAATACAATTTGCAAGCGCTGAGCCAACACTGATTTACATCTGATCTGGGATTTGTGGCGCGATTTCTGAGCTCCATTAACTGTCAGAGAGTAGAAAGTCAGGGCTTTTGTGTAGCGTGAACTAGACCCATGTCAGACGGCCTCTTAAACATGACTGTGTCTTGTGTGTGGAGAAGGAACTGAGCCCAACCATCGGTGAAACACCAACACTGAGAGGACGACGAAAGCAGCGTACCTGTAAATGACATCAAAAAATAGCAGCATGACATTTGTTTCTGGTCATTTGGCTTAGACGCTGCAGAAAAAAGCTTGTGATGGAACGAAAACCCTGATTTTTATAAATTGCATCCACATTTTGGA
The DNA here is from genome assembly GCA_028022725.1 of Lycodopsis pacificus. Classification (NCBI taxonomy): domain Eukaryota; kingdom Metazoa; phylum Chordata; class Actinopteri; order Perciformes; family Zoarcidae; genus Lycodopsis; species Lycodopsis pacificus. The sequence continues at coordinate 3,191,347 of CM051709.1, forward strand.
AGAGTGGGTTTCTGTAAACTCTGACAAAAGCCACATTTCAAACAATGAATATGCCCGAGCCTTTTATGTTCCTCCAATCCACAAATCAATTCCACAGTTCGACACATCAGCTCATTTAGGGCGATCCAGTAGAAACGTTCATTCCTTTACGTTACCTCTGCTCTGCTAGCTTTTAACTTCATTCATCCATGTTTGATATTTTTACAAATAGTTTCTTGAATTGACAGAATCATTTGGTATGTAGTAATAATAACAAAATATGTCACAATAACATATAACAAACAATATTTTGTTATGACGTAAAATGGATCTTGTAAAAATGAGAAACTGATCAAATATCTTTCATTATGGTGGCAGAAATCTGGTTCTGTTTTTCTGTTTTTTGGCTGGATTCACAAGCTCCAAAAACTGAACATAAAGTGTTTGTTTGTTAGGAAACGTTGGAGGTTGATGAGGACGACCGTCCTGAGCTTGCATGGTGGAAGTGTAAGAAGTGGGCGTTACGCATCATTACAAGACTGTTTGAAAGGTGAGTCCAGAGCTGCTCTCACATCACCAGCAGACATTACCAGCCAGTTAGATGTTCTGTTTGTTACGTTTAAATCAAACCACAAAAGGGTATGCACATAAGTCAAAATGTACACCCTACACATTGATATCGTAATCTTCGTTCTACCTCACGCAGGCTTCGCCCTCTACTGGACTCTATGGGTACAGTAAGTGGAGCCCAATGAATGTACAACCTGCCGCTACATAACATATTGACCCAACCACACTGATCCTGACCGGCAGAATGTGTCTGGGCTACAAATCACCTAGTCAGGCCCCACCACACCCAGTAAGGGTCAAATCCGTCTACTCGGTGATGTTTGAGGTCATTCTTCCTGGTGGTGTTCCCTGCAACAGCGGTTGTAGAGAGTATTGCAGGTCATCCTGTGCTGAGGTGGGAATGCTAACCAAGCACAACGTGTTGTGCTTGCCTTAACCACCTCTGCAGACGCTGCATATGCAGGAGACAAAGCTGTACCACCGGATGGGCAACTGCCACAAACACCGGCGCATACATTACGGTAAACGCCATCACTGTTACAGCTCCGGCAGTTGCAAACTATATCCAGAGGTGCTGTCCATGTCTGGTCAGACAGAGTGGCCCGCAACCTCCATGTGGGGAGCATAACCTCCAGATACTCCACCTGTTGGTGTGGAAGAGGCCGCTTCCCTCCCAGTTGATCATGAACCCCAACTTGGTTTGTAGTGAGATCTGGGAAGTAAGGAACATAGCCCATTCTCTGGACCTAACCATGACAACGATGTCTTTGTGACCACCTTCACCTCGCAGCAGCCAAAGCACAGTGTCCAAACAAGAGTATCCTGAGATTTGAAGCCACCTCGACCTGAAAGTGTTCACCTTTTAAGTTGATGTAGGTGAACCTATCGCCAAACTGAACAAGTGCCAGTGATAGTTTGATGGTTTACATACGTAATGTCTTGCGGGCAATGCACCAGTTTAGGATGCGGAGATCATGCCTGGTAAACCTGGGTTTTAGGACGAGCGACCAGCTATCTGTTCTCAGACCCCACGGTCACAAACAGAAGGCGGCATATGGGAGACCAACAGGGAAAAGTTCAAGCAGGAAATTAGATCCCTGAACACATCGCAAGCAGACATCACGACAATGTGATGCCTCCTGTTTCCGGTGTGGATATGAGGTCCGTGAACACATCAACGGCTTGCCTGTTACCACACTAGCTGACATTGTGTCACTATTTTCCCCTCCTGTCACCCTGTGTGGAGACAGATGAAGGAAGAACAGACACCCTCTTTCCGCAACCACCAGGGTTAAACTGGATTGAGGTGTATTGCTCTCTTACTGGCAAGCTACCACAACATTTTACGGCCCCATAGCAACTAACAACAATCACCATTTTCTTTTGTATTTGTCAAATGACCACGGAAACCAGTTCAATGTCCTTTCTACTCCTATTGTATTTCTATAGAATTACCCATAGTCCAGTAGACGGCGGAGCCTGTGTGAGTTAGTACAACATCAGTTCAATTCAGTTCTCTCTTCTGCTCTCCTACTCTCCTCACAAACTGAATGACAGACAAGGGAAGGGGAGGCCGGTAACAAGTCAAGGATGAGATGGGATGGATGTTTCCAGGGGTGTACACAGGTGATGAAATCCCGGCTGTCACAACATGCTTCTATCTTCGTTACAGGTATGGAAGCCCTGGCAATGTGACAAAGGAGTACTATGAGTTTGCAGACTTTTTCATGAAGACCTATGCAATGGGCCTACAGCAGGTAAGCATGCGTCACTGAGACTTGAAGATGTTGGTTTAGATCAGATCAGGGATCGGCAATCTTTTCTATAATGTTGGTGAAACTGATAGTTATGTTATTACCGAAGTTTGAGCTATTCTTATATCGTGCAGGGTCCCCTCTCTGTTACGCATGTGTAATGAGTATGTTACGCATACAATAAATCAAACCCTACCTTTCACTGCTAACTTGATCTAAGTCTGGTCTGCAATGTTGGGCAAGTTACTCAGGAGGTGTAATGAGTTACTTTTTAATTATTACTTCTGTTCGTCTTTAAGAAGTAATACGTTTTACTTTTATTATAACTTGGTGTCAAAAGTAATTAGTTCCGTTATATTATATATTACATATTACATCCTCGGCACGGTCAAACGTGCCTCAGGCCACATTTGCCTGATGCGATGTGAAGATGCATGCTGACCTGCTGTGATGGACTCATCACATTCTAATTGTTCATAACAGTTCATAAGCTGAAGGCAAATATTAAGCTATTTACAATGTATTTAATGTACTTAGTTGTTTTAGTATATAACAACTTTATGCAGCTTTTTATTGTGATCGCAATGTGTGAGATTGCATTTAAACTACCCTTATCTGTCGTATTTGAGGTAACATTTGAGGATATACATTTGTCACATATTATGCAAAATGCAGTTTTTAATGACTGTGTCCCTGGTGTGTCTGCAGACCCCCAAAGTGTCATAAAAGACCACCCTCTCTTTTTCTCCTAGTCGATCGCTCAAAAAGCATGTGTAAAGATGAGCAGATCAGATTTGTCTCCCCTTCTGCGCCGTCACGTTATCTTAACATAAGCATACCTCGATCAACCATCACGCTCCGATAAAGCAGTGTTACTTGAATTAATAACTGTCTTATAACAACTGTTTGAATTGTTGAAATTGTAATCCCTTACACTACTCGTTACTGGGAGAGTAATAATATTACAGTAATGTGTTACTGAGTAACGCTTTACTGCCCACATCTGCTGGTCTGCATGTTGATATTTACAGCTGCACACAAACCGCTGAATGGTCTGTTGTCAGTTGACTGTGAGATTGGAACTTGTCCAAACTTTTATACACACTGAACATCTCTGTATTTGTCAGTGCAACAGTTTGCAGCATTTCCCATCGTTGCATTAATGCTCATCTCAACAGTTCTTGCAGACAAACCAAATCTTTAATCCCGGATATGATGGTGTCTTTATTCCGTAGCTCTCCAAACAAAACCTCTGCACTGTGAAGGAAAGCCTCCTGTATGTATTCTCTATCTATGAAGTTTCCTACATTCAGCAATACACGCTGCCTTCTGCAGCCTGATTTTGAAGGTACACAGTTTGTGGTACTCTGCTCAAAATACTTTGGCACGGCACATGCTGTACACGAGCAGATCTGTACAGTGCGGTGTCGTCTTTGCCAGATATTTCCTGGTTGCAACACCTACGCTGTTGCACAGCAGCGCAAGGACCACTGAGCATGAATTGTATGCTGTTAATGTAATATTTAACAAAGAAATAGCATATTTCAATATTTTAGTATATTATTTGCTTTCTCGTGTGTCACTGAAAGCTGGTGCCCATGCTGGCATGTGTCGCGTGCGATGCTCACGCTAAAGGCAGGCGCCTCCCCCGCTCCTTGAGGGAGAACTTCTTTCTTTTTTTTCTTTTTCTTTTTCTACGGAGAACGAGGACCCTCAGAAGTGTGCTCAAACTGAGGGGGCCTCGCCGGCGACGAGCAGATTCACCCAATCAGCCGCCCTGGGGTGATGACTGATCAAAAGGACCCGGCTAGCAGGCCCGTATCCTTCAGAGAAATCCCTCTAGATTCTCGGCCCTGATGTCCGGTCTCCCCTGTGGGTTCCCCTACACCGGTCTTAGCCAGGCTCACGTTGTCCCGTCCCTGACTTAAGGAGTCCTGTGAGGTTTTAGGTCCCGGGGGACTGTGAGAAGGGGGAGAGGGGCAGAGGCCGAGCCCTCTCTATTTGACTCACCCACTTGGCCTGATGGTGAGCCACGCGGAGAACATCCCGACACACCACTCGGTTACCACTTGGGTGTGTATAAACAGTAGGGGTGGGGGAAAAAATCGATATAGCATCGCGATATTTTGCCTGGCAATATTGTATCGATACATGGACGCCAAGTATCGATCTTTTGTTATATAAACTTTTTTTTTTTTTTGAAAAATCAAATCAATTGCTTTTCCAGTCCACTAGCCGTCAGCGTGATTGGTAGGAAGTTGGTCAAAACAAAGACATCTGGCCTTACAACGGGGTTAAATCTGCCAACAGCAGCCGGCTCATGGGGAGAGTGCAGCGCATAACTGTCTCTCTGCCCTCGACGTCCACGCATCACAAGTTATACTGAGTTATATAACTCTTATATCCTACTTATATAAGTTATAGTTCATATACTGAGTTATATAACTAATATCCTACTTATATAAGTTATAGTTCATATACTGAGTTATATAACTAATATCCTACTTATATAAGTTATAGTTCATATACTGAGTTATATAACTAATATCCTACTTATATAAGTTATAGTTCATATACTGAGTTATATAACTCTCATATCCTACTTATATAAGTTATAGTTCATATACTGAGTTATATAACTAATATCCTACTTGTATAAGTTATAGTTCATATACTGAGTTATATAACTCTCATATCCTACTTATATAAGTTATAGTTCATATACTGAGTTATATAACTATCATATCCTACTTATATAAGTTATAGTTCATATACTGAGTTATATAACTCTTATATCCTACTTATATAAGTTATAGTTCATATACTGAGTTATATAACTCTCATATCCTACTTATATAAGTTATAGTTCATATACTGAGTTATATAACTAATATCCTACTTGTATAAGTTATAGTTCATATACTGAGTTATATAACTATCATATCCTACTTATATAAGTTATAGTTCATATACTGAGTTATATAACTCTCATATCCTACTTATATAAGTTATAGTTCATATACTGAGTTATATAACTCTCATATCCTACTTATATAAGTTATAGTTCATATACTGAGTTATATAACTCTTATATCCTACTAATATAAGTTATAGTTCATATACTGAGTTATATAACTCTCATATCCTACTTATATAAGTTGTAGTTCATATACTGAGTTATATAACTCTTATATCCTACTTATATAAGTTATAGTTCATATACTGAGTTATATAACTCTCATATCCTACTTATATAAGTTATAGTTCACATACTGAGTTATATAACTAATATCCTACTTATATAAGTTATAGTTCATATACTGAGTTATATAACTCTCATATCCTACTTATATAAGTTATAGTTCATATACTGAGTTATATAACTAATATCCTACTTATATAAGTTATAGTTCATATACTGAGTTATATAACTCTCATATCCTACTTATATAAGTTATAGTTCATATACTGAGTTATATAACTCTCATATCCTACTTATATAAGTTATAGTTCATATACTGAGTTATATAACTCTCATATCCTACTTATATAAGTTATAGTTCATATACTGAGTCCACACGTTTGCATTTAGTTCAGTTGGACTATGTAGTGATACAAACAGTTCAGTTTGTCAGGTTCATGCAACATTTATGACATTGTTGGTCAGTCTGTCTGCTTGACAATCATATTCTGCTGCAATAAAAATGATTGAAGTGAGATGAACAGACTGGAAACTTTATCTTATCAGATAAAAGATGTTGACACAGTTTTCCTTTGGGGACATCATTTGAAGTTGAACAAAGTAATAAATCGCAATATATGCCTATGTTATCGCAATACTCAGAATATCGCAGTATCGTGATAATATCGTATCGCGGGACCCCTGGTGACTCCCACCCCAAATAAACAATGGAGACAGTTCACACACGAGCCTCACCCAATCTCTTCAAGTTCACTTTAAACAATGTAAACTCCTGCGGAGGGTTGAACAGCTACAAGTCTGATCCAAGCTCACGGTCCTTTACGGCCCCTAACCGTTGGTTTCTCCTACTCTACGGTGGAATGTGAAATGTGTGTGCGTTAGTTAACAGTAGCGTGCCGTTGTGTGGGATTCCTGCAACTTGCCCAGCGGCTAAGCGAGCCTCCTCTCAGAGGGAATTCCTCTTTTTAGATTCTTTCGTTGTCAAAAAGAAGAATGAGGTAAAAGAAGATTTTACAGTTTCCACTCAGTTTATTTAATCCAATTCAGAGTAGATACTTTTCAGTTCAAAAATAAAGAAAAGTAAATCCACTAAAATCAAAGAAAAAGAGTAAAAAAAACCTTAATCCATTTTATATCCCAGTGAGCAGGCATTCCAAGGTCCAGAGATTTGTAATCCAGTCGTTAATAGTCCATAGAGAGTAAGTCCGTGTCGTCCTCTCCCCACGACTGCCCCGTGCTTTTATCTTATTCATCAGCTGTTACAGCCAGCTCCGTGGACCAGAGGGACGCCCAGCCCCTACGTGACGCTCTCCTGGGGAGATGTTGTCATGCGTGGGCACTGCACCTGCACTGGTACGCCATAGCTGCTCATGCTGGCACGTGCACCGGCCCGCTGAACCGCTGCTGGTACTCAGGACGTATGCAACATCTGCTCACGGGCCGAAAACAACCCAAAGTATTACAATAATACACCAAAGTATGTTGTTAACAGGATGTGTAGACAATTGAAATAACAACAAGCCATCAAAGTAATTGTCCAAGCCATAGGGTTCATCTCTATATGAACTCTTTGACGAGGCTGTGACTCTAGCAAGCGGGTAGAGTCACATTCCTAATGCAGTTCTGCAATAATTGAATATATTAAAGCATGATAAATGAGTAAAAAGGTTCATTGTGTATGTGTGCGTCAGCGTACATCGTGTATGAACAGATCCGTGCAGAATGCACCAGTGCTGCCCATTGTCCTGCACACGCTGTGGATGTGTGTGTGTCAGCACATACTCATGCACAAGATGCGTCATCAAGTTACATTTATATTTATTTTTGGTCTTTCGTTCATTGTTTTTATTAAACCACTGCTACTTTATAACACCCTATAATCCAATGACGAGGGCATTACATCGAACACATGCATTATAAGTTGCCTACCCCTGGTTTAGGGTTTCATGAAGTTGCTCACGCTCTGTTGTGGTTTGTCTCTTGTCATGGATTGTCCAGGTCCTGCTGAAGGTAGTGGACCAGCACCGACAGAAGCACTATGTCACTCCTCGCGTCCTGCAGCAGTGCCTCAACTACCTCAACCAGGGCCTGTCACACTCACTGACCTGGAAACAGATGAAGCCACATATGCAGGTAGGACATCATGGAGGAATGTGATAAAGAGTGGTCGTGTAGATTGGTATGAAATTTGTGTCATTTTTCATCTAATTATTTGCATTTACTTTTCATTTTCCAAGGAAAGCCTTTTATAAATAGCTGCCATTTTAACCATTAGTTCCTGGCACACACAGAGACGTACAGTGAGTGTAACTCTACAGTCCGCTCTGACTAGAAGTTTGATTCTGATTAGACGAGTGCTAATGAGCTCCGGTTGGGTAGGGTTCTGGTTCCCTCACATCAGGTTCGGGTTTATTGACCGTTCAGGTGTTTCCATAGCGGGAACTCTCTCAGGGTGCCAAGAACCTTTGGAGAAACCGTGTGAAAAATAAATATAATTAAGTTGTTGTTTTAGATGTAGTTGAATTTGAAGCTATTCACAGTGTATTTAATGTACTAAAGGGGGGGGCCATTCTGTGGCATAATAAATATGATCCACTGATCAGTGTGATTAGGCTGGAGGTGGACTGGTGCACAGCAATTGAAGTTGTACATCAGAATGTTTTTATAATTTGAAAGGATGAATACCTTAATAAAGCTTTTATAAAGTGTAGATACGTGTGTATTTATTGTGGCGATATGAACGCTGATGTCTAGGATAATAAGATATTAAGTCTGTTTGGTCAACACCTAACGCAACTTTGTCAAGATAGAAAGTTGTCAGTAGACCGCTCCACATGAACCAGTGAAGCGTGACATACTATTTTCAACAGTGTGATGTGAATTGTTACTGCACGGCGTACTTCCTGACTCTATGCTGACTGTTTTGTTGGTGCCGGTAATACAAGATCAAACCGGTAAAATATCCAGCATTGAAAACAAAAGACCTATTGCTCTGGCTAGCGTACTCTCTAAAGCAGTGATTCTTAACCATAGGGCCGCGGCCCACCATTGGCCTAGAGGGCCGCAAAAAACTTTCAGTTTTGCACCTGAGGGCCGCGGGACCGCATAGGTTATCAATTGAAGACACCAGAGATATTACTGTTATCCATGAGACGCTCAGTTACAATATAGCTTCCCACCACCTGGTGGCGGTAATGCGTCAGTCAGTTGTTTAACAAGCTGCAATAAGCAGAAGAAGACACTCAGCTAGCCGCTAGCCTGTAGCGAAAGTTATGGATACGTTTTTAAAAAGGAAAAATGAAGATGACAGTGGTGCCATACCCCCCCAAAAGTCTAAATGTGTGTGCAAGTACAATCCTGACTTTCTTAAGTACGGCTTTGTGAACGGAGGCAACGAGGCAGAGCCGAGGGCTCAGTGTGTGGAATGTGAGCTAATGCTATCAAACGAAGCACTGAAGCCTTCGAAAATAAAGCGACACGTAGCGACCAAACATCCAACGCTCGTGGGAAAGCCAAGATGCTTGACAAATTACCTAAAAAAAATGTATTGATTAATACATTTTTTGGCAATTCATTATGTATCCAATCAATCCATTAGTGCTGATACGATCAGTCAATTAAGCACTGTGTTCACGAAACATTCACAAAAACTTTTCCTTGTTGTTGATCATCTCTTACAGACCATATGCCAGGAGGTCATCTTCCCCCTCATGTGTTACAAAGATGAGGATGAGAAGCTTTGGCTGGAAGACCCTTATGAGTACATCCGCATGAAGTTCAGTGAGTACACTCCATCCATCACTGAGCTCGCTCAGCCAAGAAAAGCATGATGCCAAATCAGGCTGTATGTTGGCTGATAGACAACACACCATATCTGCTATTAAATATCATTGGTAACATTTTGTAAATGCTCGTTTGAATTATCATGCATAATAATCTACTGTATATTATCATGTACAGTAGATTATTAGAGCACAGGAAAAACTACCTGAAAGTGAGTGGGCTTTTGTTTATGAACTACTCTTTGTCGTTCAATCAGGAGAGACTTGATTAGAATGAATAATAATTTATTATATATATATATATATATATATATATATATATATATATATATATATATATATATATATATATATATATATATATATATATATATATATATATATATATATATATATATATATATATATATATATATATATATATGAATAGTGAAAAGGCTTTGGTTATTGGACTCCATTGTGACGTAGTATATTAGAGGGTCTAGACAGTCTGGTGGTGGTGAAAGGATCTGCTGTGCTGCGATGCTGACTGGAGGTGATTGCCATGACAACTGAAAGCAGCAGAGAGAACGTTTTTAATATTAGAGAGAGAGAGAGAGATGCATCATTGGTCATAGTGGTGGAGGATTGTTTGATTGCGTTCTCTTTGTGAGTGTGGTGTTGTCTGTGTTGCAGACCTCTACGATGACCAAGCCCTACCAGCCACTGCTGCCCAGAGCGTCCTCTATAAAGCTGCTCGCAAGAGGAAGGAGGTGAGAAGGAGCATCGGTCCTGAACAACCGAGTACATTTACTCAACTGGCAATTCTACACAACGTGTAGGCACCGGCTCTTTGCCTGAGTGTGTTCATCGTTTGAGGCTTTATTCTTTTACTCCCATACGTTTGTCTGATGACTGTGTGTGGGTTAATGGAGGTCAATCATGTGACATACAAAGCATAGCAAAGATATTCTCTTTGTTCTTTCTTACCTTAGTGCTTTGTTGTCAATCTTTATGTTTATTCTGCTACATTTTAATGAAAGCTGCACTAATCTGATCAAATAAGATGATGTCATTTGAAGGGTGTTGTTTGTAGTGATGAACCCACAGAGAACTGTCACTCACAGGTCCCCTCAGGTACACAGCCAAACTCAGCCGTCAGACCTTCACCTGAGGCTGAGTGGGTCAGTCAGTGACCACGTTTACAGGCACCAAATATACCAGCTTTTGCCCTTATTGTTAAAAGGTGAATATTCCTGTTAAACTGTATACGTAGCAAATGTAAAGGAATCCACTAGCATACATTTACATGCAGCCGTGCATATTCTGATCAAATACAACGGCCCCATGCCGCATCCTCATCACGAGGCTCGTGAGTCCCACTCTTTAGAAAGGGGGCGAGGCCCTAACATGTCGTTCATCACGTGAAAATATGCAAAGTGAAATGGCATGAGCGGTTGTGCCATTTTGCTTCTTTGCAAACTTTTTTTCAAAGTTTTCCCTTGGTGGCAAACTTGTTCCCCCGTGCGAACACGGCCTCCCTTCTTCATTCCTTCAACCACCTTTGTGAAAAGGTCATCGTTGCCATATTTGTGCTTATCCGTTCATAATGCTTAAGGCCTTCTCTTCTGAGCATGCGCCGCTACTCCAGCTTTGCCAACTGTTGTCTAGTTGGTTTGTGTAGAACACAGAGCTGGTCATGAACAGGAAAGAGGCCATGCCTCACAAGCTGCCCTAAAAACCTATTCAGACGCATATTCCAAAGAATGTTCTGAAAACCCAAATAATGTCGACTTATTCCACATGTCTCAGTCGGAAAAGGCTCCATTCAAAATCAGGCCTAATACAGAATATCGAAACGGAATATGATGTTTCCATGAACCATGTCATATTCAGAGTAATAGTGGAATATGTGTGTGCATGTAAACGTAGTCAGTGATTCCTTCAGCCAAAGACCAAAGGATCCGAGTTTACAGAGATATTGCACTCAGTGAACACCAGGAGAGGAAGTCTGCAACACATGCAGAGAAGAGCAGCGGCTGCTTCTCTGGGACATGTTGAAAATATATCGTTTGCAGCATTTAATGCTGAATGGCATTTAAAGATTGTTGTTGCAGTTTGTCGTCGGCCTCTTCTGTCTTTCGACACTAACATTCACATTTTTACTGCAAACATAATGCTTCCAAATATGGGTTATTGGTCTTTTTAACTGCAAGTAGGAGGGACGGACATGTTGCTGTGGTCAGACACCACGGCAACATGTTGCTGTGGTCAGACACCACGGCAACATGTTGGTTTGACATTTCACAATAAGCTTCAGTTTCTGCATCATCCGTTTCTCCATGTAAGCTCTGTGTTCTGCTCTTGGCAGGTTCTTCCTCAGATGATGGAGTTCTGCCACCAGATACTGATGGACCCATCTGCTGACCCTCGCAAGAAGGACGGGGCACTGCACTGCATCGGAGCTCTGGCTGAGCTGTTACTGAAGGTACGCTCGTCCACAGACACCTCTAGCTGGGACTGTGTTTCCTGTTTCAGGCTGGATGGAGCCTGTCAGGTTTAAAGTCATTTGAATCCACTTGCTGCCTCTTTGGTGGTCTAATCATCTCTGGGCTGTGTTGTGTGTGTGCATTTCTCCTCCTGTAGAAGCGGATGTACAGGGAGCAGATGGAACTGATGCTGCAAAACTACGTCTTCCCTCTGCTCAACTCTCCTCTGGGTTACCTGCGAGCCAGGGTGAGTGGACCCTCCCATCCCTCCTTCACAGGGCTACTCTTTCTACCATTCCATTAAACCTGTATGTGTATTTATATTTAGATATATATCTATACATATGACAAGCTTTGTCTAGCACAGACGCTACAATTTCTGAAAGCCCTCCAGGACTACCCAGCACGTTGGCTGGATTGGGGTCTGTGGCTCGTTGGTAGATGAGTCGATGCTTTCCTCAGGCTGGTCCTGCAGAGTGTGAATGCTTTGTTAATGCACTGATGGGCAGGTGGCACCTTGCATAGTAGCCCTGTCATCAGGGTGTGAATGGGTGAATGATGACATGTAGTGTTGAAGAGCTTTGAGTGTTAGACTCGAACAGAGAAATACAGGTACAGACCATTCACCGTTTGAAGGGTCGTGGTTATACCTGGACCTTGGTCGTGCCTCGGCCATGGCTGTGCCTGACACACACACACAACTACTACTATTATTATTATTAGTTACATTTCTATTACCATTACTGTTACTATTACTGCTGTTATTATCGTTATTATTCTGTTATATCCAAGGCTGCTGTTATTATTAGTAGTCATAATGTGTTATTAGTGCTACTACTGCTATTACTTCACTGATATGTATTATTTACATCATATGTACGTTCTGTACACATGACATCTGTTACACTTCTTGCCATCCTGGGAGAGGCGTCCTCTGTTGTTAGTTTTATTTGGGGGAGTTTTCCGATGCGAGGGTCTAAGAACAGAGGGTGTTGTGTGCTGTGCAGATGATTAATGGACCGTTACATATGTGTGGGTCCAGATATCTAAGAACTGGGTGGCCTGAGATGAAACATGTATGGGTGTTGTATTGATTTGTGCTTGGCAGTCGTGCTGGGTGCTCCACTGCTTCAGCCCGCTGCGTTTCCATGATGAGCTGGTGCTCAGGAACGCTGTCGAATTGGTGAAACAGGATCTGATCGACGACAAAGAGATGCCCGTGAAGGTGGAAGCTGCAATGGCTCTACAGACGCTGGTCAGCAACCAAGAACAAGGTGTGTGGAGGAATTCACATGTTATTTTACACTCATTTGTAGAACACGTCAATCAACTGACTGCTAGTTCAGAACAGAAAACAGGTGAAAAGACTGAAAGGATGCAAACCACTGGAAGAATATGGCTAATGCAAAAAGTGCAAATCTGACCATGAAATGAATGTAAAATCAATCACCTTACCAAAGTTCTAAAGATATACAGAATGATATGAAATGACACGTACTGTGTTTCGTGCTCTTTTCTGCGCGTGTAGCCAAGCTGTACATCCGGCCGTACATCCGGCCGGTCATGCAGGAGCTGCTGCATGTGGTGAAAGAGACGGAGAACGACGACCTGACCAACGTCATTCAGAAGATGATCTGCGAGTACAACCAGGAGGTGGCCGCCATCGCTGTGGACATGACGCAGAACCTGGTAGGAACACAACAGACCAGCGGCTTATTAACCAATAAGCAAAGCAGGGGGAATAACGATCAGCCAATCAGCAAGGACCAATGCAATTACCCTCTGAAGCTGATTTTTGTTTGTGATTTTGGGCTCGACAAAAAATAATTGAATTGAATTGTCAAGCTGTTGTGATGGATCTATATGCTCCAACACTTCAGAGAAATTCTAGAAAATCAACCAGTGATATGTCCAGCACATATGGAATGGACCTGCAGGAGTTTCCATCACATGTAGGATCCAAAGCTGGTTTAATTGCAGACAGTCTGTCTAAGCAGTGAAGTCGGTGTACTTTCTTTAATTGTACACTAACATACCGTTGACAAAATAAGGGATGATTAGTCAATCATTCGTATAATTTTCTACCAACTTGCATCGAGCATGTGGTCACTAAGTCCTCTAAGTCCTCTCCCCATTTGATTGAGAAGGTTCTAGATCTTGCGCCTGTATTGGTCTCGTGCCTTGTTGGACTCTTTGGTCTCAGGCTCAGTTATTGAGAACTGGTCTAATTGTTTCTGACTGCTGATTTGGGATCATTTGTACAGAACGTTGTTGATTCCACCATTAAAGTGATTCCTTTATATGCATGCACTGCTACAGAGGCGTCGCAAAATATATGAATTTTGGGCTGCCACGGAAAACAAAAGTAGAAACTGGATTTAACTTCAGTTCTATGAAATGCAGGAATAGGAAGAGGGAGTAATATCACGAGAGAGATGTTATCATAGCATTATAAAAATACAGTGCTGTGACAATACTGATTGGTGGTGCAACGGATCGTAAAACTCACGGTTCGGTTCGGATCACGGATCAGAGTCACGGATCGGATCAGCACCAAAGAAAAAAGGAAGCAAATCTAACTTTCAGCCTTTGCAGATAAAGATCCCTTTGTTGTTTAATTACAGCAGCTGGTCTACAAGGCTCCAGACCTTTTGACAAATCATTTCAACCACTTTGAAGTTGGTACAAAACCATCAGAAATTCTAAATGTTATCCTTTTACTTTGTTAAAGTCATTTATCGTGTTTTTTTATAAAGGCACCCGATTCAAATGGTTAGGAAATAAAAGATAGTATTTTCATTGATAAAAACAAATCTTGTCATTAGTATTTTTAATGATTATTAGAGCGAGTGTAAACATCTCTAATATCTATTTATGTTGCTGTGAAAACGTCTCCTTCAAACAACTGGATTCATTCAAGTTTCTCACCAAACCTACCGGTACATTATACGAGATTACATGTGGCCACATCATGATAATATTATAATATATCTTCACCCAATACTCATTTTCACCAACAAGAGCCTGAACGCATCATAATGTAACTGAACGGAACATTCGTTTGTTGTCTATCAGCCACGGTACGAGCTCTGCTCCGCTCATCAACATCGGTTGGATGTTTACAATGAAACATTCTCAGTGATCAGCGACGAGGAAAGCATAAACGATGTCCTGATCGCATATTTTACTGAATATTAGCGGATGTTGATGTCAGTAAAACTTTATTTCACACCGTTAAGGTAAGCTGTGTGCCGAACCGTGAGGGTTGACAATGGTCCGTTCCACCACTAGCACAGATACACCAGAAGCAAGCTGCTGTGTATAACAAGCACCTGCTGATGCACATCCAACCCTCGCTGGAGCCGTCACTCTGTGTGTCACAGTTCATAGAGACGTATGCAAACAAACACAGCAGGGAACCTCTGCCCGCGGTGGGGATGTGGGGATGTCCCTCCAGCCCAGTCTCATGGCAGCTTATGAAACAGTCTAGAAATGCAATCTATTGATTTTGTGTACAGGGACACTAATTGTGTTTTCCTAAATCTAACCTTCATTTTGTAACATAATGTAGTCCCGAAACAGAAGTCGTGCGGAGCAACACAGAAGAACATTCTTGTGGATTTTTTTTCTGGCAAGTTGAGCTGAGACCTTAAAATAGTTTCACAACAGAAGGCATATCATTTCATGTTTAACAATGCCTTCAATGTTCCTCGTTTGGCTCTCTGAAACGTGCAGATGCATTGTGGTTGTCTGTGTCTTGATGTGTCGTCTGCGACTGCAGAAGATGTTGACTGAAGTGTGTGTGTGTGTGTGTGTGTGTGTGTGTGTGTGTGTGTGTGTGTGTGTGTGTGTGTGTGTGTGTGTGTGTGTTGACAGGCGGAGATTTTCACGAGGGTCCTTCAGAGTGAGGAGTACGAGGAGAACGAGGACAAGACTGTCATGGCTCTGGGCATCCTGAGCACCATCGACACCATCCTCACAGTCATGGAGGACCACAAGGAGGTCTCACACACACACACACACACACACACACACATCACTGATATCATACATGCTGTTCCGGTATCGTATGTGATATTTGATATATTCTTTTCATTCCACCTCTCAGATCACTCAGCAGTTGGAGGGGATCTGTTTGCAGGTGATCGGTCTGGTCTTGCAGAAGCCTATCATAGGTATGGCAGGTGTGTGCACGGGCAGCCCACTGTTGTTACATGAACACACTCACTCACACCCTTAAATCAGGTCCCTGCTGTTTCTACACTGTGCTGCTCTGATCATTCTGACACAGGGTGAGTAATTGGCATTTTAAGGTGGAACTAAAAATCCTCCTATTCTATGCTTTGTGATATTTCCAATTTCATCGCATAAAAGATGCTTTTCAGTTTTAATGCCTATTGTGACCTTTAGCCTTTTGGGAAAGTGTTTATACAGTGCAATGCACACGTTTGTGAAATGTTCCTTGTTCTTTTAATGAACATCTTTGTTGCCTTTCTCACCACTGATGACTCTGCCTGTTACGTGCCTATCTAGAATATGGTTAAGGGAGGAAAATATGCTCGTTTAATCAGACGTGAAACGGCTGTTAAAGGCCACACAAAATATACATATTAGTGCTGGGCAACGATTCAAATATTTAATCGCGATTAATCACATTGTTATGGCAAAGTTCAATAATGAATTATAAAGTAGTGTATTGCGCACTTTTATTTTGAAAGTACTGCTATATGAACAAAAGTGCAATAACATTTGGTTCACGAGATGCAGCATGTTTTATACTTAATGTGAATATAATTCATACTTTGTTGGCATCTTATTCTGAAAACCGGATGTTCGTCTGAAGAAACCGGATGTTGTCTCACGTTAATGTTTCCGTTAACTTTCAAAGTCCTTCGCTCGCTCCCGATCTGTGCCGTTTAAATGAGTTTACGGTGAATGTCAGCATATAGGTGCACTAACATGTAAGTGTCTGCTGAGATGACCACGGAGATCTGAGTGTCTGCTTTACCAGTACTGGACTTTACCAGTGATGTCCAGTAGTCTCCAGGGAGAGCGGCAGACCCCCCCCCCCCCCCCCCCCCTCGACCAGAAGCGGAAGTCGCCTTTTCTCTACGGCAAACCTGAAGGGACATATCATCTCCAATACAAAACGATAAACATGAGACAGTCTGTTACAATAGTAATAAATTAAAAATACTTACCTGTTTTTTTTGTTTTTTTGTTGTTGTTTTTTAATTATTATTATTTTTTTTCCCCATATACACACATACACACACATACACACACATACACACACACACACACACACACACACACACACTACTGACTACAGGATGTTTGCTGGCTTTTATCCCACTGTTCTTGTCATCCTCTTGGTGTTATGTCTATGTATTGTCTCTTGTCTTTCAATAAAAAATCAAAACAAATTAATAATAATACATTTTAAAAAAGCGTTAAGGCGCAATAAAATAATTGTCGGCGTTAATTAATGAATGCGTTAACGTGAAAATAACGCGTTAACTTGCCCAGCACTACTATATATATATATATATATATATATATATATATATAGCATATATATATATATATATATATAGCATATATATATAGCATATATATATATATATATATATATATATATATATATATATATATATATATATATATATATATATATATATATATATATATATATATATATATATATATATATATATATATATATATATATATATATAGCATATATATATAGCATATATATATATATATAGCATATATATATATATATAGCATATATATATATATATAGCATATATATATATATATAGCATATATATATATATATAGCATATATATATATATAGCATATATATATATATAGCATATATATATATATATATATAGCATATATATATATATATAACATAGCAACACAATCACGGATAATCAGCAGGACTGACAAAATATTAAGGGGGTGGCTGCGACTGGTGCCGTATCATCAACAAACAAAAACTATCCCACTTCAATTTACAGCTTTTCAGTTGTCAAAACTCCAAAACCAAAGAATATATATATATATATATATATATATATATATATATATATATATATATATATATATATATATATCAGTGAAAAACGTAACAGACAGAAAAGAAAACACAAAGGACAATGCAACCACTAAACCCTGCCCAACCCCAAGACCACACATCTAGTGCCTCTTTGCCAAATGCTCTAAAGCTTTGTCTCCTCGGACTGATTCATGGCAATCTACACAACATCTCTGGATTCTGTTACTTCTCTTACCATTGTTATGCCGATGACACCCAGCTGGTCTTGTCATTTCCTCCGGGGACACTCAAGTGGAGGCATCGCTGCGTGCTTGGCTGACTTCTCGAAGTGGATGATGACACACCACCTCAAGCACAACCTGGACAGAACCGAGCTACTGTTCCTCCCGGGGAAGGTTTACCCTCACCGAGACCTGTCCATCACCAATGATGATACCGTGGTGTTGCCAACTCGGACTGCAAGAAACCTGGGTGTGACCCTAGACGACCAACTGTCGTTCTCAGCAAACATTGCATCGGTTCCACGCTCCTGCAGATTCCTGCTCTACAGCATCAGGAGGATTCACTTCCTCACTGATGAGACGGCGCAGGTGCTCATCCAGGCTCTTGTCATCTCCCGCCTGGACTACTGCAACTTACTACTTGCCGGAGCCCCGGCGTCGGCCATCAGACCTCTGGAGCTTGTCCAGAAAGCTGCAGCTCGCCTGGTCTTCAATCGCCCCAAGTTCTCCCACACAACTTGCCTTCTCCGTTCTCTACACTGGCTACCTGTAAGAGCTCACATCCAGTGTGAGACTCTGGTGCTAGCCTACAGGGCAGTGAAAGGAACAGCTCCTTCCTATCTCCAGGCCGTGGTCAAGCCCTACACCCCCGCTCGACCACTACGTTCTCCTGCCTCAGGGCGATCGGTTGCCCCGTCGCTCAGAGGTCCCTGCGGCTGATCGACCCGGTCGCGGCTGTTTCCTGTCCTGGCCCCTCAGTGGTGGAATGAACTCCCCACTGACGTCAGGACAGCAGAGTCACTGCCCATCTTTCATCAGGCTGAAGACTCACCTCTTCAAGAAGGCCGACCCTGAAGACTCACCTCTTCAAGAAGGCCTACCCTGAAGACTCACCTCTTCATGAAGTACTACCCTGAAGACTCACCTCTTCATGAAGTACTACCCTGAAGACTCGCCTCTTCATGAAGTACTACCCTGAGCCTTCACTCACCACTTACTGTATTCATACTCGTTTGTTTCTGTACTTTTGCTCTGGTTTATGCTCTTCGATGCTTGTTTAGAGGAGATGCACTTATGACTTCTGGTGACGAGTAGTTCTCTTGAATATGTTGAATACACTTGTTGTAAGTCGCTTTGGATAAAAGCGTCTGCTCAATGACTGTAATGTAATGTAAATGTAATGTAATATGGCAAAATGACTAACAGCAGC
The DNA here is from genome assembly GCA_028022725.1 of Lycodopsis pacificus. Classification (NCBI taxonomy): domain Eukaryota; kingdom Metazoa; phylum Chordata; class Actinopteri; order Perciformes; family Zoarcidae; genus Lycodopsis; species Lycodopsis pacificus. Next base: position 3,210,604 of record CM051709.1, read on the forward strand.
TTGTTTACTTGCCTCCAACTGTCACTTTAAAGGTGGACTCTATTTTATTCCAATACATATTTTCTCAAATCAAGCAGCTTCTCTCCACTATTGGCTGTTCTCTGTTCTTGTGTGCGCTTAAAGAACCTGTAAACACAGCCCTCGCTCTGTATATGGGAAACAAACTAAGATTTAAGAGCCTTAATATCGCTCCCATTGATGAAGTCAGCTTCAGCACCTGTCACTCTCAACTGGTACAAATCGCATTGATCAACTGTGGTGCAATTCGTTTTCACTTCCAGTATCTTCATCATGTGACAAATCTTGATGAAAGATGTTTCTCTCAAATCATCACTTTCATTTATTTCTTCAACTGTGAACCAATTCCCTTTCTTCATGTATTTGGAGAAACGCATGTTTTGCATAATGGTGATGTCCTTTACACCCAAACATGTTTTCCCTTGAGACATTGTCTGTGTTTGTGCTTTTCACTGTGAATCTTGAACATCTTGTTCTCCTTCTATATTAAAACAAGCTGATCGTAAAGTGCCTTGGCCCGCTAATCCGTGTGCATGCTTCTACACGCTGTACTTGTTGGGGCACATATATAAACACATTGTTACGCTGATCACACTGTAGCTGACGTTCTACAGGTGGATCTATGTGCATGTTCTTGATTCATTAACGCTCCTTTCTTGTCTCCTGCAGAGTTCTACGAGGAGATCTTGTCGCTGGCGTTCGGCCTCACCTGTCAGACCATTTCCCCCCAAATGTGGCAGCTTCTTGGCGTTTTGTACGAGGTGTTCCAGCACGACTGCTTCGACTACTTCACAGGTACGTCAAGTGGATTCAATCCATTATTTGTCATAAGGGGCAATTTGTGTTGCAGCAAGCATGAAAACAGAAGCAGAAGCATCGGCTTAAACACAACATAGAAACATACAGTAGCTGACAGATGACAGAGGCAGAATCAGAGTCTCATGTCCATCCAGCCACGATGATCCTGATCAAATGAAAGCTCCATTGACAGATTTTACAACCATGTTGAGGTATGTTGACAGATCTGTGGAGCTGGTATGATGACCATGGTGGCTAAAGGCTGCCTCTTCACATATCCAGCAGACAGCATGAGTTACCTGATGAATGTCACTCCTATATTCACCATCCTTTCAGCTCTGTTTTGGTTCCTGCTTGCAGACGTAGTCTGCTGTGGTCCTGGGCAGGTCGTGTAGAGCAACTTCAGCAGAGCTTTCTGATGAAACCTCAACACTGAAACACGCTCTAGTGCTTGAGTGCTCCATAGAACTCCAAAGAGCTGCAGAGTTGGATCGTCATGAGTTCACAATTCAATTCAATTCAATTTTATTCGTACAGCCCAATATCACAAACCATAACTTGTCCTCAGACAGATTGATGGTGTACAACGTGTACAACATCCTCTGACCTTTGACCTTGGTATCAGAACAGGAAAAGCTCCCCAAAAAACGCCCCCAGGTACTCCAGGCCTACAGCCGTATATCTCTGAGCTGGTCCAAGGCAGACCTGAGGCAGCCCTACAGGATGTCATCAGAGAGTGTTACGCCCACTCTTCAGTCGAGGGTCTGCCCCTTCAGACTGGAACTGGAGTGGGTGGAGCAGCTTCACAGCTGAAGGCTCTGGTTCCCATTCTACCTTTGGAGGCTGTCGGAACCACAAGTAACCCTGCACTCTGGGAGCACAGTGTTCCACTGGTAGGGCACAGTGCCATCAGCTCTTAGATGTAATGGTGCCTGAACATTCAGGTAAATCCTGATTGAATATAAAACAACTATTGTAGGAAGCCACACAACTGATCTGTTACTACTTTGCCAATGATGTGATAGAGAAGGGGAAGGTTAGAAGTGGGTCTGTAGTCGGCCAGAACTCCTGGATCAAGAGTGGGCTTCTGAAGAAGAGCTTTAGTTCTGTTCATTCGATTCATTTCATCTCTAATACTGAGAAAGAGCTGACTTCCATTGTCTTATGATCTTCTTTGTGAGAGGGAAGTAGAGTTCATTGTCGTTGGCGGTGAGCCTGCAGCACTATCAACAGAATGATCCGTTTGGAGGAACATCTCTGACTTTCACTTTATCAAAGCTCGATGCTTTGTTCTAATGTTGCTGTTTGCAATGTTTGCACCCGCCCACAATCATGGTGGTAATGTTAATGATTGTGTGTGTTTGTCTTACAGACATGATGCCTCTCTTGCACAACTATGTGACCGTGGACACGGACATGCTCCTGTCCAACCCGAAGCACTTAGAAGTCATCTACAGCATGTGCAAAAAGGTCAGGTGATGCGTGTCTGCACCAGCTCGTTCACATCCGATGTGCAGGATCCTGTTCCTTCAGTGCTGGAGCTGAGTCATGGCTTGTAAACTGTTATGACGTGTTGTAGGTGCTGACCATCGATGCCGGGGAGGATGCAGAGTGTCACGCTGCCAAACTGCTGGAGGTGATCATCCTGCAGTGCAGAGGCCGAGGCATCGACCAGGTGAGAACAGCCCACACAGTCCGAACCTTCATCTCCATGGACCTTCATGTTGAAAACATCTCCCGCGCATTTCACACAGTAGTTCCCAACATGCGTCTGATGTTTTTGCGAAAGTCAATTATTACGCACGTTCTTTAATATTTGTGTACTTTATAATAAAGCATCTGTTCTATCTTCCTGAATGTTTGCGCCGTCTTAACAGGCTTTGCTGTACGATCTCTCTTTGTAAAGTCTTTGTTCGGTCCCTCTGCCCTCTCGTTGGGATGCAGAGCAGCCTGTTGAAGCCTAAAGAAAGGATGCTTTTACTTTCAACAGATTCCATCGGAGGCAGAAGGGCATCGCTCCAGTGTCGTAGGTTCAGGGTTAGACTGTGTTCTAACACGGCTAATTAGGAAAAGAATAACTTTGGTCTTCAGAAATAATTCTGTGTTTGATAAGAACATTTTGCTGGTCCAAGTAAGATAATAGTGTCTATTGGTTAACAAGTGGGTGTTAAATACCCCACAGCCCTGTCCCACGTTTCAACAGTCCCATCGTTAGCAGGAGCTCATCCAGCCACATGCTGGACTGGGTTGACGTCCCGGTGCTTTGCCAGCAGCAGATGAGCATGTAGAGGAATCTGGCACAAACTATCATCAGATGGGAACAAAAGTAAAACAAATGTTGGAAACAATAGTCAGAAGCCTGATGATTTAGCTTAAAGGAAAATACTTTGACATACATTTACCTCATTAATTGACACTTGCCATGTTTATTAGGAAAAGCCAACATTGTTACATTATACATATGACAGAAAATAGCTTTTTCCAACTTGATTTAATATATTAGCTCAGCCTAATACAACCTCAGAGAGCTTTACAAACTGCACAGCATACAACATCCTCTGTCCTTTGACCCTCACTTCAGAAAAAGGTAAAACTCCCCCAAAAGAACTTCATCAGGGAAAGAAGGGAGAGACCTGAGGCAGAGCAGCAGAGAGGGGATCCTCCTCCCAGGATGGACAGAAGAGCAGTACATGTCATGTCTTCTGCCGTGGTGTCCCACTGGTCCTTTGGATTTAAGAGCGTTGAGGAGTCGGGGGGGGCAGGCGTACAACAAATGTGAATGTACACTCTGTAGTTCAAGCAACCAACCCTAGGGGAGGCAGAGAGCCGCAGGAGGAGAAACGCACAGTATGCTGGTCAATAAGCCAGAGCCTTTGGGTGCTGGCAAGTTCATTTGCATATATTACCCACATTGTAATGATGCAAAGCTTATGTCGGTGCTAATCCACTCCGAGTAGGTATGACTTTCCTTAATTACTATAATTAGCAGTTCAAATACTTTTACAGCAAGACCAGCTCTCAAATTACTGCTCAAGTGCATCCTGCTGGTTGACCTGAACCTCTTACATCTTTCCTATTCTTATCCAGGTGCAACTACAGATGACATCAAAATGACATTTAGTACATTTAGTATTGAGTCATGTCATGTGTGTATACTTGTATTACAGTAAGTAGAATCAGATTCTGTAATCTTAAACCGTTCTTTGTCAGTGAACATCAAGACATGAGGGAAATGATTCGGTCCGTCTCTCAGCACCAGATATCCAGAGGATCTCAGAGGATCTCTGAGGATCTCTGACGGCATGCGTCTGAGGCTGTTCCACGTGTTCCGCTGTGGTTTGACCGACCAGAGAGCTGTCGGAGTAACAGCAATAACCCTATTAGTAACCCTAATGTCCCTGTGTCTCCTGCGTGCAGTGCATCCCTCTGTTTGTGGAGGCGGTCCTGGAGCGTTTGATGAGGGGGGTGAAGTCCAGCGAGCTGAGGACCATGTGCCTGCAGGTGGCCATCGCTGCTCTGTACTACAACCCGGCCCTGCTCATCCACACTCTGGACAACATGCACTTCCAACACAACCCTCAGCCCATCACTGCCCACTTCATCAACCAGTGGATGAATGACACCGAGTTCTTCCTTGGGTGAGGGGGGGGGGGGGGGGTTACTGCCATTTAGAACTAGTTGGGGTAGACACATTTTGAATAAAATGAAAATCATAACTATGAGTTCACTCATGACTCTTATAAGATATTTACCAGCCGCAGCAGTGACGCTGGTATTTCTGTTCAGCTTGTGAGTCTGTGAGTCATCATGGTCCTGGGAACCACAGACGCGCTTTAGAGTACTTTGCACGGTGTTTCTGTTTCAGTCTGTGGACAGATAGCACCACAACCGTGCAAGCTGCAGTCACAAGAACTGATAGGCGTGGAGTTGAGATCAAAATGAAGGCTGAGTTCCAACTTGAGTGTGGTCCGAGCAAGGGCTCAGGCAGTAGGGGAGGAGAGAGTGGAGAAGGAGCCACTGTACGCCCCTGGTCCGATTTGGCATCACAGCTGATGAGATCCCGTCACAAGACGGTCTCTAGTGTGATGTAGTCCAGTCTGACTAGAGAGTAGCACATCACAATATGTCATGGAATAGGTGCTAGAACCTTGGTGACATAGTGACTGTTGTGCTCTCACTCACTAACCACAATCTGTGTTTGAACACTTGTCATCTAACTCTAAGAACTAAATACATTTTCCAACAATGATGTTCTTAAAGGAGCAGTGTGTGAGATTTAGTGGCATTGGGACGACAGCACCCAGCTGAATATCTCTCCGCTCACCGCTCCCTGTCCAAGCTCGTAGAGGAGACATGAAAGGCCTTCTGTAGAGCAGTGGTTCTTAAACATGGGCCCCATGGTTAAGAACCACTGCTCTAGAGCACTGGTTGCTTTGTACTTTCTGGGCTACTGCAGAAACATGGTGCAACATGGGGGACTCTGTGGAACAGGACCTGCTCTTCATATAGACAGGAAGGGCTCATACATAAGCTAATGCAGCATACAATTCTTAGTTTCAGGTGATTAGACCCCCATGAAAACATATTATGAATAATATATTCCATTTCTGCGCATATATCCCTCTACATCCTACACACTGGACCCGTAAGCTATGGAATAAATACCCCATTGACATTTTATTTCCTGTTATATTTTCTCAATCTGCACATTCGTTATTTATGGTTGTTCAATAAACATGTTCATTTGGAAATAGGCACCTTTTGCCATTATTTTGGTTCAGATGAATACCAAAACATGTAAGCAGGTTTACTTTGTCTCTTTTAATGCTTGTAAATACTGACAAACACTGTTTGGTGGATTCCTTAAAGAGACTCTGAGAGCTTGATACCTTCAGGCGCCTCCATTCTCAGCCTTCCTCTTCTTCTTCCTCTCTGATCCACTGCCCAGGCTCCATGACCGGAAGATGTGCATCATTGGCCTGAGCGTGCTGATGGAGCTGCCCGTTCGGCCGGCAGTGCTGGAGGGAGTCTCCGCCCAGATTGTCCCCTCCATCCTGCTCCTGTTCCTGACCCTCAAACACCTCAACGCCTCCCGCCTTGTCAACAAACCTGACCTGCTGGCCCAGGCAGGGGCACAGGATGAAGACCAGAATGGTGAGAAAAGATCAGGGAGGTGCAAAAAGAAGAACATCAGGAAAGACACAGCGCAGGACAGAGGTGGAGGAATGAATGTCGAAGGAATAAGGGCAGAGAGGAGGACAGTAACTGGCTTAGTGATGATATTATATGAGATTCTCTGTTCTCAAATCTTCATTCAGCTCTGAGCTCTAATGACCTGCACCACATGTATGTTCTGGTTCCCACAAGCTCTACTTTGCTTCACTCAAGCATGAAAGGATGTAATTCTGAAAGCGTGTCTACTGCTCGTGGGGCAGACTGAAAGATCAACTTAGCGCTACAGTTTCTCCTGCGGCCTTATATTGAAGATCCATTGTTTTCAATACATTCAATGGTTCAGAGTGCTGTGTTCTCAATGGAAAAGCTGATGTGTTCTTCAAGCGAATGCTGAATATGTTCGGGTAAGAAACATGCTCTGTCATGAGGGAAAGCTGTAAGAGACGATGTTCAAGAGCAAACATCCAGAAGCAGAAACACATTTTACAACAGTGCCAAGCGTCAGGTCACCGTGAGAGCACTAAAGGAAGAGAGTTCATCTATTACACAGAGTTCTGTTCGATCTCAACATAGCAAGCTTCATTTTCTTGAAATCAGTAAAGACTGTAAATTCTCAAGATCTTTTATCAATAAGGTTTCTCGACATGTACACACATCATAAGACAATTATCTCAACTCAACGCTGTGTCTGGACTCTGGACGCACCGTAGACATTGTGAAGCAAATAACAGCAGAATGAAGAAGCCGATGCAGATGATGTCGTACAGTAAACTACGTATCGGCTCAGCTGCCGGTTAATCAGGTGAACATAGCCAAGAGAATCGTTTCCTATGTAGAAAAATGGGACGACAATCAGAATTAGTTAAAAACCTGTAACTGCAAAGGATTCCACTCAAGAAGTTACGAGCTTCTGTGAAATGTCACTTTGTATATGTTATGCTACTTTGTTCCCTGGAATGATTTTGGGGATAAATATTTCCCTTAAGAATATAAAGTATGAGGAGCTGAGGAAGATGAAAGATCTGGTGTTTTATTGAGAGTCAGGTATGGTGGTTTCCGTTTGGTGGTCCCACCATAGCTGGCTTGTCTCTCCAGGTCAGGATTCTGTCAAGATTGTGACAAACATCACATCAAGCTAAAAACAAGCCCTTCAGAGAGCTGTTGGTGATGTCACCAACATTAGATCCATTCGTTTTCTACAATTTCTGTTAATTGGGAGACACGTACAAAGAAGCATTAATTCATTAGTGGGGAATTCTAAACAAAAAGTATAACAGCTGACCTGAGAGCAGTCAGGTTTGCTAGCTAGATGGATGGAGACCATGAGAGTCCAGTAACCTGATGTCACATTGTAATCTTTCCTTTTCTGATATTTCTTTCTCCTCGTGTGTTCAAAAGCTCAGAATGGCCACAGATTGGCATTCTGAAGGCTTGGGTCCTAATGGCTGTGTTGTGTTGTGTGTGGGCAGAGGAGATCCCCAGTGATGAAGATGAAGTGACGGAGAACCGTAACGCCATGCAGCAGCAGTCCAGCATGCCGACGGGCCAGGCCGGCGAGGATGAGGATGAAGATGAAGATGAGTACTGGGACGACGACTGCTTTGAGGGAACACCGCTGGAGGAGTACAGCACGCCTCTGGACTACGACAATGGAGAGGACGAGTACCAGTTCTTTACCGCCGCCCTGCTCCGTAAGTCAACTACAGCTTCACCAGCTCTTCAGTGCCTTTCTGTTCTCTGCTTCATTATATGCAGCTTTATTTCTGTCAGAGCTGCTCAGGTCTGTGTCAGAGTGATATCCGGTCTATCCCAAGACGAGGATTGTAACCAATTAGATGTAGAGATACAGTGGAGACTGGGTCCGCCCACTTACTGTCAAACAGAAAAACTGCTCGCGAGCGAGCAGGAAAAAGACTCACGAGCGAGCGGGTTGAAGCTTCGTGAGCGACTTTAGCTCGCGCGAGACAGAATGTCGTAAAAGCACATGTCAAAGTAAAACACGTGCGCGGCTGTTTGATTTTCGCGCGTGCATGGATCTCATTTGCGCCCTCGGATTTTGACAGTGATGTGCCTTCATACTACGGTGTGATAGATGGATACTGAAGCCGCTTTGGATAAAAGCGTCTGCTCAATGACTGTAATGCAATGCTTGATAAATCGTACAACAATTAATCCGTTCTCAGAATTGTCATTTGGTCAACTGATCAGTGAATCTGCTGATGTTTTCCTTTTGACTGTGGCTCTCACACTCTCCCTGTGTGTGTGTTAGGGGTCCAGAACACTGACGCAGCCTGGTACCAGTGCTTGATAGCTCCGCTCAGCGACGACCAGAAGAAACAGCTGCAGGAGATCTACAGCATCTCACAGCAGAGGAGGAGCACTGCTGCCAAGGGCCACTGGTGAGAGGCCACACAAACACACACTGCAATACAGACAGAGAGAGGGAAGTTACCGGGAGCTCAATTCCATTTATAATACCCAACATCTCAAGTCACTTCAAGGGGCTTTACAATCTGTAGCATACGACACCCTCTGTGCTTTCAACCCTCGCTTCAGAGAAACATTCATTGGAAGTTACGGCAAAAAGACGAGTTTTAAGTTTGGAAAGAGACGCTGGCAGGGAAAGAGGGGTGTGACTCACTGCTTGATGAATTCAGTTTGGAATGCTTCATAACTGCCCTGAAGGGTTGTTGCATCACAGTTTTCATAGCATGAGGTAGAAGAGTTCCAACTTTCTGGAACACAGCATGAGGGAATTACAGTACCTTAAAACAAGTCTGAAAATGTTGACATTGGTTTTTATTCTGAAGTTAATTTGGGTAGATTTTGCAAAACATTTGAGTTTTGACTTTTGTCCCATTTAAAAGAAAAAAAGGTAAATCTTCTCTTCCAAATCTTGTTGTGTTTCCAGAGCACAAAGGAGACAGAAAGAAGTCTGCAGAAAGAAGAGAGGAGCTGGTCTGACCTGACTTGTCTCAGTCAGGATCAGACTTAATGGATCCCATCAGAACCAGGTCCCAGGGTGCCATCAGAATGGATGAGATATTAGGGGCTGGGTCGCCATCATATCGTTGAACCTGGTGTATTGGAATATTCCTATCACCAGGGTGTGTGTGCGTGTGTGTGTGTGTGTGCGTGCGCGTGTGTGTGCGCGCGTGTGTGTGTGTGTGTGTGTGTGTGCATTATAAATTGAATTGTCCTTGACCAGCAGAAGTAGTTTCAGCTCTTGTACAGTGCAGTCCCTTTGATCTGTGACTACGTGTTGTGTGTGTGTGTCTGAGAAACTGAAAATAAAATGTGTTTGTACTGTAAGCGCTTGTTTTTGTCTTTCTATAGTTGAATAGTTTTATAATTATTTTTTATAACTATTTTATCATCATTGTATTGGTGGGGCGACTGTGGCTCAGTGGTAGAGCGGGTCGTCTTTCAGTCAGAGAATCGGGGGTTCAATCGGGGGTGAGTGTCCTTGGGCAAGACACTCACCCCCGACCTCCCACAGGCTGTTAGTGAATGTTAGTTAGTCCTGATGGGCAGGTGACACCTTGCATGGTAGCCCTGCCATCAGTGGGTGGATGGAAGTGAATGGGTGTGAATGGATGTGGATGGGTGAATGATAAGATAAGATAAGATAATCCTTTATTAGTCCCTCAGTGGGGAAATTACAGGATTACAGCAGCATCGCTCACAAGTAATAAATGAAGATAAAAAATCAAGTAGTATAAATAGACTAAACAGTAAACAGTAGTAAGAAAAAAAATATGACAGTAAAGAAGAATACAAAATATACCAGTATGTACAGATGGAGTAAAAATGTGAAATGTAAGATAATACTTAAACGTATTTGATATTGCACGGGATTGACAGTAAAGAAGACTATTAAATATATGATGACATGTAGTGTTAAAGAGCTTTGAGTGGTCAAAGACTAGAAAAGAGAAATACGGGTACAGTCCATCTACTACTTCATCTCATGAAGCAGGAAGAGCCTGGTTTCTGTCAGGTGACCTATTTACAGACTGCAGATGGTTGAGGTCAAAGGTCAAAGACTTGTGGCCTCCAGCTATGATGTCACACATGGAATGTAAAATGGGAGCAGGGTCTCTGGAGAAGCATTTTGTTGTCTTTCTGTCTGTCCCTGGGCTTAGTTGTTGAAAGGGTTTTCAGAAACAATTGAAGAAAATCATTAAAGTTGATGCAACATGTGTCTGAGTTGTAATAGCAGCCGTACTTCCTGCCTTTACTAAAAAAACATCTTTGGCAAAATGTACCAAATTGACTTGCATGACATCAGCATATCAGCTTTTTAATTTATAAATGAAAATGTGTAAAGCCCAATGTCACAAACCACAAATAATACCTTGGAGGGCATTTATAATCTCTCCACACACAACGTCCTCTGTCCTTGGACCCTCGCATCAGAAAGTTCGGGGGCAGCAACAGAGGAGGATCCTCTCCCAGGATGGACAGAAGTGTGATAGATGTCATGTGTACAGAATGAACAACACAAGAATGAACAACACAACAGAAGTCCCTATGTCTAGGCCTGAAGCAGCATATCCTGAGGCTGGTTATAGTGTAAGGGCTCCAGGGTTGGAGAGAGTTAAGACCGGTAAGTCGTGAAGTACTTTAGTTAGTGTAGTTTTGTGACTGAGCTCTGGGCTGAGCTTGGTTTTCTGTTACTTTGTGTTTCTTGAAGTGTGTTTAATTAAAGATCCTGAAACTCTGCCTCTGACTGCTGCGCTGACACTATTTCCTGTGTCCTCTGTACAATTCCAGTTACAAGAGTCACAGCGCAGGTTTGTCTCAAACTTTGGAGACACAAGAGCTCTCTCGCTCTCGCTCTCGCTCTCTCTCTGTGTGTGTGACTGTGCATCAGTCCATAACGACATCCACCCTGACTCCAGCTCCAAGATCAACACGGTGGAGTTTAATGTGTAGGTAAGGCACATCATACAATGTAGTCTGGCTGGATGAGTTTGTATATTTAAAATTCTGCACTATAGAGCATTGTTGGAGGAAGCCAACTGCTTCACTGAAGTTGTTGTGCATAGGACAAATACAGTACTATACTTAAAGAGCTGTTACAAATGAGGCAACAACAGTTTTCTTCCCGTTTCTGGCAGCGTATAGCTCCCACAACAAACAGCACAGGATGCTTACAGTGCAAGAACTCTACAATACACTTGTATTTCAAACAGCTGATGGTGAATCATTCCTTCTGGCAGTTCTCCTTGCAGCTCAGCAGGAAGCTGTGAGAGCAGGGAAGAGAGACAGATGGAGAGAGCAGGTGTTTTATTATCCTATATTACGATTCATACGGAGCATTATGAATAGCTGATGTGTATAACGGAGGCTGTGACTACAGACAAGAGCTTGATGAAGGCATGCAGCCTCAGGGACTACCTGGCTACAGGTGTTTCTCTCCACCAGCTGAAGGGACATGAAAGGCTGACCAGCTCTGGGAGGAAGCAGTGCCAAACAGAAGCAGCAGGGATTCCCTATGATGCTCATGCTGATGAGAAATCCGGGCAAAGAGCAACAGACCAGATGGGGAAAGTTTAAGGAGATGAAAGGAGGGGAGAAGAGCGGTGAAGGCTGCTGGTGTGCACGTTCAACTGCTCCTCCACCCAGACTCTGCTCTTTCATCTGGCCGTTTGACCTAATGCCTTCCTCTCTCCTTCCTCACACTTACCCAACATAGCTCCATTACTTATAGCATCCTTTTTGAGACATCACTTTGATTAAGCCCATGTCCAGTTACAGGCTCTGTCCTCAACATATGACATATGACATATGACAGCCTCCTTTATGTCTATATATAAAAACAACTGTTGCTGGCCTTGTCCTGAGATGTGTTCAGACTGAACACAAAGGAAGGAATACAGGAACACATGGCACAACGTGAGGCTTTGATTCTTCTGTGCAAGTTGAAAATGTTTTAACTTTACAAAAAGCTCCACATCATAAACATACAGAAGTGAGGGGGGAAAGGAGGGAGGTTTTTTGAAATACTAAATACTTTATGAATCCCCATGGGGAAATACAGACACACATACAGGAGCCATAGACATGCAGTTGGGGCTAAAATAATAAACTTTCCGGCATATAAGTATTAACATAATGGGACCGTTCGGTGCCTAAGCGCCGGTAAATTATGTATTTCTACCGCTATTTATACACACTGTAATTACAGGATCATGAAGATAACAATAATAACTATAAATCCGGTAAATAAACATAACTTACATTACATTCTCTGGACGCACACACACAGGATTGCAAACATTGGATCAACTGTCAATCTGCGTTAGTACAAATCCTTTTCCATGCTAGCTGTGGGGTTGACTGACCCTTTGATACGATGTCCAGTTTTTGAGAAATCCGTTTCTCCTCCTTCAGCCATTGAGTGTTAAAAAACACAGCTAGGTAAAAAAATAAATAATCTACACCAAGCAAAACGCTAAAAATGTCATAACTTCTCTTACATATGTTTCAACCGGAACTCTTACTCCCTTTAATCAAATTTTTTTCTTTGACCTAAGTTTTCACGAACAAGAGCATTTCTATGAAATGAGGTCAACAAATATCCACAAATGCCTGTTAAATGCTAACAAAAATATTCTATTTCCTAACCTAATTCAATGCATTTTTAAATCCCAATTTGACCTAAACAAACAACAAAAAAACAAAAACAAACAAAACAATCTTTCAGAGTAAATTTTCCAAATTTCAGTAGCTCACCGGATGTTTAGAAGTCTATCTGGACTCAATCAGGTCCTTTAGGATCCCAGTGAAGATGATCAGGAACCACGGATCGGTCCTCTCCAAAATGTCTGGAGGCACAGCGGCAGGAGGAGAAGCCTCCTGGATGATCAGTCCCCGTCCACAGTTGGTTCCTGATGATTTTCCAAGGGATCCTGTTCGTGACGCCAAGTTTGTGGTGGAAAAAAAACTATTCAATAGTACTGAGTGAGTCCTATAATACTGAATACTGAAACAAGAAACATTGAGGAAAGAAGTTTGTCTTTAAAGTAGTTATTCTCTGGCCAGAGAAGGCTTCACCATCATACAGACTGCAGTTCAGGATGAGCCAAGAATTCAGTTTCTGAAATGCTTATAAGCACACAGGGTGGGGGAACATCAGGTATTTACAGTATAACAATTGATCAACCCCCATTGAGTCACTCCCTCTTATCAAAGCAAAGACAGAGATAACCCATATGGTCCTGTTACCACTCTCTTCGGTACACAATCATACTGTATGTATATAGTTTTGTTAGTGAGTAAGGCACATAAACTAAATCACAGTAGAAATGTACTAGCACAACTACATTTTCTATCGCACACGTCGCTATGCTACTCGAAGGTCTCCGTAAAGCCGAACCACGCCCTATGCCCAAACGTCTGCCCCTCACTTCGGACCTCCTCACCCGTGGCATCCATACACTCCGCTCAGGCTATCCACCTCCCTTCGTGGACAAAGTATTAAAGTCCATGTTCTTGCGGGCTTCCTTCGCTGCTCCGAGTTCATCACCTCAAACTCCAAACACCATCTGTCGTGACACGCCACCGCATCAGACATCACATCACATCCATCCTCCCGACACAGTCGTCTATCGCCTCAAATGCTGCCAGACCAACACATATGGTCCACTCCAGCCCATCTACCTCTCCAAAAAGACTCATACCCAAGTCTGTACGAACCCATCCATGACTACTCAAGCCCAAGCTCAAGTCCGGCCAGCCGAACTTCCCCGCAAGATCTCCTGTCCGTCACAGGCAAAGGGACCACGTGGTCCCGGGTTCACCACCACTTTCGCCATATCTTAGCCAGATCCGGAATACCCCCCAAGTCTACTCGGGCCATCCTTACCGCATCGGCACCGCCTCTACCGCATCGAGCCAAGGAATTCCCTCCCACATCATTACGATTCTTGGTCGTTGGTTTTCCCCCTCGTACCTCTTCTACATAAGAAATACCACTGGCATCCGAGTTTGTCATTTTTTGGGCAATCTTTTTGGGAACCAGAGCTTCCAAAGAGACGGCCCCCACTCTACAGTCTCCATTCCCCCAGTTCCCGCCAGCCATCGGTCACCAACGGTCCCCCATCGCTCGCCCAACCTTCGTTCTACGACCTTCTCTACCCACCTCGTTTATTCTCCCCTACACTCTTACATCCCTTCATCCCTCTACCCCTATCCCTACCTCCCCCTCAGGGGCGGACTGGCCATCGGGGATACCGGGGGAATCCCCGGTAGGCCGACGGGGTTTGGGCCGGTCCAATACCGGACCACCTCCATCATCAACCGGCCCTCGCTCTGAGATCGCCGACCAACTATATTCTATGCTTCACAGAACACGTTAAATTGACTCTTACTTAATACTTAAAGTCAATAATCGCTGACTGAGATTTATACTAGTCCTCGCGATCTGTATTCACACTCATGGTTTCCATCTGTGAGCCGGCAGCACCCCTACACACGCACACACCCAGCATGCAATCTGCCCCAAAGAGGCGGGTCTATGAAGCAGTTTAGCCAATGATGCTTTAATGCTGATTAAAGATATAAATGAGTGACATACAATTTAGCCAATCAGCGTCCTCAAATAGATTCAGCTCTACTAGTCAACTAGTAGAAACGCGCAGCTGCGCGTTTCCGTCCGGACTAGTCTCTACAGGCGCGCACTGCTCCTCCAAGAGCCGTTTCAGAGGAGAACTTTGGCGGAGAAACTGCACAATCAGACAGCAGGAAAGGGAAGCAGTACGCGAAGATTCTCTACTAGCTGTGCACCAGACAGGTTTGGCTAGCTGGATGACGTCATGCTAATAACTTATTTAGCTTTTTAAAACAACAGGGGACAGATCCAGCACGGACAGTTAGGGAGTGAGAGACATGAAGCACCTGCTGAGACATGATATATAGTTATAAATACATCATTATATATATATTTTTTTTTTTGTGCGTGTGTGTGTTTTATATTATAGTGAATATTATTATATGATATATATATATATCATTATATGATATATATATATCTTATTATATTATACAGCATATTATTATATGATTTATATATTATTATATTGTACTGAATTCCCTGTGTGGGTGACACAAATAAGATGTTTGTCAAAGTGTTATTTACTGCTTTTTTCATGTTGGAATAAAAGTATTTAACTGCAAAGTAGTAATACATGTTTGATACCTTAATTGTTTTGCATTAAATCATTCTGGCATGTTTGCTGAAATTGATTGGATGTGGCTCAGCCCTACAGAGAACATGTTCCACCAGCTCCACTGCGTATAACCATCTGATACTAGCCGAGTTCAGCATATTCATCTAGCAAACTATACCTACCTTGGAGTGTTACAATGGCGAGTATTATTTTATTCAATGTGTCCATCCAGGCAAATTGGTGGATCCAAATGTTGTAAAAAAAAAAAAAAAAAAAAAAGATATAATTTCTTTGTAATCATCCAAAATAATGTTAAGTGTGTGGGTATTTTTCCAAGTAGGCCACTGACTGGTCGATACGTGCGATCCATTGAGTGGGCAACGCGCCGTGTATTGAGTGGGCCGGTCTGACAGTAAACTCCCGGGCCACTTTTTCCCCCCAGTCCGCCCCTGCTCCCCCTACCCCATCATCCCTCGACCTCAACCCTTTCATCCCTCTACCCCAGGGGTGTCAAACTCATTTTCACTCTGGGGCCACATCAGCATCACGGTCGCCCTCAAACGGCCGGTTGTAAATGTAAGACGGTGTAAATGTAACTACTCCTAACATATTTAGTTTAGTTTCCTGGGATATCTGTGACTTCCTCAACACCGCACAGCAGAAATAGAGGTTTTTTTTCCCATGGTTTATGGCGGACAGTTGAACGGCTTTTAGGGCGATAAGCCACGCCCCCTCTCCGGCGCGTCCAGTGCGAATAAACACAAAATAGACCCCGGCGAGACCGACGGCGCAAATGGCTCATCTCATAATTTCAACCATGGGGATATTTTTATTTTCACATCTAACTTTTAATTTTTGTAAAAAAAAATAAATATTTTTTCCTTTTTTTTTTGCCACATAAAATGACGTGGCGGGCCGTATGTTTGACACCCCTGCTCTACCCCTATCCCTACCCTTCATCCCTCTACCCGTATCCCTACCTCCCCCTTCATCCTTCTACCTCGACCCCTTC
The DNA here is from genome assembly GCA_028022725.1 of Lycodopsis pacificus. Classification (NCBI taxonomy): domain Eukaryota; kingdom Metazoa; phylum Chordata; class Actinopteri; order Perciformes; family Zoarcidae; genus Lycodopsis; species Lycodopsis pacificus. The sequence continues at coordinate 3,226,783 of CM051709.1, forward strand.
ATCCCTCTACCCCTATCCCTACCCTAATCCCCCCTACCCCTTCATCCCTCTACCTCGACCCCTTCAGCTTCCTAATTCTAACAATCATTCCATCACGCAACAAACCTCTCGAAACTCATATTATTATTGCTGTGGTCCTTGTTAGTGAATGTCACATTGCAATGAATTGTGGGTAATTCCCTTAGGCAGAGTGGAGATTGGGATTGGGCCTAAAATGCAAGGAAAAGATGCAAGTGAGGGAAACGCTGATGCAATTAAGAGACTTGGGATGCACCCACAGTGTGTCAAATGCAGTATGCCAGAAATATTAGGATGTTCTATTACATCCGATTGCATTTTGCAGTATGCAAGCCTGCATGCTTTTCTGGCTATTCTGACCCATAATCCTTTGCGCAGCAGATATATGAGCAAAAGGGTCAAACCAGTAAATGGAAGTTGCTATATTTGGACTGCGGATGAGTGACATCGTGGTAGAGACGCCGTATACGTCTCTGGTAGAGACCTGTCAATCACTGTGTAGCCCCGCCCTAAAGCATCCCCTGCTTTATGGTCTGTGTGACTCTAAATGGACCATAATGTACTAAATGAACATCATGCTGTATTGAAGAAGACTTGAAACTAGAGATTGAGACATAAACTCATGTTTACAATGTTTACTGAGGTAATAAATCAAGACAGAAGTAGAGTTATTTTCTCATATACTTCTATACAATAAGACTTATTTTGGCAACCAGAGGAGTTGCCCCCTGCTGGCCAGTAGAGAGATTGCAAGTTTAAGGCACTTCCACATTGGCTTCACTTTTAAGACCTGGAGTCTCATCTATAAAACAGAGCATAAGATCCACACTAAATGTTTGCGTACGTTCAAAGGATGAAATGCACGTACGCCAAAACATATATAACCACAAATAAAGTTGTGTTCACTGCAGTGATTTCATTCACAAACACTTCATGAAATCTAAAATCGTACTTGGTGATATCTGCACAGTATTAGAAGATTGTTGAAACTAATGACGCTCTGTTCTGCAGTTCTTTAGCGCTAGTTGACGTAATCTTACAAATGATGATAGTTTCATCAGCTGCTCCACAGCTGACCACGAGTGTCAGTAGTTCGTCTCTCTTCTGTGCTGAGGCGAGCAGACAGCGGTGATTAAATATTCAGCAAAATTTGATTCGAGGTTTGAGTTGGTTTATATCTTTAACAATTGAAACGTGCTTACAGTTATCTACACAAATAACAAAGAGAACAAATAACACTGCTGGTTTGACTGTTCATGATATACGGTGGAGGTGGTGGGAGACAGGAGGATGATGGCTAAGTGATCATCCCTGATGAACAACACCTCCCACCCCATGCGGGACGCCCTGGCAGCTCTGCAGCTCCTTCAGCCACCGGCTGATTCACCCCCGGTGTGTGAAGGAGAGGTACCGCAGGTCCTTCCTTCCTGTCAGGCTGCACAACCAGCTGTGCTCCCAGTAGACCACACAACACTCAAAATCTGTGCAATACAAAAATTATTCTGTCTGTATATATATTATTTTAGTTATTGTGGATTTTTGACTTTTTTACTTAGTTCATATTTTTTACTGTTTATTACTTATTTATAATACTTGTTTTGATACATTGTTGTTTTTACTCTGTCTTTTGTGTGCACTGTCCACTATGCTGCTGTAATCCTGTAAATGTCCCCACTGCGGGACTAATAAAGGAGTATCTTATCTCTTATTCTAAAGAGAATATATAAGTGCAAAGTAACGTGTGATATGAGTTGAAATTAAATGTGAGAGGCATCATTAGACCTGTATTGATGCATCTCACATTACTACACTACGCTACAATCTGGCTTCAATTCACCACCTCACCATGTGCGTCTCCAAAATGTTTGTATGCATGGGTCAGAGTTTCCGTACAGGTGATCACATTCTCCTGTCAAGTTTGTTTTTATAGATCACAACGTTTGCGTGGGAAGTGGTGTACGCCTCTTTCAGGCCTCGTTTTGTGCGTACACAGCGGTTATAGATGAGACCCCTGGAGGTTACTTGGTTGCAACCAGTGGCGGCTGGTGGAAAATGTTCTAGGTAGGACCATCCTATCAATTTCAGCAAACATCCCAGTATGATTTAATGCAAAAATAATTTAGTATCAAACACGCATTATTAGTTGGCACATTTATTCCAACACGAAAAAAAGCAGTAAATAACACTTATATAATATAATATAATATAATATAACATAACATGTTTATTTATTGAGATGCCCCGGACCTTGTTATAGGAGGTAAAGATCAGGAGAAGTAAACATGAAGTGTAATTATGAATACTGATGTTAAATATGTCATATGATGAGTTTTCACTGTTAATTTAACATCTCTATTACATGTTGATGTCTCCATGACCAAGTTAAGCAGATGAGACTGAGGACAGCTATGTAGAAGAAAAGATCAGATAAGATAAAAGTTCACTTTGCCGAATATGTAGCTTGACAGAGCTCTCATGTGTGTCCTGGTGTTCTCATGTTTCCTTACCTCCTCATCCCTCACTCCCTACCCTGGTGTTCTCATGTTTCCTTACCTCCTCATCCCTCACTCCCGTAACTGTCCGTGCTGGATCCGTCCCCGTTGTTTTAAAAAGCAAAATAAATTATTAGCATGACGTCATCCAGCTAGCCAAACCTGTCTGGTGTTCAGCTAGTAGTGAAGCTTCGCATGTAGTCTGCTGTCTGATTGTGAGGTCAGGCTGATCTGATATCAGCTCTTTGGCTGCAGAATCTCCGCCAAAGTTCTCCTCTCAAACGGGTCTTGGAGGAGGAGTGGTCGCCTGTAGAGACTTCTCCTGACGAGAACGTGCAGCTAGGGGGGCCTGATCATTCTGGCCCCATAGCTGAATCTATTTGAGGGCGCTGATTTGCTAAATTGTATGTCACTCATTTATATCTTGAATCAGCAATTGGCTAAACTGCTTCATAGACCCGTCTCTTTTGGGCTAAAACGATTAAGCCCCCCTCGCTGCGCGTTCTCAGACGTGTCGTGCACACAGGCAGAGAGCACGAGCAGGAAAAGCATACATTTTGCGCAGATATCATCATTTTACACACATTATTGGGTACATTCCATAGTTAAAAAAACACAAATATTGACAATTTGTATAATTTATGATTATTATAATTTTTTTTTTCGTGTGGCTCATGGTGGGGCCAGGCCCCATGGCCCTCTATTGACCAGCCGCCACTGGTTGGAACTAATCTATAGATTTACACCGCACAAGTGATGAGATCATCTTACAAGATTACATGTATGACTGTAGCAACATGACATTACTTGACATACATTTTAAAGGTGGCAGCGAACATGACTTTTCAGTGTAATTGAGTCTCTCTGACAAGCTGTTGTTGCTGTTAATGTGCTTTGCTTCTGAGAGACAGCGAGATCCTTCTTATGGCACTGGCATCTCTGTGTCACTCAGCGTCAGTCTGTGGCACTCAGCGTCAGTCTGTGGCAGTTCAGCGGAAAGAGTCAGCTGTGGCAGGCGAGCATAGTTCGGCACCCGTCAAGAAGCTGCAGAGCTGAGGGGGCGGAGCCACATTTCCTGAGACATTTCCTGAGAACACCCATTGTTGTTACGACAGATCAGCTTCCATAAATCAGTTTTATGATTTTAGTTGAGTCACCGGAGCCCCCTGTTCTCTGTATTCATCCTTAGAGTAAGTACGTTGTACTTTTTTGTTTCTCATTCATTTTATTTAAGTATGATTTTGCTGGTTTCGCAACAAAATCGAACATAATACACTCTTTCCAAATTATTACTTTTATAGTCATTTACAACAATCGGCTAAAATAATGAAAATAAATCATCCGTTTTATTATCATTTAAAAGTGTATATATAAAAAATTTAAATTAAAACCCATAAAATGTCCAATCCAAAAATACATGTTTGAAAATATCTTCACTCTTCCTCTGCTTATATGTATATGTATGTCAGTAGGTGCCACAAGCTGCCAGAGAGTGCCACAGCTGACTCTTTCCACTGAAGTGCCACAGACTGCCGCTGAGTGACGCTGAGTGCCACAGACTGACTCTGAGTGACACAGACTGACGCTGAGTGACACAGAGGTGCCAGTGCCACAAGAAGGATCTCGGCCCTGCACTTGCTTCTTGTTACTTGACTTGATGTTTGAGCTTCATTGTGCAGAGTTATGCAGGCATACCGAGTGTGATGCTAGAGGGCTGTTTCACATTAATCTGCTGAAGGGGCATCGTTTTGTCTGTGCTCACCTTAAATCTCCGTTGGACATGTGAACGTAGGGCTATCTGCAGGATTTCCATCTAGTTTGCAGCCAGTCAAGTATGCAAATAACATCTGAGGAGGAAACTTGAAATATCCGATGCACATACAGAGAATGGAGGCATGAGATATCTCAATATGCATTGAAACATGTCTGGATGGGTCGCAAAGATATGACCATTACATACATGACCGAAATAATATGCACCTCTCCTGCAGGAGTATTCTAATGATGTTTCTCGCTGCTCTGCGGTCACTGTCACATCTTATCGGACTCGTTCGTTTAAAGGTCTACTGACGCGCTGTGCGGAGGAAAGGGTCAGTGTGCATTGCAATCATGCGCTCCTGCAGTTTCTGCCGAGTTTCATTGATTTTATGCAGCTGATATTTCTGAGAGGTAACGTCCTCTTTGCGCATGCGTCTGCAGGCGGGTTCTCGAGTGCTGATGTTGCGTTCTTGTACTCACGTAAGCTCGTACATTCCTATGTTGTGGCTCAGTTGTGACTTTTTTCCAATATTCATACTAATTCGAATTGCCTGCTGCTGCTATAATTACTGTACTATTCGTCCTTTCCTTCCCTTCATTATTCTCAAACAAACTCCAGGGGCTCGTCATAACTACACTCTTCCCAGTCACATGTAATACCAGTGTATTTATAGTTGTACTAATCACAAGTGTGTTTACACACAAACATCATAGGCCAACTGGAGCTATCCAGGCGTATTAATCTAGTCTTCAGAAGAACATTTTTGCGGCAATTTTTTCTTACTGTGTGAGAAGTCATTTTGCATGTCAATATGTCAATGCTGTTAAGAAACACGTTCCCATCCATTGTCTGACAACCCCAGAGAGAAATAAGTCAATGTTGGCTCACAAACTTAAATGTCATTTTGTCAGCCACTGAGTTAAATGGAGTGAAACAGTCTATGTTAAATAATAAATATATGTTAATAAATCTATAGGATAGTAAACCAATTGATGTTAAGTAATAGGCCAACTGAAATATAATACAGTGAAGACGAATATCCAACTTTGTATTTGTATAGTATATAAGTATAGTATACAACACTACAAAGCCTGACGTTCAGAGACTGCACTTGAAGGCAGCACTTCAGCCACACCATCCCCGCACCCCACAGCAGACACAACCGCTACCTGCCAGGCGGAATGGACATATCCTCCCAAGATACTAGTTTCATTCTTCGCGCAGCGGAGCCGCGGGAGAAGCCAGGCCCGACATGACCGCGCTGGGACGGGAGAAGAAAGCCCGCCAGCAGCCGCGGTCCACCGTCCGGCCCGACGCGGTGTGGGCTGCGGGTCGCTACGCCGTGCTGGCCGCCCTGTGCTGCCTGTGCTACAGCAACTCTCTCCGCGGGGAGTTGGTACACGACGATGTGTGGGCTATCATCAACAATCCGGACGTCCGACCGGGCTCCAGCCTCAGAAACATCCTCAGCAACGACTTCTGGGGGAAGAGGATGTCGGACAATACGAGCCACAAGTCCTACAGACCGCTCTGCATCCTCACCTTCAAGTAAGTTCTCCCTCATTCCCCAACTGCGCTGTTTCCCCCTCACCTGGAGCCCCCGAACAAACACTTTATGCCGGTTCCACCGCAGTGTTGTTGCCATTTCCCCGAGGTGAGAATCCTGGAGCTAACTAGAGCACGGAGCTATGAACACGCTGCCGTCAGCTGCCGTAGCGCTGTGGAAGAAGCTGTTGCAGCGTCCCAGTAGAACCCGAGCTGCAGCACCACCAGTCAGCGCTCCGCCTCGGTGTGTGGCGTCGTGCTGTGTCGCTATAAACTCTCTGGGGATGCGCTGACATGTACTACGGGTTTGGTAGGACCTCTAGAGATGTCCCCATCTTTCCATGAGATATGTTGACAGAATGACTGTAATGCGTTGGAGCAGAGAGGGTAGCCGCACACACGGTGTCTCTGTGGAACTTGTTGTCCAGCTATGAAGGACTTTCATAAGTAGTGGAGTTGGAAGAGTGCAGCGAGGGTTAGGATGTAAGAGGTGGAAAGTTCTGGAGACAAAGGTTGAGGCTTCTACGTGCTGTGCTGTAGTTGGGTGGATGTTCTAAATGACTCCATGCTGCAGTGAGAACCAGAGGGAGGCCCACACAGTTCTCCCACATGAGGAGAAATGAGCCGAGCTGATGCGAAGGAGATTGAAACAAACAAAAAAGTTTATTTTTTCTTTCAGTTGTATAATTGAGTGAAGGATGCTGTTTGAGAGCTTAATGCTGCATCCATAGGTCAGTAATCAGAAGAGAATAAAGACTGCTCAGTCTCCTCATATGTGAACAGCATCTTATCATATAGGTGCTACATTATACCATTATTGTGTGCACGCTAGTATGTCGATGTTTTGCATTTAGCTCAATTGCATCGCTGTGACTAAGTGCAAGTCACAAGACTAAGTACAGCCTCACAGAGTTGCAAGCAGCTCTAAACGTCGCAAATGGTCATGGATGGTTTGATGAAAACACAGAGCAGATAGTGAGAGCACCAGCAAAGAGAAAGCAGGAATGTTTCAAAAGAGCTACTGACACATAGATATGGCCTTTGGCTAGTACACACACACACACACACTAATGAGCCGGGAATCAAACCGCCGATCCTCTGATTGAGGCTGACCCGCTCTACTACTGAGCCGTTGTGAATTTCTTTTACAAAAGAGACAGCGTGTGGTTGAAAACTTAAACTCATATGGTGACCATGGGTACACAGCATGAGTCCATGTAGGCTCAACAGTAAGTTGAACAAAAGCAAACTCAATTAGTTTTGAATGAGAGAAAAAAAGTAAACGAAACATCCCTGAATACGATGCTATGGAGCTGGAACAGTAATCGTGAGGTAGCTGTGGCTAAGTGGTAGAGCAGGGTCCTGCAGAGGGTCGGCGGTTTGATGCCCGGCTCCTAGTCCATGTCGATGAGCAAGCTTTCAACCCGGCTCTCCTCCTCCTCGTCCTCCTCCTCCTGGGGGCGGTTGACTCGGGTTTTGAAGGCCTTTGGTCCGGCCGGTGTGGCTGGGTAGTGGGGCCGTGACGTGATCGTCTCAATTTACAAGTTCATCTCCTGATGCACATAAAGACTAAAAGAAGGAATTCTTCTCACTGAAATCAAGTTGCCTGTGGGTGAGGTGGTCCTTGGTTCACATACCCCTCCATATTTTATGTACAGTCTGTGGCTTGACTTCCACTTCCACGCAGGTAGTGCAGCTGTGCTGGGTGAGGTGACTGGAGGAGTGTGTGGCAGTCACTGCGCTGTCTCCAGTGAGCTCTGATACTTGCATCGGATTGCTGTTTGTATGGCGTATACTGTATCTGTCCCTATCAAATACACCATCCATTAATGGACAGAAAGTCGTGTCTCTTACTCTGATCTATGCAAAATAGATGAATTCTACAACCGATGATGATGGTTTAATCCAGTGTTTTTCAACCTCTTCTGAGCCGCATTTTTTACATTAGAAAGATCAACAACCAAAAAAGTTACAAAATGACACATTGTAGCATAATGCAGCTTCTATGCTGACACTTGAATTGCTCGTTGTGAAACCTGGACCTGTTGAGATGAACACAAAGCTGACATCCTGGCAGGAAGGCTCACTGAAGCGCTTCCTCAACAGCTCAGTCTCTGTCTTTACTTTTGTTGTCCATGACCCAGTTTAGAGTCTGCATTTTTCCCTTTTTAAATATTTCTCCATCGCTGTTTGTCTCGTCACCGCAACCTCTCTCATCATTTCATTCTGCAGTCTTAACTTAAGAAGGTCATTACTGCTCTACCTACTGCCACCCACTGGCATGGAAGAGTATTTATTACTGAGTCAGCCACTATGTTGCAGCTCAGACGCTCAACAATAGCAAATTATTTGCAGCAACTAAATATAAAAAAAAGTTTGGACCGATTAAGGAAAATTAAACATTTCCCCACGGCACACCTGACCATCTCTCACAGCACACTGGTGTGTGTGGCGACGAGGTCGATAGTCCGGCCCTCTACGCTCCAAAATACGAGTTAGATCTGAGTTGACTTTAATCATGCACTATTGCAAAGTGCTTAAGAAATAGTTATGGATTCGCACAAATAATACTTCTGGTTTGAATGCTTCTGAGGAAGTGGATTTATAAGGCTGGAGTGAAATGAATTGAGGCATCTCTTTACAAATAATGATGGCTCTCGCATTACATTTCTACTATCAGTCACCACCTCACCACCTCGACCTGCTTTCCCTTGTCTCCGTGATGTGTGTACATGGGTCAGAGGTTCCGTACAGGTGATCACAATGTTTGCGTGGGAAGTGGCGTACGCCTCTTTCAGACCTCGTTTTGTGCGGACACAGCGGTTATAGATGAGACTCCTGGTCCTCCACCCACAAACAGATCATCATTCAGATAATTGTAAAAATGCTGAATATCGCAGCCGATAATTGGCCAGGCTGATAATCGGTCAATCCCTACTTTAGGGTTTGGACCTTGTTAGTCAAAACAAGCAAACATTTATTTTTTTTACATTTAAAGAAATATATTTTGAACAGGCGAAATGATCAATACATGAACTAAGAAAAGGATCAATAAGGATATTTTAATATTGCCCTAATGACGATATTCAAGCTCACATGACCACCAGACATTTCCCTGCTAGCATTAGTTCATTTAGTCTGCCACACAGCACTAAAGTAACCCTCCATTGGTCATGTGACCCTCGTAGTGTTTGTTTGGGACCCCAGAGACTCCTCCTCCTCACTGGATCGCAGGCGAAGGTTTGATAGTAAATAAATAACATTTAATTCAAATTCAGCATTTTAATATTTGAGTAATTGTTCTAAAGGTGCACACTCAATATTTGGAATGAATCAAATGACTGTTATGGTAAATAGACTGTACTTGTGCAGCACCTTTCTAGTGTTCCATCCAAAGCGCTTTAACACTACATGTCGTCATTCACCCATTCACACTCTGACTCATGCTCATGCCCATCAGGACCCTAACTAACCATTCACACCCATTCATACAGCATTGGGGTTAAGAGTCTTGCCCAAGGACAAACCAGCATGGACTGGAGGAGCTCTACCTGTCTGTTGAGGTGACCAACCCCCAGATAACTATACAGCTCTGAGGTTCCTCATTGTGTTGCAAAACCTTTCTCCCTCTTTTAACAAGTTGTTTTGGTTTTACGGCCTGAAAACTCTCTAATGGCAGGAGAGAGCTGTTTTCAGAAAAGACTCCAAAAGGTCTTAAACTGTTCACCACTTGCCCCACTCCAAACAGACGGACAGAGAGATGATGGAGGGAACAATCTTCTCACCTAGTTCTCTTCCTAAAATGTTGAACTGTTGCTTTAATATCGGATACGACACCCAGAACTCTGTTCTGCCCCCTTTGGCTCTAGAATCATTGTCCCAGTGGACTTGCATGTATTGGGAAATCTAGATGAGTGTGATTGGCTGCCCTGGTGATAGACATAATGTGTCCCCAGGCAGCGCTCCATCAGCACACTCGGCACTTAAGGTGTGTGTGTGTGTGTGTGTGTGTGTGTGTGTGTGTGTGTGTGTGTGTGTGTGTGTGTGTGTGTGTGTGTGTGTGTGTGTGTGTAAAAATCTGACAACGGACAGTGGTCCTCAGAAACACCCGTTTAACAGAGGTTTGAGTGTCCTGGACCACTGCTAAACTGTAATAGAGGATGCATATCACTCAGTCCCCTGTGCAGCTCTGGGACTCTCTGATCACTGTCTGGTTCATCTTCTCCAGACCTACAGGCAGAAACTAATATCTGCAAAGCCTGAGGTGAAGACTGTGAAGAGATGGACCAACGAGGCAAAGCTGGAGCTACAGTCCTGCTTTGCCTGCACTGATTGGAGTGTTTGTGAGGCTGCTGCTACAGACCTGGATGAGCTCACTGACTCTGTGACGTCATACATCAGCTTTTGTGAGGACATGTGTGTGCCAACTAAAACCTTCTGCACATACAACAACAAACCTGGTTTACTGCAAGACTCGGGCAGCTTCATCAGGCTAAGGAGGAGGCCTACAGAGGTGGGGACAGGATCCTGTACAACCAGGCCAGAAACACACTAACGAGGGAGATCAAGGTAGCTAAGAGGAGCTACACTGAAAAACTGGAAAAAAAAACTTTCATCCAACGACCCTGCGTCAGTGTGGAGAGGCCTGCAAGTCCCCATGAAACCCTCGATCACAGGATTAAACGACTACAGGCCCGTCGCCCTGACGTCTGTGGTCATGACATCCTTTGAAAGACTGGTGTTGACCCATCTGAAGAACATCACAGGACGCCTGCTGGACCCCCTGCAGTTTGCCTACCGTGCAAACAGGTCGGTGGATGAAGCAGTCAACATGGGACTACATTACATGCTGCAACACCTCGACTCCCCAGGGACATATGAAGGGTTCTGTTTGTGGACTTCAGCTCAGCGTTCAACACCATCATCCTGGAAATACTCCACCCAAACTCTCCCAGCTCACTGTGCAGCCTCCACCTGTCAGTGGATCACAAACCTCCTGACTGACAAGACACAGCAGGTGAGGCTGGGAAACATCACATCCAGCACCCGGTCTATCAGCACTGGACCCCCCCATGGATGTGTGCTCTCCCCACTGCTCTTCTCCCTCTACACCAACGACTGCACCTCAGAGGACCCAACGGTCAAACTCCTGAAGTTCAGACGACACAACGGTCATCGGCCTCATCAGGGACGGTGACGAGTCTGCGTACAGGCGGGAGGTTGAACATCTGGTCCTCTGGTGTGGTCAGAACAACCTGGAGCTGAACAAGCTCAAGACTGTGGAGATGACAGTGGACTTCAGGAGGAGCCCCCCAACACTGCCCCCCCTCACCATACACAACAACACTGTCTGCTGTGGAGACCTTCAGGTTTCTGGGATCCACAATCTCCCAGGACCTGAAGTGGGCCCCCAACATCGACAGCATCAGGAGAAAGGCCCAGCAGAGGTTGTACTTCCTGCGCCGGCTCAGGAAGTTTAACCTGCCTCAGGAGCTGCTGATCCTGTTCTAGTCCACCATCATCCAGTCTGTTCTCTGCTACTCCATCACTGTGTGGTTTGGATCGGCCACCAAACAGGACAGAAACAGGCAACGGATTGTCAGGTCTGCAGAGAGGATCATTGGTTCCAGCCTGCCCTCCATCCTGGACTTGTTCACCTCCAGAGTCAGAAAACGGGCTGAAAGATCTCTGCAGACCCTTCACACCCTGGACACAAGCTGTTCACCTCCTCCCCTCTGGAGGGCGCTACAGGGCTCTGTACGCCAAAACCACCAGACACAGGAACATCTTCTTTCCACTGGCCATCACTCTCATGAACAATTAATCAGACATACTGCACTACTACCTCAATTCCATTGACACTGTTGTTTTATTGTTTTATAGGGTTATGTTCATATTTATACTGTACATAGTCGTTACATTTTTATGCTTACATCTGTTCTACTTTTTAGATTTTTGTTGTCCTTGTTTTTTATTTTTATTCATGTTTCCTGTTTATTGTAAAGCCTGTGTATGTACGTGGAGAGCAACGAAAAACTGGAGTCAAATTCCTTGTTTGCATACGAGTGCATGGCCAATAAAGCTGATTCTGATTCTTGTCTTAAATGTACACGGCATGTAAAAAAATGGCAGAAATGATGATGGATTGGTGTACCCCTTTGGTAGACCTATGGAGAACGTGCTTTCCATCCCGCATTATCTTTTCCTCGCTAGTTCAAGTATCCAGTCAGGGACATCATGTCATTTTTCCAGCCATGACATTTAATTATCTGCTCTTTGTCTATCATATATTCAAAGCTTAAGCAAAGCATTTCCACCCTGTTTTCAGTGTTCTTCCCATTTTGCCTGCAGTGTTTTATTCAGCCTGTTTTTACATTGCAGGGATCCGTTAAAGCAAATTATTGTATCTGATGCAGTACTCTCCGGAATAATGAATAACCTCATTTTAGTATTCTTGCGACCTTCCTTTGGTTCATGGCCCAGTCTCCGGTATAGGGTAATATGTATGCCAGCAGTGATTAAGTTGTGCACTGAGAAAAGAAAGTAAATTGAAGGAAAGTAGCTACTTCTGCTACTGTTGCTGCATGGTCACTGACCAGCAGAGAGACGGCGCTTAATTATCTCTCCTTCACCTCTCCAGGCACAGAGGACACTGCGTCTGTCTCACTGGATGTGCTTACGTCCTCAGTGCTCACTTTCAAAATGTCACTCATGTCAGATCCTTTTACTTTTGCTTTGCTAGTGGTGGGGCCTAAAGACAATATAGTTGGTTCATCAAACAGCAGAGAAATGTATCTCAACAACTCAGAGAATGATTCCTGAGAATTCTTGCTACTCACCAAACTTTCCTTTAGTGCTCTGTTGGATTGAGATGTGGTGACTGTGGAGGCCATTGGAGTACAGTGAACTCATCGTCATGTTCAAGAAACAGTTTGAGATGATTTGAGCTTTGTGACATGCTGCACTATCCTGCTGGAAGTAGCATCAGAAGATGGTCCACTGTGGTCATAAAGGGATGGACATGGTCAGCAACAATACTCAGGTAGGCCGTGGCGTTTAAACCATGCTCAGTTGGTACTAAGGGGCCCAAAGTGTGCCAAGAAAATATACCCCCCACCATTACACCACCACCAGCAGCCTGAACCGTTAATACAAGGCAGGATGGATCCATGCTTTCATGTTGTTTACGACACATTCTGACCCTACCATCTGAATGTCGCAGCTGAAATGGAGACTCATCAGACCAGCAACGTTTTCCAATCTTCTGTTGTCACATGTTGATGAGCCTGTGTGAATTATAGCCTCAGTTTCCTGTTGTTAGCTGACAGGAGTGGCCTCCGGTGTGGTCTCTGCTGCTGTAGCCCGTCTGCTTCAAGGTTCCACGTGTTGTGCGTTCAGAGATGGTGTTCTGCAGACCTTGGTAGTAACGAGTTGTTATTTGAGTTACTGATCTCCATCCACTCTGCCCATTCTCCTCTGACCTCTGACATCAACAAGGCATTCTGGTCCAAACAACTGCCGCTCACTGGATATCTTCTCTTTTCGGACCATTCTCTGTAAACCCTAGAGATGGTTATGCGTGAAAATCAGCAGTTTTTGAAATACTCAGACCAGCCCGTCTGGCACCAACAACCATGCCACGTTCAAAGTCACTTAAATCCCCTTTCTTCCTCATTCTGATGCTCGCTTTGAACTTCAGAAAGTCCTCTTCATCACGTCTAGATGCCTAAATGCATTGAGCTGCTCCCATGTGATTGGCTGATTAGCTATTTGTGTTAACAAATTGAACAGGTTGAACGGGTTGAGTGAGTGTATATCTCGTCTGGTCTGTGGAGAATTTCAGTATTAAACACATAAGTACGATTAAATAACCCCCCTAGTGATGAGTAGAAGTGTCACAATAATAATCTGTTAGTCACAATATGTTTACAATATTCTTGCTTATAGAATATATTATATGTTACAGTATATTAACTAATTGAATGTATTGAATCATAAAAGTATAGTCACTAAAGGTATTAAAACACTGTAAGAATAGTTTGAGGGTCAGACAGGGATTCTGAATGGGACATGCAGCAAATGGAGGATGTGGTCAGTGGGGAGGATAGCTGACCAGAGGTGGAGTCAAGACAGATGTTTTGCTAAAGGATCGATCCAGGGAGGGGACAGAATTCAAATGGAGCCAATCACTAATCGCCACGGAGGGTCATTCAGATGTTTTATGACTGTTTGACATTTCCAACATATAAGAGACTGTTCTGGAGAGAATTCCTCAGACCACATCCGCTCTCGTTTTTCAGTACCTGAATTCAGACCTGTGAGTGAGATGCGTGCGTGTGGTCTCTGTTCTCGAGAACATTACTATTGATAGTTAATGCAGCTTGTAAGTGAACTTTGTGTAGTACATTAAATATTGTCATTGATTGTGAACCGGATCCAGTCCATTTTTCTGATGCGCGTGCGCACTCAGAAGCTCGCAGCAGAAAAGTCCCTGCGGCCTGCAGGCTCTCATCCTTTTGGTTTTTAAACCCTAACAGGTCTGAGAAAGCCTCAGGGTTCCCCAGGAAGAGCTGGAAAGCGTTGCTGGGGAAAGGGACAATTAGAATACTGTCCTAAGCCTGCCTGCTGTCACAGAGGCCCTGGACAGGCGATAGAGAATGGATGGGTGAATAGATGAATGGTATTGTATGAATCATAATTTCGGTATCATGACAACAATATTCACCTCACAAAGTGGCTAGCAACTACAGACAGTATGATCGATGTTGGCATATATTATCATCATGCAGATCTAGGCTCATTGTTATTCATGTTTAGGAGTAGTGGTCATACAGGCCCATCACACAAAGGTCAGATCAGATTCCTCCAGCAGTCCGTCAGCAGCCACACGTTCTAACAAAATGTCCTTGAGCAAGACATTGAACCCCGACCTGCTACGTCATTGTAAGTCTCTCTGGATAAGCACATCAGCTAAATGCCTCAAAAAATAAATTAGAATTTCTCTGAAGCCTTCACATCAGATCGGATGGGTTGAGACCCCAGCCTGGCCCTCTGGGAAATTCATCTCATGGCCCTTCACTTGTTCCACACTCTTCTCAGCATCAGCTATTAGGGCAGATCAGCATCAGCGACGGTCAGGGTGAGATAATGGTGAGGGTTTCAAGCAGGTTTCACCAGCCCTCCTCATTGAATTATGAATAGAAGAGAGATAGTGGAGGCCAGAGTCTCTTCCATCACAGAAGACCTCTTTAGAACTAATTATAATCAGAGATAAGAAGATGTGAAGCGGTGCTCTGTTCAGCTCTCCCTGGTTTGGTTTTGTTGTACAAAACACAGCATAAAACCATTAACAAAGTGTTCACCTTTATCCTTTTCAGTTACGTCAAGCAATAGAAGTCATCGTCTTCCTCTCTGACTGACAGTATCGCATACATGTTCTTTACCATCTTGTTCTAACGCTTCATTGAAGCTGTGGGATGTTTACCTTGACTTGTTTTTTTGGCTGATTGAAAGGGGTATATTGGAACCTTTGGGATCACTGCTAAAGTTTAAAACAAAGTGCTGTGAATGTAGTCTGTGAATGACCATTTACTCTAATTTTCTTAAACTTACATCTATCCCTTGGCCCTGATTGAAAAAAAATACAGAACCAATGAATTTGCATATCATTTTTGTTTCTCCAGTTAAAGTGTCTCCTACCTCACTAACAAAATCTAAATATAAACAAATCTAATATCATGGAATGACAACTGGAACCTGAAGGAGTGTAATGCTCCACTCGATGTTCTGTTGGTTGGAGAGGGAATTGTCACAGCGTAATACCAATTATCATAAACCAAGTGAAAATTGCATATGTCACTCACTGTTACTACTCACTGAGATTAGCTGCAAGAAGATCTTAAGCAGGGTGTGGTTTGGTTTTGGAACTCCAACATTCTCTCTCAAAGCAATCACGTTCTTTTCCTTTTAAATTCACGGCACCACACTGACTGGACTGAGATTCTGTTCAGGATAATAAGACTCTTCATCACTTTACCCAGGAAAGGTTGTAGACCTTAAAGATTCCCACAGCGGGAAGAGTTCTCCGATGTGGTAGTTCTTTGATGGTTGGGGTTTTTGGGAAGCTGACTCACACTGACTGCACTTATTTATCCGTCAGTCTGTAGCTGAGTTTTAATCATATCTGATATATTTGACACTTTCACAGTGTCAGATATAATGCAAATGACGCTCCCATCTCATCCCACCGTGCTGAATATGTCTCTCTCTCTGCCAGGTTGAACATCCTGCTGGGCGGCATGACGCCTCTCTATTTCCACATCATCAACGTGTGTTTGCACTGCGCTGTAACCTGCCTGCTTCTGTACACCTGTAAACGCTTTGTGTTTGACGACTCACGTCTGGCATTTGTCACAGCTCTCCTCTTCGCTGTGCATCCCGTCCACACCGAGGCCGTGAGTACAAGACACACAAACTGTCACAAACTGTAGGAGTTGAACCCTCAATGTTCCATCTTCACATCTGAAGCACAATACAATCCATTGCATTGAAATAGCTGCTATCAGAGCAGTCACCAGTGCCCATTGAGCCAGCGCTGATACTTCACCCAGCAAGCTGGGGACCTGAGGAGCACTTCAGACGAATTATTCAACCAGAGATGCACTGATTGCAATTCTCATTCTTAGAACTATACTTTACAGCAAGGCTCCTGACTAACTTTCTTTTTTACCACCATCCTGAAAAAAAATGTCAGCCCTCCTGAAGTAATTGTAAACGGTCTACTCATTTAATACCAGACACTGTTCTCTGTTTTTAAACTTTCCAAATATATTGGTAAAATATTTATCAGTTACGTTTAGAAATTCACATGAACCACTCTTAACATCGATTTAATACTTCTATTTTCCTAGACAATACAGACCTTAAAGTTATTAAAATTAATCCAATGTACATGCTTTGAATCAGTGGTGGGCTGTGCATTTTATACCTGGGCCTTCTGAGCTGTCCTACTTCCCTTGAGCCATCCCCTAATAACCTCATTATGACGCCACAGCTATGGTTATTTGCTTCTCGGGGTGTAACAATACATGTATTCATATTAAACCGTTCGGTACGAGGCTTACGAACAGAACAATACGTTTGAATAATACTAGTGCATTTGGAAAGTGCAGAAGCTTAAATTGTGGGAAACATAATGTTTTTGGTGGACACATAGGTCTCACATAGGAGACAACGGGCTGTGTGACCTCTGAACCCGGAACAATAACAAAAAACTGCTGAGGCCCCGCACGTGTGTTCAGGGAGGCTAAACTAGCTCAGCAGGGAAACAACAGCCCGAAAAGATTCAATTGTCCTGACAATAACCCCGCGCATGACGGGATGCTTCGTAATTAACGGACAATGCATATAGTCCAAATCAATGTAATTAACACAATGACAACAACAAACTCACAAGAACCAGTCACATATATTCATATGACAACAAAGCAACAAATCAATCCAGCAACACTGCAGCGCTAGAGCACGAGCCATTCATAAAAACTACACGACAGACAAATGAACACAGTAGTAACGCTACTGCAGATGTAGAAACAAAAGCAGTTGACTGACAGAGAGACATAGGGGCTGAATCTGCTTGGATAAAAGCTCTACTTAAAACAAGCTGCACTGGAAGCAGAGCAACGGAGGAACACAGGAGCTGTGCAATGAGAACATAAGATAATGGGAAATATATAATACATGTAGTGCAGGGGTCTCAAACTCCCGGGCCGCCACGTCATTTTATGTGGCCCGCGAATCCGCCAGCAAAAAATAAATAAAAAAATTAGACTTGATAATAAAAATATCCCCATAGTCAAAATTATGAGATATAAAGTCGAAGTTATGAGATATAAAGTCGAAGTTATGAGATATAAAGTCGAAGTTATGAGATATAAAGTCGAAGTTATGAGATATAAAGTCGAAGTTATGAGATATAAAGTCGAAGTTATGAGATATAAAGTCGAAGTTATGAGATATAAAGTCGAAGTTATGAGATATAAAGTCGAAGTTATGAGATATAAAGTCGAAGTTATGAGATATAAAGTCATAATGATGAGATTGAAAGTCAAAATGATGAGACACTTAAACACACAGTCACAGAAGCAGCTCTTTGGCTGGTTACTGTACACTTTACGTGTAAATGTATTGTGAGTACATTGAAGACTACTTTAAACGTGGCTTTAAAAACACATGAAATACTTCATGTGGGATTGTGCAAACACACCCTTGAAAGGATTTTAAGCATTGAACAAAGTTATTGTAATAACTTGTTTGATATTTTCTTTAATAGTTTGATCTTTGATAGAGTAATGTGGGTTTCTGAACCCTAAATTAAAAGGATTTAAGTTATAATAACAGAAATGTGCTTAGATATATTTTTACATTTATATAACTGCATGTACAATATTTTCACACTTGAATAAACAATAATCAAATGCAGAGACAGTTATTTACCAATATGTTAGGAGTAGTTACATTTACAAACGGCCCTTTGTGGGCGACCTGATGGAACTGTCTGGGGTGAAACACCAGAGATGAGATCAGAAAGCAAGAGACTCTCACACTGAGCTGCAAAGAAACGAGTGCACAAAAATAAAAGGTAAATAATATTAATAAACTGTCTCATACTGTGTTTTGCTGTCGTTTAGAGTGAGTGATATATGTGTATATGTGTATATATACATATATATATATATATATATATATATATATATATACACACCTAGCAGTACCTAGACAGCAGTAAAAAATACCCTAAACGTCTCACAATCGTCTCTCAATCGTGACCAAACGGTCAGCTGGAAAGACAAAAACACTTATTTCCGCATTTATGTATTCTGTGTTTTATTCATTTCTGTATTTATAACAGTGTTTGAATTGTGTCTTTCCTCTCAGTTAGCAAAGGCCAGATCAGTGTCTCTTTTAACCCCTTCGTAACTGTTTAACTTGTCTTGAGTTTCTTCCAAGGACCTGCAAAACATTTGCATCAAGCAGCCTTACTAATCTTTAACTAATATTAATTAATGAAGTCATCAACATCTGTCACAAAAAAGACAATGTGAAAGACAAAAACACTTATTTCCGCATTTATGTATTCTGTGTTTTATTCATTTCTGTATTTATACATTTATTTAGACATTCCTGTATTCATTTCTACATTTATTAATGCATCCTGTATTCATTTCTACATGTATTAATGCATCCTGTATTCATTTCTACATGTATTATTGCATCCTGTATTCATTTCTACATTTATTATTGCATCCTGTATTCATTTCTACATTTATTATTGCATCCTGTATTCATTTCTACATTTATTAATGCATCCTGTATTCATTTCTACATGTATTATTGCATCCTGTATTCATTTCTACATTTATTATTGCATCCTGTATTCATTTCTACACTTATTATTGCATCCTGTATTCATTTCTACATTTATTATTGCATCCTGTATTCATTTCTACATTTATTAATGCATCCTGTATTCATTTCTACATGTATTATTGCATCCTGTATTCATTTCTACATTTATTATTGCATCCTGTATTAATTTCTACATGTATTATTGCATCCTGTATTCATTTATACATTTATTATTGCATTTCCGCATTTATGTATTCTGTGTTTTATTCATTTCTGTATTTATACATTTATTTAGACATTCCTGTATTCATTTCTACATGTATTATTGCATCCTGTATTCATTTCTACATTTATTATTGCATCCTGTATTCATTTCTACATTTATTATTGCATCCTGTATTCATTTCTACATGTATTAATGCATCCTGTATTCATTTCTACATGTATTATTGCATCCTGTATTCATTTATACATTTATTATTGCATCCTGTATTCATTTATACATTTATTATTGCATCCTGTATTCATTTATACATGTATTATTGCATTTCCGCATTTATGTATTCTGTGTTTTATTCATTTCTGTATTTATACATTTATTTAGACATTCCTGTATTCATTTCTACATGTATTAATGCATCCTGTATTAATTTCTACATGTATTATTGCATCCTGTATTCATTTATACATTTATTATTGCATTTCCGCATTTATGTATTCTGTGTTTTATTCATTTCTGTATTTATACATTTATTTAGACATTCCTGTATTCATTTCTACATGTATTAATGCATCCTGTATTCATTTATTATTGCATTTCCGCATTTATGTATTCTGTGTTTTATTCATTTCTGTATTTATACATTTATTTAGACATTCCTGTATTCATTTCTACATGTATTATTGCATCCTGTATTCATTTCTACATTTATTATTGCATCCTGTATTCATTTCTACATTTATTATTGCATCCTGTATTCATTTCTACATGTATTAATGCATCCTGTATTCATTTATACATGTATTATTGCATCCTGTATTCATTTATACATTTATTATTGCATCCTGTATTCATTTCTACATGTATTATTGCATCCTGTATTCATTTATACATTTATTATTGCATTTCCGCATTTATGTATTCTGTGTTTTATTCATTTCTGTATTTATACATTTATTTAGACATTCCTGTATTCATTTCTACATGTATTAATGCATCCTGTATTAATTTCTACATGTATTATTGCATCCTGTATTCATTTATACATTTATTATTGCATTTCCGCATTTATGTATTCTGTGTTTTATTCATTTCTGTATTTATACATTTATTTAGACATTCCTGTATTCATTTCTACATGTATTAATGCATCCTGTATTCATTTATTATTGCATTTCCGCATTTATGTATTCTGTGTTTTATTCATTTCTGTATTTATACATTTATTTAGACATTCCTGTATTCATTTCTACATGTATTATTGCATCCTGTATTCA
>CM051709.1:3255000-3325000 GCA_028022725.1 Lycodopsis pacificus
CGGTCCAAGGCAAGCCAGAGACAGCCCTAACTATAAGCACTATCAAAGAGGAAAGTCTTAAGCCTAGTGTTAAATGTGGTGAGTGTGTCTGCCCCCCGGACTGAAACGGGAAGCTGGTTCCACAGAAGAGGAGCTTGATAACTGAAGGCTCTGGCTCCCATCCTACTTCTTAAGACTCTAGGAACCACAAGTAACCCTGAATTAATGGAGCGCAGCTCTCTAGTAGGGCAGTATGGTACTATAAGCTCTTTAAGATTTGATGGAGCCTGACCAATTCGGGCTTTGTAGGTAAGTAAAAGGATTTTAAATTCTATTCTAGATTTTACAGGGAGCCAGTGCAGAGAAGCTAATACAGGAGTAATATGTTCTCTCCTCTTAGTTCTTGTTAGTACACGAGCAGCATTCTGGATCAACTGGAGAGATTTAAGAAACTTATTAGAGCAGCCTGAAAATGAGGAATCACAGTAATCTAGTCTAGAGGTAACAAATGCATGAACTAATGTCTCTGCATCGCTTTGAGACAGGATGTGCCTGATTTTTGAAATATTACGTAGGTGAAAAAAGGCAGTCCTAGAAATGAGTTTTATCTGAGAGATAAAAGACAAATCCTGATCATAGGTGACTGAGATTATTTCCGGTGCTGCTGGATGCCAGCACAACGCCATCTAGAGAAACTATATCATCAGATAACTGATGTTGGAGGTGTTCTGGGCCTAGGAGAATAACTTCAGTTTTGTCTGAGTTTAACATCAGGAAGTTGCAGCTCATCCAGGTGTTTATGTCCTTAATACATGCTTGCATTCAGGTTATTCATTTTTAATGTTGCCATTGCGTGGTGGAACATTTAAATGAGACAAAATGCTGTTGTAACTCCACTGTACTTGGTCGAATCGGCCCCAAACGATTCATGACCTGCATCTATGTGCAAATAAGGGCTTTTCCTTCTTTTTACCATCCCAAGCTGCCCCCAGTCCCATAAAGACTACCGGTGCTACATCACCGCTACTCAACCGCTGCGATGCAGTCTGGCAGCTTGTTGAGTTTAACGTTGTAAGATTGTATGACGTCTTTTATTCCACCACTTTGAGTCGATTGCGTCGCTGCTGGTTTTTGCGTTTGAATGACTTGTCCTTTGCAAAGCCTTGTAGCCATCACTGTCTAAACGGGAGCTTTGCTAATCCTAGGCTGTACTCATTCAATCACACAATACAGTCATTAATGCAGATCTCCAGAACGCAGATTTTAATGAATATTGAATGATCACAATTGTCGGCTGATGAATCGGGAGGACAACCAAAGGACACTACTCCAAAGGTGGTGAGTCGAGTTGTGAGAATTGTGGAATCTGTGCAAAAAAGATGCGTAGGAAGCAGCGTAGCTTATTATTTATCTCCCTTGTGCCAACAGGTGAGTTAACAAAAGGCTCAGCTCACTACACAAGCATTTGAATGGGGATGAGCTCCATGGAAAGGGCAGGAGACAAATAGAGCAGAGGAGTCTGTGCAGCATGGAGAAAGAGCTGAGCGAAGAAGGAGAAATGCATGAAAAATCAAGCCTCAATCTGACAGTATACAACTTCCTGTCCTTGGACCCTCACATCGGAAAAGGAATCAGTTAATAGTTTAAGGTTAAAGATTCGTTATCATATTTTAATATTGTGTTGATACACAAATGGTCAGCGCATTAGAAAGAAGTGATGGAGTCAGAAAGTTGACAATGGAGGTGGTGAGGAAAGAGGGAGGGGTCACTAAGGAGGAATGATTGAGTCAAGGAGAAGAGTGTGTGTGTGTGTGGTATCTAAGTTGACAGAGTGATTCTGACAGCTCTTCCTCAGCTTCGAGAGCAACTTGTAGCTATTCATTATGTGTGTATCAAGAGAGAGAGAGTCTCCACACATGTTATTCATGCAGAGAAAGACATCTATCCTGTCCTCTCACCCGACTCCTCTCATCTTGAACCTCTCTACCTCTCATTTGATCCTCTTCTCTCACTTCCTGCTCTGTTCTCTTCCATATCAGACCATCCCGCCCGTCAATGTATTTGTGGGTGACTGAGCGATGTGTTTTTAGTGCATGCTCAACTTAACACTCACAAACCAACAACTTACTGATGTAAATCATCTCCTTTCATCTCATGGCTTCCTGTGTGTGTGTGTGTGTGTGTGTCTTAGAGACACTTCCTGATCGACAGACAGGTTCTGTATGTTTTGCAAAATTACACATACAAAGCTGTAAGGATTACAGATACTAGAACCCAAAAGCACAACTCTGAGACAAGATTCAGGTAAAGGTTTCTTTACTTGGTAAAGGCAGGGTCAACACCGGGAGGTCAGTCCAACAGGCAAACAAATCCAACAAGGGGCAGGCAAAAATCCAAGGTCGCGAAAACAGGCAGACAGGGTCGGAACAGGCAGATCAGAATAGTACGATATATATATATATATATATATATATATATATATATATATAACAATGGCGAGCTTGGCAGAGACACACACGACAATCTGGCAGAGTGCAAGTGAAGGGACCTAAATAGTGAGGGCTAATGAGGGAATGGGCTGCAGGTGAGATGGGTGAGGAGGACCAGGTGAGGGGAATGAGAGATGATTGGGTGTGCATGGTAGGATCTGAAATGACAGGAGAGTTAGTCAAATAAGCAGACAGGATGAAAATAAACTAATATGAAGTGGAATTCGTGACACAAAGCAGTGAACACCTGCTTAGTCAAAGCTCAACACCAGCAGGTGTACATAGTTGTAAGTGTGTGTGTGTGTAAGTATTGAACCCACATCAGAAGTCCTGTGGAGACACACCTTTCCTCTGTAATACTAAGGGACATTTGGCTTTGATCGGGCCTTAAATATATTATATATATATATTAGTGCTGGGCAAGTTAACGCGTTATTATCGCATTAACGCATTCATTAATTAACGCCGACAATTATTTTATCGCGTGTTAACGCAGTTTTTTTTTTAATTATTAAGCGGACATTTTTAACACAAGAACCGGGCAGCGAGCGTAGAACAGCTGTGTTTGTGTGGCGTCTCTTCCCGCTGCTGCTCTTTATTAGCATAACTTCATCATGCAGGTTACTGCGACGGTACAGACTCCCTCCAGGTTCCCATGCTTCACCTACATTCCCCTGGGTCCTAAGTCCCTCCATGTACAGCTTCTTATCACCCTCTATGTACCAACGTACATTTATAACAAATACCACACATATTACGGTAATCAGCGTTGCATATATGTCTGACCAAAATACCAAAAAAAGCAAAAAAGAAGTGATTCATTTAAATTATCAATCCGTGACCCATTACACCACTTGTATCTTGCATCTTTTCTCGCACTCCTTAGTCCTTAGTCTATATGCTGAACACATGAGTATTATTATTTAATATTAAACGTGACCACAGGACAGCCACACCACCATCTTAACCACTCAGGCATTTCTACTCCTACAGTATCT
Source organism: Lycodopsis pacificus (assembly GCA_028022725.1). Lineage (NCBI taxonomy): Eukaryota > Metazoa > Chordata > Actinopteri > Perciformes > Zoarcidae > Lycodopsis > Lycodopsis pacificus. The sequence continues at coordinate 3,258,467 of CM051709.1, forward strand.
GAAACCATGAATACTACAGATATAAAAGAAACCGTCTTGCCGATGGGGGACCTCAGGCTGTGAATATGTGGTGTAGAACTCCTCCTTTGGAATGTTAAAGGCTGTTTGTGTTGTAGCCTCAACACACCCACCAAGCGTTTATCAAAGGCTGTTGCAAAATGTTGCACACTTGGTAGGACGTATAATTCAAACAGAAGAACATTGCAGGCGAGTGAGAGGGCTGAGGAGTTGTTAGGAAACATTGGGGGTAATGTTGGGAATGGTTATCAGAAATAATGAATAATAGAATATGTTGGGGGGGGGAGTTCCTCTGTTAGGGCAGACGAGCCTGATTACAGTCATATTCTTTTTCAGTTATTATTGTTATGCATACATCACTTCAAAAAATAACTCCTACATAAACAGCACTCATGCATGGGCAGTCACCATAGAACAGCTCTATTACTCATTATCGGCTTGATAATGGGCAGCTGTGTGAGCCATGATCACGGTCATTCTGCTCTCAGGTGTCGGTATGAACAGAGCCAGATTCCAAAGAAACAGCATAACGGGCTCCTCATGGACACTCGGCACAGTCTCATCCCCATGGCTGTCAGACGCATGAGCTATCTCTGATATCTGTGTGTGTGTGTTTCTAGGTGTCTGGTATTGTGGGCAGGGCTGATGTCTTGGCCTGTCTGCTGTTCTTGCTGACGTTCCTCTCCTACATCAGGTAAGATGACTCTGTAGCTCTCCCAGACCTTGTACACACACACACACACACGCACACACACACACACACATACATTCATGAACACGTGTAAAACTTCTTATGAAAACAACTTTAAATGCTACAGAAGATGATCATATAAGGTTGTGTGCTAGTTAGCAACATAAATTATGACTACTGCTTATTTGCTGATGTGGTTTTATTTTTGACGGATCAAGAAAAATGAACAATTAAATGTTCATCCATCCAACCATCCATTTTCCTCCGCTTATCTGGGGTCGGGTCGCGGTGGCAGCAGGCCAAGCAGGCTGACCCAGACCTCCCTGTCACCGCCAACATGTTCCAGCTCATTCTGGGGGATCCTGAGGCGTTCCCAGGCCAGCTGGGAGATGTAATCCCTCCAGCGTGTTCTGGGTCTTCCCCGGGGTCTCTTCCCAGTTGGACGTGCCTGGAAAACCTCCAGTGGGAGGCGTCCAGGAGGCATCCTGATTAGATGCTGAACCACCTCAGCTGACTCCTTTCGACGCAAAGGAGTAGGCTTTGAAGTCAGCTGAGCTGGGGGAGGGGGGGCTGGTGGTCTGGTGATGGTTGATGGGGCTGTGGGGGATGGAGTCAGGACTGTCCAATTGTCTTTCAAAGCGGCAGCAGTACACATTCAGCTCGTCTGCCAGGCGGAGGTCGTTCATGGAGTGGGGGGTTTTGGGCTTGTAGTTGGTGATCTGTCTGATGCGGCGTTCACACCAAACGCGTTGATTTTTTGACGCACCGCAAAATCGCGTCCAACGCGCCGCCGGTCGTGTTGACACCAAACGCCGCAAAATTGCGTAGCGCCGAAGAGGGGGCGTGGTTTATCGACTGGAAGCCGTTCACCTGGCCGTCATTTCTTTCCGCTATCAACCATGAAAGGAATAAGGACAATTGCTGCTTTGTACGTGTTGTGGAAGTCCCTCAAACGTCGGAATGCCAAACGCCGTCATGTCTGGTTCATAATATTGTTCAGAGGAGCTCCGTGGATTGTATCGAGCTGTATTCACTGTGTCTAGCAAGCCACAGGTCGCTGTTTACTACAGCTGTAGGAACACAAAATAAACTGATTTGGCTGTGATTCAACGGAAAATAAACCGACAAAAAGGGACTCCGAAATAACTACGTAATGATGCCGATTTGTAGGCTACTTGTCTTCTCAATGGAGCTCTGATGGATCGGTGCTAGGCTATGCTAACATCGTAGCAGCTCCACCAACACTCAATAACATCATGTAGACGTAAATACGACAGCGTCTGTTCATTGTTTGTACCGTATGGTTTACACACACACATGTATACACATAGTTTGGTCCGGTCTCTGTTGATATGAGGTATCGTAGAGCTCTGGGTGACCACAGACGGCTACAGGATTTATTTCCTGATTCAACAACGGCAGGAAGTCAGTGATGACAGGGGGAGCAACTCAACGCTGATAGGCTATCGCGCCACAGCGTCACGCGAATATTTCGCAGAAGTTGAAAAATTTCAACGTGCCGCGCCATCGCAAAATCGCGGCGCGCCAGTGTTATCGCGTCTGTGCATAGACTTTGTATGTAATCTCGATGCGCGTCAAAAAATCGACGCGTCCGGTGTGAACGCAGCTTGAGACCTCTCCAGACAGAAGCAGAGTCATTGGTTGAGAGCTGATGTTGCAGTTTCTCAGAGTACAGTCGTTTAGCATCTCTCACTGCCTTGCTACTGCCTTGCTGTATTTCGACTCTTTGTACAAGTCCTTGTCCCCACTCTTAAAAGCCTGATATTTTTGCAGCCTTAGCTGTCTGAGTTCCGCTGTGAACCAGGGTTTGTCGTTGTTATAACTCACCCTGGTGCTTGTTGGAACACAGCTGTCCTCACAGAAGCTGCTATATGAAGTTACAGCCTCTGTGTACTCATCCAGGCTGTTGGTAGCAGTCCTGAATACATCCCAGTCTGTACAGTCCAAACACGCCCGAAGATCCTCTAGAGCTTCACTGGTCCACTTCTTGAATGTCCTCACCACAGGTTTACATAGCTTGAGTTTCTGCCTGTAAGCAGGAGTCAGATGGACCATGACGTGGTCAGAGAGTCCCAGTGCAGCACGAGGGACGGCGTGATATGCCCCGCTGATTGTGGTGTAGCAGTGGTCCAGAATGTTCTCCTCTCTGGTAGGGCATTTAATAAACTGACGGTATTTAGGGAGTTCATGGCTGAGGTTTCCTTTGTTAAAGTCGCCAAGGACAATAACAAGAGAGTCCAGGTAGGTCCGCTCCACACACAGTATCTGATCGGCGAGTGTCCGCTGTGCGTCCTTCACGTTGCTCTGCGGCGGCATGTAAACACCGACCAGAATGAATGAAGAGAACTCGCGGGGGGAGTAAAAGGGTTTTCAGTTTATAATGAAGGATTCCAGATCAGGAGAGCAGTGCTGTAGAATCACTGTCACATCGTTACACCAGCCACTGTTGGAGTAGAAACAGATTCCTCCACCCTTCGATTTGCCAGAGAGCTCTGTGACGCGGTCCGCTCTGAACAGCTGGAAGCCAGCCAGCTGGAGCGCAGAGTCCGGTATCATTCCAGAGAGCCACGTCTCGGTGAAGCACAAAACGGAAGATGAAGAAAAGTCTCCGTCTCTCCCCACCAGTAGCTGAAGTTCGTCCAGTTTGTTGCACAGTGAGCAGACGTTTGAAAGAAATATGCCCGGTAGCGGTGTACGAAATCCACGTGAGCGGAGACGTACAAGCACGCCGGCCCGTTTTCCTCTCCTGCGGCGTCTCACTGCATGAGCAAAGGTGAGCACACCTCTGACGAGAATGTCCAGTAATTCAACGGAAGTTAAAAGAAAAGTTGGAAGTAAGTCCGCTGGAGTTGATCCCCTGATGTTCAAGAGCTCATCTCTGGTGAAAGAGCTCCGGGAATTGCAGCAGAAAACAGTATTAACAACAAAAACAACACAAAACAGTAAGCACCGAAGCAGCCATCGACGGCGCCATCTTGTTTTATTTTCTCTGATCCCTCTGATCCAATCAATTACATCAAAAGAACGCTAGAATTCCAGTTGCACTGATACGGTTAATAGTTTTGATAAGAAGTTACAGCCCGAATCATGTAATCAGAAACCACCTAATATGACAACTTCTATAGCACTGCTTGTGTCTGTGATAAGATTACGTTACATTAACGTAATCTGTGATAAGGTTACGTTACAATGTAACGGTTACATTAACGTAATCTGTGATAAGGTTACGTTACAATGTAACGGTTACATTAACGTAACCTGTGATAAGGTTACGTTACATTTACGTAACCTGTGATAAGGTTACGTTAATGCACGAATGCTGAGGAAGCTTTGTCTGATCCCTGAATATGAACATTTAAATGTGTAATTTATTATTTGTAGCCTAGACACAGATCTTAATTAACTTCATGAAGCAATTCATTGTACTTTTTCTAATCATCCTATAACATGACAATTATAATAAATGAACAGCCCGGGTTTTGTCCTCCTGCCATCGTCTCTCTGGGATGTGTGTAACCTGTTCATCTGTCTCTCTCTGTCTCTAAGGAGTGTGGCTGTGCGTGACTCTGAGGACTCTCTGCCCTGCACGGTGTCAGCGTGGTTTCTGCTCATCAGTTTGTTGCTGGGCACCTGTGCCATGCTAGTAAAGGAGACCGGCATCACCGTGTTCGGAGTGTGCGTGCTCTACGACGCCCTGGTGCTGTGCCGCAAGCCTCTCGTCAAGTAAGCACACAGGGTTTATACTCCGTTTGTGTTTTGTTTGTGTTTTCCTATCTTGATTTTTGTGGCAATGGTTCACTGAGCTTCCACAGCGTATTATATTATTGTGTTAAGAAGTACTTGGCTTTATTCATATCGCTTCTCTAAACCTGAGCGCTGCCCAATGCCACAATAGAAACATTGCTGTGCATCAATAGCTGGGATAGGGAGCACTCTTCACATTGTGTTTGTGGGTGTTTGTGTACTTTGATCCATGTGGAAACCAGTTTTACACTTTTGATGCTAGAACATCAGTCTACAGCATAATTGGACGAATTACAGTTTTGGGTTTTAGTGTAATTCAGGCATATTGAGATAATGAGGAGTTTAACCAAAACATTTGTACAAAACTAACATACCTCTGATTGATTGGACAGTTGTTCATAATTGGTGGTGTGTCATTTGTTTCTTGTTCTTCTATCTGAGTTTTTTGTCACATGTCACATGTAAACTGCTTGTTCCCTGGCTCTCTCCTCCTCTGTGAACATAACTAAATACAGACCAGTCATACCATAACTTCTAAAGCCTAAAGCAAACACCACAGACCACATGTAATACTTACAACCTACATAACCATATACTCATTGCACACACATGTAGCATTGCACACGTACTGTAGGGCTCAACAATTCTTTAAAAAAACGACAATCACAACTTGTTTTGTAAGAATTAAGATGAGGATGGACTCAAGATTCTCAGCGAAGGCATTTCTACTCTTCTTTAACTCAAAACAAATCATTTCTATTTGCACTTTTGCATTACTTGTCTGTTAAAGTGTCCCACAAGGAACATGTGTGTCTGCAATGACTACTGGTGTAATGTTTGATTGAATAAGTACAAACTACAATTGCCCCTCGTCTAGACACAAACATATCAGAAGCTTTTTCACTTGCACATCTGACGCAACAGATATGCTCTCAAATGATGCACTTGTCATGTAAACACTTGTAATACACTTGTCATGTAAACAAACCATGTACCGATCAGACTAGAGCTCGAACCACTTAACAGATGGTTAATACTTGCCATCTTCCTGTTTGCAGCATGTTTGTGCTGATCCTATGAAAACAACAATGACGCTGAGTGTTGCGGGCCAATCTGATTTTACTTCTTGACCTCATGATTCAGGGTCAACCAGTTACATGATAGGCATAATATTGTGCAGTATTGGGGCCTTTTCTTCGGGAAAGCTCTGAGGTTGTGAGCCCATAACGATGCTTGATAGTAATCCTCTCCGTTTATGCAATGCCGATTTGACCTAATGTGGCAGGCGGATGAGTGTGATTCTGGGAGGGAGTGTGTACGCTCCAATGCACTCAACTCTGATCGTGACGCAAAATATGGGAACTGTGGGTCGGACATGATTATATAAAGATTGAAAAGTGCATTTGAAGCCATAGCAACAGCAGCACATTTGAATGAGGAACACTGCATTTAAACGGAGCCTTTCATCATGACTTTAAAACCTTTGGTTTGGACTTTGATCCTTTCTAATTTTTCTCTCTATTTCTGACTGTAGAGTAGAGGTGGTTCAGAAAAAAAAATTCAAAAGAGAGTGTAAGTAAAATAAAGTCTGGATTAAAGAATAACTGACATAACAGAAAGCTTTTCAAAAATGTGCATCTTAAAGTTATTCATTTTAGAAAAATCTATTTCACTGAATTGTCCTGCAGCTTTAAATTCAGTTCATTCAGGATGAAGTGATGTCAATAAAAAGCCACAATATTATATTTTTGTCATTTAAAAAGAGAAATCAGTGAGCATGGACTTTATCTGTGGCTATTAAACCTGTTGTTCAGCTCTATTCTCTGTGGTAACATCATTGTTGGGCATGAATTACTGTGTCAGGATTCTGATCACATTGAGTACATTTAATAAAAAGAGTTGTTCTTTGTCTCGTAGTGATTCTTCATATTACTGCTTTTATTTATCGTCACGGGCTCTGAACATATGAGACATGCTGGTTTTAAACTGTGGGAAGAATTCAGCTATAAATAGGGTTGGGTACCGAAACCCGGTGCCGGTATGGCACCTATATGACCGGTATCTACCGGACCGAAACGCAACGCAGATTTCGGTGCTTCCTTTCGGTGCCTGAGCCGATTGAAATACTTTTTTTACACGACTCTGATGACTCCGTCCTGGCAGCAGCTAACGATAGCATCGGTCCTCCGCTCCTCACTCATAGTATTATTACAACCGGACGAGCCGTGCGCGCTTAGAAAGAAACCCCTCCATCATTCTGACGACGCTTCGGCCATGATTTATTAAAAAATAAAAACTATCTGTCAAACGGCTCGCAGGCTACTAACTCCATCGACATCCGGGTACTTAGCACTGCCGCTCATAACAAGCACAACATCCGGCACGCCAAACCTTCTTCTTCTTTGAGGTGTAGTGGCGGTTGGCAAACGATGAATTGGCGCATTACCGGCACCAACTGGTAAAATAAATAGGTGTCGTATTTTGCCAGAGAAGGCAAATATGCTCATATTTCTGCAAAATAATTGCTGAAGTTTGAAGCTGTAGTGTGTGTACAGAGTGTGTGTGTGTTTTGTATTTATTTTATCTATTTATTTAAGTATACTGTAAACTGTTAACAGTGACCGGTATCGGAAAAAACCCAAACGATACCCAACCCTACCTATAAGAGTCTGTTCATTCTTGTTAAAGACCCTGGTCTCTCTGGTCTCTTTGACCAATTTTCTCTTTTTTGGAGAACGTGATGTGAAATAACTTCTGACTCACGTAATTCTCCTGCTCTTCCTTCTCATTCCTCGTCTCCTGTGTGTCTACATAACTCGAGTCGGGAAACTTGTCAGAATACATATTTGATTGGCTGAATAGCATCACGTGATGTGATTTACAACGCATGTAATTGGTCAGCGCTGAACAAGTGCCGGAAAGGCTGAAAAAGCTGCGCCGGTGTTGTGAACGTAAAGGAGCGTGTTTGGTTATCAGCAAATATGAAACTAAACTATCGACTATCGATCAATGGAGTTATTAACATCAATAAGTTAATTAGTAATTACTAATAAGAACGGGGCACCACCCTGCGGACAGGGACCAATAACCAAACTATAAACTAAGTCTCATAATTAGTGTTCACTCACAATATTAACAGTCTGAATACTATTACACGTTTTGGAGTGAGAGTCAAGAGAGTGACCCATTTGTCATTATCATGATGTGAAACAGCTGATGGCATGCGGCTCTGCTGTGTGTGTGCAGAGAGGCCACTACAGAGCAAGCTTCCACCCAATCAGTGACTCAGTCTAGGCCTTGAGTGTCATGCGCTGGCCCTGTCGTGTTTCAGCCAGAGTGTCTGACTCGGCATAAACTGTGGTACATGGTGAGAACAGAAGGAAGAAGAGGGGGAATGCCACTCGGAGGCAGGAATGTAAAGAATGTCAGCTGTGAGTGGACCATCGTGTGCGTCAAATGAGCTGCAGTTTAGAAAGCCGGAGGCTGAGCAGCCAGACAGACTGGACTTAATCCACAAGTCCCTCACGTCTACTGTTCATGTGTGTGAAGAAGACGACACCTCAACCCTTCTGCAAAATAATCAACCCAGTTGTCATGGAACTAAACCAGGACTTTTTAGGATGGTGCCAGCGGAACCGCCTCCACATCAACACCAGCAAGACCAAGGAGCTGGTGGTGGGCTTCCGCCGGGGTAAACGCCCTCCTCCGACACCGGTGAGCATCCAGGGACTGGACATTGAGGTCGTGAACTCGTATAAGTACCTGGGTGTTCACTTGAACAATAAACTGGACTGGACTGACCACGCTCACGCTCTTTATAAAAAGGACAGAGCAGACTCTTTCTGCTGAGGAGACTGAGGTCTTTTGGGGTGCAGGGAGCACTCCTGAAGACCTTCTTTGACTCCGTGGTGGCATCAGCCATCTTCTATGGAGTGGTCTTCTGGAGCAGCAGCATCGCGGCAGCTGACAGGAGGAGACTGGACAAACTGGTGAGGAAGGCCAGCAGCGTGCTGGGGTGTCCACTGGATACTGTGGAGGTGGTGGGAGACAGGAGGATGATGGCGAAGCTCTCATCCCTGATGAGCCACGCCTCCCACCCCATGCAGGACACTCTGGCAGCTCTGCACAGCTCCTTCAGTCACCGGCTGATTCATCCCCGGTGTCTGAGGGAGAGGTACCGCAAGTCCTTCCTCCCCGCTGCTGTCAGGCTGCACAACAAACTGCTCTCGGGAGACCACTAACACTTTGAACACTTTGAACACTTTGAACACGAACATTTGACTGAACATGAACACTTGAACACTTCTGAACACTTTAATTCACTTGAACATGAATATGAACACTTCTGAACACTTTAATTCATTCACCTGGTGCAATATCTAATCCGTCCAATCCTGTGCAATATCCAATACGTTTAAGTATTTACCTTCCATTTTACATTTTTACTCCGTCTGTATATACTGGTATATTTTGTATTCTTCTTTACTGTCATATTTTTTATTACTGTTTACTGTTTAGTTTATTTATACTACTTGATTTTTTATCTTCACTGCATTTTATTACTTGTGAGCAATGCTGCTGTAATCCTGTAATTTCCCCACTGAGGGACTAATAAAGGATTATCTTATCTTATCTTATCTTATCTTAACCACACTCATTTTGTCTTCATACCTCAAACACCCCCCCCCCCCCCCCCCCCCTCCATTCATCCTCCACTGTTGCCACGGTCACAGTTGTCATGGTAAATTAGAATTCTGTTTGGCCTATACACAGAACCGTCTTTCCCATGATCCTATGGGAAACATTGAGGCTCGGGTCTGAGGACACCATCTGTCTGGTCCTCTCTCTAACCCTCTGTCTGTGTGTGTGTGTATACTTTCCTTTCTATCTAACGGGGGTTTCGGTGTTGGTAAACATTCACCAACAGGAGACTCCTTCACCAACAGAGGACATTGTGGACTTCATGTTAACTTGGGTGACGTTGTGAGAGGATATGAAGTGCTGCGCGAGTTAAACAAAAATGTAATTTGTGGCAGAGAATATGTGACATGCTGAGTCAGTCCTTGCAGTGTGGGGGATGGTTACTTGTAGCTCATGATTGTCGTTTGGCCTTTCTAAATTGGTCTTCGAGGTTGCATAACTTCTCATTCCTATAGTCTGGGTGAAACGCTCTGCTTGCCTTTTATTGACCCAACATCCCTTGAGTATTAAGGAACATACTTTGAAAAAGTAAAGACTGGTTTACAAGCGATACTCTGCTTTGTTACACCACAAACTATTCAGAAAAAGTTGGAGGTTGATTGTGATATGATAGTCTACTGTTGGTAATATGGGAATATATGTGTGGGTGTGGAGACTTATCATTCTTTCACTTTCTGGCATGAAATCAATCTCTGCGTTGCTCCATCTGAGTAATATTTTTCCCCAAGGACGTTGAGTTTTGCTTTGCTTTTCCAATCCTGGAAACCAGCGTCTCTTTACTTCAGCCTCTGTCAGCCTTAGGGAGGTGGAATGTTATTAATCCAACCAGAAAAGATGCATTCATAATGCAGCTTTTGTCGGGCAGCACACTGCTTTTCATCAGTTTCAGCTGAGCGACACATTGTTAAAGCAATTTACCTGTTAAAGGGGCATTGCAAAGGTAATTTGATATGGCCTTTCTACTCATGTATGATAGGTCTATATATTAAACATTAGTTCATACATTAGTTCAGGATGTCCCCAGTGTCATTTCTAGTTGACATGCATGGGTGCCATAAATACTCCCTGTGTAGGGGTGCCATGGGTTTAAGGTTTGGGAACCACTGCTAGTGCATATGTATGATGATCCATATTGTGAAACAGCAGAACTGTGTATGAATAAACAGTTTTCTACATGTTATTAGCCATGCAATTTTACTTGCTAACATGGTCAGCTAGACATTGGAATAAAGGATTGGATTCTGATAGTTGGGTTCATATTTGGATTGGCTAAATTTAAGGGCTGATGAATTTCTCAATCAATTTCTTCTCTACTATTTAATAGATATTTTCTATGAGATATTTTATTAGATATATATGAAGCCAGATAGACAGTCATTTGGACAACTGAGCAAGCCATAGCATTCAGATGCCACTGTAGATTAACCTAGGCAGATACAATGTATAAGGCTTGTCTGGCCAAACAGTTTTGTATTTTATGTTTGTGTGTATATGTATATATATATATATATATATATATATATATATATATATATATATATATATATATATATATATATACAAACGGCAATTTGAACTTTCACCAGTTTTCCGTATAGAGTGATATATGTGCTTTTAGGAGGATTTAGGTCCTCAGGCATTAGATGTTTCAGGAACTGAAGAGGTTGTTGCAAACACAGCTTTGAAAATATAAAAAATGTCATGAACATAACAATGAAAATACTAAATAGTGGGGACCTTTTCCTGATACTGAGTTGCAAATACTCTCAATCATCTCAAGACTCGTAAATCTTTCTTTTACTCTTCAATGTCACTATAATCATATGTATATCTCCTTCGTTATGACTGCTATGGGTTGAGTACCCTAAATCATTAAGGGATCATTGCTTTTACCTGGATTCTCTCCCAAGTGGACGTTGCTAACAGTTGTACCTCTGGAGATCTTATTGAGAGGATGTTTGTGAGTTTTAAGCTTATTATATGTACCATGTGCATCGCACCTCTCTAGAAGCTAGTTCACTGGTAATCAGCAGGGACAAAAGCCTTGCTTTTTTGCAAACAAAACTCTTTCACGTAAGTCAGGCAAATGCAGTGTCCGCAGAGTCTGATTCCTCTTTGTCATTCTGTCTCTTGGCTCCTCAATCCTCAGCAGAACAGACAGAGCAAATATAGAAAAGGGAAAGGGAGTAGAGAGCAAAGGGACTGAGATGCAGAGATGAAAAAGATAAGACAAAGTGTGAGAAAGAATTCCTGAGAGATCTCTTCCTTCCCCGTTTCTGCGATGCTTTGGAAGGTCTGCTCAAAGGAAACGTCTCAAAGTATCGGGGTGTTGAGTGGATTCTCCGTGCTTTCCTTTCACTACCTGCCTGTCTGATCCCCCTCTTATTCTCTGAGGCTCCTTTAGTTTCTACCTCAGGCTAATGAACAGAGCTGTGGGGCCTGGGAGGACAGTTCATACTTGACATTTTCTGAAAGGCTGGATCAACTAAAGTGTGTGAATGGATGGTGACTTTGAAGACTTTGTTACAAAAAGTGCAGGAATGCAGACAAATGGAAGTTAAACTGGATGTTAATCAATGACAAAAATACTGAGTGGTGTTGGGGTCTGAGCATATGGCTGCACATGTGCTGTGAACAAAGAAAATCAGGCCTTCCCTTTTGCAAGCAAAGGTTTCATCCTGATTGTGGTTTGATGAGCACCAAACCCCCTCTGAAGGACTTTCACATTAGGGTGTGAATTCTCCCCCCCCCCAAAAAACTATGGTTCCTGAAGTCATCTGAGAGCACCGCTGCAACCTCATTGGCCGAGAGCCAAGACAGCACCAGGACCCCTGTGGTTCAGCCACTGTTCAACAAAACTGACTGCAGTTCACACCTCTACGCTTTTTCCCTTCGACCTCGGTCGAGCAAGGGAGCAATCGCTGTTCTTCACCCTGGACATCCGTCCCTGGGACGCAAGGAGACGCATCAGCTTTCTCCCCCCCGCCAGCATCGCGCTGTCGACGAAGGCCTGCAAACCCTGTCAGGTCACAACGCTATCTTCGCTGGCCGAAGTAGCCGTGTTTTTCTTTTTGAGTCAAGGCCCTCTCACTCCACCGGGACGAATCTCTTCCACGATTCCTCCCCGTGTTGTTTTCTTTTTGTGCACATTCCGGCAAAGCAGCAGCTGAAAAACTCGCTCCTTCCCGAAGATTTCCGATGAGACGTACGGACCACAGCGTCTCAATCCGATGTTAAATCATCCTCTCTGCAGCGAGGATTGATCACGTCCAGCGCCAGCTCCAGAACGAGCCGCGTCAACGGACCGAAACAGCCGCCGCTTAAACAGCCGCGCTGATCTACAAGCAGCCCCACTTTTTCCTTCAGGACAAAGAAAGCACGATTCTCAGCGGCCACTCTCCCCGCCACAAAGAAGCGTCTCCGACGTAAGTTCATTGTGCATCTGGGCTAGCTTAGCTTAAATTAACTTAAAGTTCATTCAAGTTAATTCATGTATATGTTGATATTCCCGTGTTTTTGTGTGTTTCGTTACTATTGCGTAATATCAAGGTATTGCGCAACACTCAGCGGGCCCCAGCTCCGCTCCACTGTGCATTGCCCGTATTCTGTTCGCGTTAAAGACACCGTCGCAGTATACGGAGGTAAATACACAAACCTCACGGACCAGAGAAGTTCCGTTTGTATTGTGTATTAACTGCATTGACTGTTTTCTTTGGGATTATTTTCATTCATTTGTATTCAACTTTGTGGGATATTTCTCTCTTCATTAACTCGACTCTGTGAGTGAGCGGAGGGCCGTGTTCATCACTGCGTAAGCTGCCGACAGTTCAAGACGACAACGGCATGCTTGCGCGTGAGAGAATAACGTACTTATGCTCCTCAGGATATCGCAGCAGAAGTTTGATTTATGTTGACTTACGATTTCTCTCCACCTTTTCTTGGCTCACCCTCCTGCCAACACAGCAGGAGGTGACCCCCTCTCTCTCTGACCCTCTCTCTCTCACACGTGCTCACACACAGCGACCCCCCCCCTCTCCTCCGCCAGTTTGCCCAAGTCACTCGACTAGGCCATCTAGTGGTGGGTCACGGTAGCATCTTAAGGTTCACCCCCCCCCCCCCCCAGTTTGTCTAAGTCCCTCGACTACGCCATCTGGTGGTGTTCAGCGGTAATACCTTAAGCCCTTCCCCTTTTAACCCACAGTCTCACCCCCCTTCCTTTTATACACAGACACACACACACACATACACATACACACATACTTATATACACACCCTCCTCCTCTTTTATTTCATTTCTTTAGATATTAGGTACATAAGATTGTATAATGGCGTTTGTTGATTGCGATATTAATTGATCTGATCTTTTATTATTCTAATTTAATAAACTCCAGTATACTTTAAAGAGCAGTCGTCTGTGATTAATGGTGCATATGTATGTGATGATCTGTATGTTGTAGCCTGCGCTCGGATTCAAACCTTCACTGTCACTGATGAGTGACTACTAATTATGAGACTTAGTTTTATCGTTTGGTTATCGGTCCCTGTTCGCAGGGTGGTGCCCCGTTATTATTAATAATCATTAATAATTGTTATTCACATTAATAATTCTATTGATGTCAAGAATTCAGTTTCTTAAAGCTGATAACTCAAACACAAGCCCCTATTGATCCCAACAAAGTGGTGCCCCGTGTGAGGCTACGTTATTACAGTTATTACGATACATATGTACATTAATCCATAATTTTGAAATATTAATTTTCAAAAAAAAAATATTTTTTTTTCGAAAAATTATTTTTTTTCTTCTTTTGAATGATCCAAATTCCTGAAACTTATTTCCCAAAATAGGTAGGCTTTGATATTCAAAATATTTTCTTCTTGTAAGTTAATTTTTGATTGTAATTGTTGATTTTTAATCTTAATTTTAATTGAACTTTAATTTACTTTCCAGGTTTAATTATTCGTTTCATTTCGTAAACTAACAGCCAGCTGTGTAGTAGATTTGATCGTTTAGTTTGTAATACCAATACTTTGCTTGTTTTTCTTAAATCCCCTCAAAGCAGTACACACAGCTGTCACAGGCCCAAAGTGCTAAACCACATTAGCATTTTCGCACCTCTGGCTGCAAAGCAGTAGTGATACCCTCAGAGCAGCAGCAGTAGAAACGGAAGTCAGAGAGCTACACGTTTCACTGTCCGCCTGCATGAATAGTAACACTAACAGTAACTAACACCTAACAGTAGAAATCAGTTCAACGCAGAACTAGACATTTCACTGAGAACCGTAAACACTAACAGTTTCCGTTCTAACACTAGGGAATTAACAACCATTGGGAGCCGCGCTCATTAGAGAGAATGACCGACGAGCAATCCCCCATTCCTGGAGCTAAAGCTCCAGAAGACACCGCATTGCGAGATGCGGTGGCTGATGTCCTCAGACTCTCAGCAAGCGAAAGAGAGTACTTTGCGAAATACACTGCTGTCCTATGTGACGAGCAGTTAGAGCAGCTGGTGGCTTATGTAAATAACCCATCAGGTAAGCGAGAGCGCCTGATTCAGGAAGTAATCGGCGAAATACTGCTCATCTATCATCAGAAAATGCAGCTGCAAGCTGCCCGCACCCGGGCACAGAGCGACAAGCAGCAACGCGAGATCTGCACACTCCGAACAGAGGTTCAGGAGTTGTCACGCGACTGTAGAGCCCTACAGTCAGAAAATAGTAGCTTGCGCAGTGACCTCAGAGAGGTCAACCTAGAACTCTCTCAGGCGTTAGAGAGCAATGACACACTGAAAGCGCTTCAAGGTGCTCCAGCAGCCCCGGTAGGTACCGCTACCCCCTATCGAGCCCCTCAGCCCAGTCATTTCTTGTTCTCAGGTCCCTCATTCCCCGAGAGCCGACCCATCCTGCGCCTCGACAAACCGCGTTCCCCAACTAGGAGTAGAGAGGACCAACACCAGGTCCTAGCCAGCCCAGGTAGCTTCAAACCCACCTCAGGCGAACGCAATCCTCCACGCAGTTCACGCGCACGACAAGAACTGACCTCATCCCCCTCAGGGAGGGAGGATGACCGTCGTTACCACCATCGCGAGTATGGAGACTCAGACGACTCGGACGGCCCAGGCCCCATCAACCTTGGAGGCCTGCGTACCCGGCAGATTGAGTCTCTAGCAAAAGACGTAGAACGCTTCAATCCCGATAATCACGACTCGAGCATCGATGACTACCTAAGGGAGATCGATCGCTGCCTCCTCGACTTATCACGCCCCTCAGCGCGCGAAAAACTCAAACTAGTGTGGAAAACCACGACTCGAAACGTCCACGTTTTCATGGAAACGCTCCAGCCGAACATCCGCGACCGCTATTCATCCCTTTGTCACGCCCTTAGGGAGGAGTACTCCCTGTACACCGACCCAGCTTCTGCCACCCTCAGCGCCTTCGCCATTTCCCAGAGAAAGCTAGAGTCCCCGAGAGACTACTTCAGGCGCTTGAGATCTGCATACTTCCAGGGACGTAACGCCCCAGGTCTAGAAGTAGACCACGCCTTTAAGTCGCTATTTCTGCACAATCTCCACGACCATGTGAGATACGACGTTACCATGCACTGCAGAACGAGTAACCTCACCATGCCAGAGATTAGGAAATATGCGCAACTTGCATGGGAGACACGCGGTCGGCCGATGAATCGGCACGATGACACCGACATAGTCTTGAGCATCCAACAGTCGAGCGACCTCGACCTAGCGTTGGAAGACGACGAGAGGCCTTGGCCTAGCGAGCCCTGGTCACCTCCGAGGAACAAACGACCGTGGCGGTCGAAGGACCCACGGGACGGTGAAAGACGCCCTCAAGGGCAACTTCAGGTAACACTGACTCGCAGCCCACCTGACTAAGCCGAGTGACCTTCACCCCCTGCTGCCAAGTCGACGTGGTAGGGGGGGGGGAAGAGAACTCAGCCCACTTCCGGAAACGACCACTCCCAATTTCGCACCTCGTTCTTCCACCTTCTTGGGCGACCTTGTCCGCAAAGGCAATGCCCGTTATGTATATATCTATACATATTCTTCAGTCTTACTGGGGGGTCATAACACTCTTGCTCTCCCCGACTCCGGGTCAGAAACGAGCCTCATGTGTTCCCCCATCTTTTCGCATACACCTCTAGGGTGTCACACCCTTAGAGGCCCTTTTCGAGCACCCTCGCTCGTAAAATCTTTTGTCAACTAAGCCTTGTTCTCCTGCTCTGTCAGCATGATCCACCTCCAGCTTGTTCAACGAAGCCACCGCCTTCTTTCAGCCGAGTCACCGCCCGGGCCTGTCTAGTAGCCAGTGCCGTAGGTAACTGAACTTGACTTGCGCGCCGGACCTGTCTCCATCTTTAATTAGGAGGGTGGGGGGAGGGAGATATCACCAGCCCGCCATGACACACTCCAGAGTGAAACTGTTCGCGACGTTTCCCTGAGTGCTGACGGTAACCTGGGGGGTATGCCCCCTCGCCACTTGAACAGCGCGAGGGGGGTGGGCTCTGACAACAGAAACTTAGAGAGATGCACTTCACAGGAAGTACACTCTAATCTTGCCAGTGTCGAAACCAACCGGCCGAATGGCGGCTTACTTATTGACTACTAACATTTAGCTGCATGCCTCAACTCACCCTGTAGACATGCACTAACTGCTAACACATCCAACTTGAACCAGAACAGTTGCATGACCTGAAAAACGTTCATTGTAACTGTAACCTGATGCTCCACTCTCATAACAACCCTTTGCATGCTTTATAGACTCTACCAGAAGTAACCAAAGAAGACATAACCTAGGCCGCAGCAGTCAGATTTATCCCAGAACCTCATCCGAGAAGGCTCAGCTACCAACAGCTTGAGCAGCGAAACCCCAGCCTAGCTGGTCACACTAGCCGTGTTATCAAGATCTGTAAATCTGCTACCACTACTGTTATGCAACCTTCACAGGTACACCTGGCCTATAGTCTTAGCAACGCAACTCCAACATCGATAGATTCAAAACTTAGACACAGGACTCGCTCTAAATCTACCGATTAGAGAGAGATAGACGCACACATCATGCACTCATAGATCCAGAAATGACAGACTAAACTGATTCCCTCCTATTCATAACACCACGTAGGCAACCTACGACTGCTCCGCCGACGGACTCCAGTCCTGTCTAGGAGTTGAACCAGTAACCACTGCATTCCCCTCACCTGCTTCTTGTCTTTCTATTCTTTCCTTCTATCTCTTTTGTGTTTTGTTTTGTTTTTATTTGGGTTACTTTCTTTGACACTATGCCACAATGCTAGAAGTGTCACAACATCATATTAGCGATTGAATTATTTGGGAATAATGTTTTGCTCACCTATGATTTGAATTGTGTATGATAGTAGATGTAGGTAAAAGTAGTTAAAGTCATCTGCCCAGATGCCACTTTAGTCATCTGCCCAGATGCCAATGAACTCTGAACATGAACACCATGAACTTGAACGCTATGAACTATGAACCTTGAACTCTATGAACTTGAACACTGCCTGTTTTAACCACTGCTTTTGGTCTCAGGAATACTTGGATTGTCTCACCTCTTCAGGTTTCCCCAACACATGGATGCACGTGCCAGCCCTGGGTTTGCTCTAAAGACCGTAACCTGCATCCCGCTCTTCAGAGCAAAGGGGGGATGTTGGGGTCTGAGCATATGGCTGCACATGTGCTGTGAACAAAGAAAATCAGGCCTTCCCTTTTGCAAGCAAAGGTTTCATCCTGATTGTGGTTTGATGAGCACCAAACCCCCTCTGAAGGACTTTCACATTAGGGTGTGAATTCTCCCCCCCCCCAAAAAACTATGGTTCCTGAAGTCATCTGAGAGCACCGCTGCAACCTCATTGGCCGAGAGCCAAGACAGCACCAGGACCCCTGTGGTTCAGCCACTGTTCAACAAAACTGACTGCAGTTCACACCTCTACGCTTTTTCCCTTCGACCTCGGTCGAGCAAGGGAGCAATCGCTGTTCTTCACCCTGGACATCCGTCCCTGGGACGCAAGGAGACGCATCAGCTTTCTCCCCCCCGCCAGCATCGCGCTGTCGACGAAGGCCTGCAAACCCTGTCAGGTCACAACGCTATCTTCGCTGGCCGAAGTAGCCGTGTTTTTCTTTTTGAGTCAAGGCCCTCTCACTCCACCGGGACGAATCTCTTCCACGATTCCTCCCCGTGTTGTTTTCTTTTTGTGCACATTCCGGCAAAGCAGCAGCTGAAAAACTCGCTCCTTCCCGAAGATTTCCGATGAGACGTACGGACCACAGCGTCTCAATCCGATGTTAAATCATCCTCTCTGCAGCGAGGATTGATCACGTCCAGCGCCAGCTCCAGAACGAGCCGCGTCAACGGACCGAAACAGCCGCCGCTTAAACAGCCGCGCTGATCTACAAGCAGCCCCACTTTTTCCTTCAGGACAAAGAAAGCACGATTCTCAGCGGCCACTCTCCCCGCCACAAAGAAGCGTCTCCGACGTAAGTTCATTGTGCATCTGGGCTAGCTTAGCTTAAATTAACTTAAAGTTCATTCAAGTTAATTCATGTATATGTTGATATTCCCGTGTTTTTGTGTGTTTCGTTACTATTGCGTAATATCAAGGTATTGCGCAACACTCAGCGGGCCCCAGCTCCGCTCCACTGTGCATTGCCCGTATTCTGTTCGCGTTAAAGACACCGTCGCAGTATACGGAGGTAAATACACAAACCTCACGGACCAGAGAAGTTCCGTTTGTATTGTGTATTAACTGCATTGACTGTTTTCTTTGGGATTATTTTCATTCATTTGTATTCAACTTTGTGGGATATTTCTCTCTTCATTAACTCGACTCTGTGAGTGAGCGGAGGGCCGTGTTCATCACTGCGTAAGCTGCCGACAGTTCAAGACGACAACGGCATGCTTGCGCGTGAGAGAATAACGTACTTATGCTCCTCAGGATATCGCAGCAGAAGTTTGATTTATGTTGACTTACGATTTCTCTCCACCTTTTCTTGGCTCACCCTCCTGCCAACACAGCAGGAGGTGACCCCCTCTCTCTCTGACCCTCTCTCTCTCACACGTGCTCACACACAGCGACCCCCCCCCTCTCCTCCGCCAGTTTGCCCAAGTCACTCGACTAGGCCATCTAGTGGTGGGTCACGGTAGCATCTTAAGGTTCACCCCCCCCCCCCCCAGTTTGTCTAAGTCCCTCGACTACGCCATCTGGTGGTGTTCAGCGGTAATACCTTAAGCCCTTCCCCTTTTAACCCACAGTCTCACCCCCCTTCCTTTTATACACAGACACACACACACACATACACATACACACATACTTATATACACACCCTCCTCCTCTTTTATTTCATTTCTTTAGATATTAGGTACATAAGATTGTATAATGGCGTTTGTTGATTGCGATATTAATTGATCTGATCTTTTATTATTCTAATTTAATAAACTCCAGTATACTTTAAAGAGCAGTCGTCTGTGATTAATGGTGCATATGTATGTGATGATCTGTATGTTGTAGCCTGCGCTCGGATTCAAACCTTCACTGTCACTGATGAGTGACTACTAATTATGAGACTTAGTTTTATCGTTTGGTTATCGGTCCCTGTTCGCAGGGTGGTGCCCCGTTATTATTAATAATCATTAATAATTGTTATTCACATTAATAATTCTATTGATGTCAAGAATTCAGTTTCTTAAAGCTGATAACTCAAACACAAGCCCCTATTGATCCCAACAGTGGTCACAGATCAATAATCTGAATGTGGAGGTTTCAAAGGGTCTAGGGCCTGATTTGTCAATGTAAGAGAATTGTGATGGCGTGGACTGACTTGTGAACATAAGACATTTCAAACCAGTAGAATTGGTGATTTCTAATCTGATGCAGCCAGGTAGTTATTAAGAATAAGTCTATGGTTGTCGACAAATCCCATGAAAACACCAAAACCAACAATGTGTTCGTCAAAACATTCTGACTTCCTGTTTGTGGCTCTCAGCGCCAAGCCCATTGGTTCCTACTGAAGATGTAAATCTTTAAAAACACCAAGCAAATATATAGTTTCATTTTTTTCAAAAGGCTCAGTAATTTCATAAAGCAGCTTACTGTAGTTTTTATCAAACGTTACTCAAACATTTTCATTTGTTCGGTACTATTTTCAGCAGCGGATTAATCCACATTTGGTGCTCCAGTGAGTATTTGGGGCAGCAGGACATTATACGTGGGATTGAGTCAAAATAATCTCCAGTGTTCATGTTAAGGAAGGAGCATGTCACCCAGTGCTACAGTGATGTGTTTATGATAGTTTATGGACTATGGAGCTCTGTGCCACAGATGAAGAAGATGCGTCAGACCTCACTTTGTTAGTCAGGTACTGAGGTGAGTACCAGAAGAGGGTGTTTGGTACTCACCTCATTCTTTGCTGTCCTCTGTGTCTCACCCACTGTCCTCAGCTTCAGCTTCCTGCACCTCCCAGTCGCTGGTGGAACCTCTGATTAGCCTTCTCCATCAACAGATGGCTTCGTGTCGAATGTCTCTGTGGTCATCTTTGACAGGTTCATGTGAATCAGGGCTGACAGAAGAATGTTGAGATGTTCTTCTCCCTCAACAAGCTGCACGGCTCCATGGCACTGTAATAGACAATGAACAGTCTTGGTTATGTTGAATTAACGGTCTAGATTGCTAGAATTTACAGATGATGCGGCCAAGTGTTCTCTGCTTGTTTTAAGGGCATCCATTTTCTCACAGTGGATTTTGTGAAGTTGTGAAATGAATTTACTTTCGGGAGTCATGTCTGATTTCTAATGACATCTTTAAATTTGTCTTGTTCTTGTCAGCATCAGCCCCTTTCACACAGATGGATGATTTCAGAAAGCACAATGGCGTCTGGTGTAATGTACAATGCGTGCGTCAGGCAGCGACTTGCATCCGTCCATACCATCCGTGTTATGTACTGGTTAATGTCCTCTGCTCGGAGGGTGAGGAGCTCCCGCACTTCCCCAATTTGCTGTCATTCACGGTTGCTGTAGTTTAGCTGCTGACTGCTGCCTGGTGGTTGGGACACACAAGTGAGATATAATTAAGACGTCACACCCGTTCCGTTGTGGTGGCTGTTTCTTTTCACACAATTCAATTCAATTTTCTTATTTTTCTATAGCCCAAAATCACAAATTACATATTTGCCTCAGAGGTTTTCACAATCTGTACTCATACGACATCCTCTGACCTTTGACCCTCGTATCAGAACAGGAAGAACTCTCCAAAAACCCTTTAACGGGGAGAAAAGAGGGAGAGACCTTAGAGAGCAACAGAGGAGGATCCTCTCTCAGGATGGACAGAAGTGTGATAGATGTCATGTGTACAGAACGAACAACACAACAGAGTTACAACACATTCAATGCATATGACAGAACCACGGCAGGAGGCAAGACCAGGTCCAGGTACAACCAGGATCCACAGGAACCTGTGAGGCGAGAAAGCACACAGACTCTGGTGAAGAAGCAGAGTTAGTAATGAGCATTAATGGGACATCAATTCTTACAGAAAGAGAGAGAAGAGGAGAGAGGAGCTCAGTGCATCCTGACAGACGCCGGCCTCAGCTCTGTGACGACCTCTGCTACCTGCTCAGTAGAGGAACAACTCTGTCTCAAACCTTCCACACCTGTGAGGATGTGAGCATGTTTGTTCAGAAAGCCCTTCTGACTGCAGGACTGCAGGACTTAAACCCACAGGAAAAGTCTGAGTGATCTTCTGTGTGTCTGTGTGTCCCTCAGTCACCTGTCTGGCTCCAGATTCAGGGACCTCCACCACATCTGCAGCCCCTTCATCAAGCGAGCCTGCCTCATCTCTGGCTATGTGAGTTCTTCTTCACCTTCACATTAAAGAGTAGCAGACTGGTGGCTCTGCGTGCAGTCAATTGCCTACCAATTGTAAATACTTACCATTACTGTTGGCCATTTTACAAAGTAAAACATAGATGTTAAGATTGATTCATAGTGGGATATGTTTTCTCTACAGTTGTGTTTATAGTTTTTGGGGAGTCTCATATTAATACAGCTGAAAATGATGACTGTTTGGAAAACAGTTGCTAAATATTACATAGAAATGTTGTATAGCCCTGTTCATCTAAGGTACAATAAAACTTCCTTCAATATTTTCTTCCTTTTTTTATTGTCTCTTGTATTTGTACACTGTAAATAGACTACAAGGGGCCATTTAGCTGTTATAAACACAGGGCTTAAAGGGTGTGTTGACGTGGGGTTGCATGATGTAATTTTCCATAGTCTGTGTATTACCGACTGTAATCATAATAATAATAACTTTATTTATATAGCACCTTTAAAAACAACAAAGTGCTTTGACAGTCAAAGCAGCAAAAACAAGACAATAACAGAAAGCGAGAGACAGCGAGATCCTCCTTGTGGCGCTGACATCGCAGTGACTAGTCAGTGGCAAGCATGACGCCCGACCGACGCTTGCCACTGACTAGTCACTGCGATGTCAGTGCACAAGGAGGATCTCGGCCTTGCTGCAGAAAGCTCAGTAAGACCGTTGGATACGTTCAAAATAAACTAAGAAATTAATGAAATAAAATAAAAATTAAAAATAGAAATATTTATTTATATATATATATATATATATATATATATATATACACATATATACATATATACATATATACATATATATATATATATATATATATACACATATATACATATATACATATATATATATATATATATATATATATATATATATATATATATATATATATATACATATATATATATATATATATATATATACACATATATATATATACTGTTGCACTGTAACCCCCACCGCAAATCAGGTCCATCTGCAAAATCTACAACCCCCAGCCGCTCCCAGTAAACAAGCCAAACAAGGACGACCCAAATAGCTCAACACAACTAATGCCACAAGCGGTCTCCCCAAATCCAACACAAAGTGACACCACCGATGAACACCGCAGTCCCAAAAACACTCGGCTGTAGATGGCGGTTGGCTCGCCCTCGTTGAGAGAAACGGGCAGAGTACCAACAGGAGAGCAAAGTAACATTCCGCTGTGGACAGTGGGTTGCTTTGCTAATTTGGCAATTCTTTGACAACAGTTGGCCTAGAAAGCCTGTTGAGAAACCAATTGGAGGACCGAGTATTGGAAAGTGAAAGATAGACGATTGGATATTCTATATGGCTTTAAAAGGTTATGCTTGAACTTGGACATAATTACCAGACCAGGGTTTCTGTCTGAGGGAAGGGAGAGTGAACTTTCATGTTTAAGCTTGGGTCAGTAATACGCTTTCAAAACATGTTTTGTTATTAGGGCCCGAGCACCGACGTAGTCGGAGCGGAGGACCTATTGTATTTCTAATGTTTATTATTAGGGCCCGAGCACCGACGTAGTCGGAGCGGAGGACCTATTGTATTTCTAATGTTTATTATTATTCGGGCCCGAGCACCGACGTAGTCGGAGCGGAGGACCTATTGTATTTAGGGCCCGAGCACCGACGTAGTCGGAGCGGAGGACCTATTGTATTTCTAATGTTTATTAGGGCCCGAGCACCGACGTAGTCGGAGCGGAGGACCTATTGTATTTCTAATTAGGGCCCGAGCACCGACGTAGTCGGAGCGGAGGACCTATTGTATTTCTAATGTTTATTATTAGGGCCCGAGCACCGACGTAGTCGGAGCGGAGGACCTATTGTATTTCTAATGTTTATTAGGGCCCGAGCACCGACGTAGTCGGAGCGGAGGACCTATTGTATTTCTAATGTTTATTAGGGCCCGAGCACCGACGTAGTCGGAGCGGAGGACCTATTGTATTTCTAATGTTTATTATTATTCTTATTAGGGCCCGAGCACCGACGTAGTCGGAGCGGAGGACCTATTGTATTTCTAATGTTTATTATTATTCTTATTCTTATTAGGGCCCGAGCACCGACGTAGTCGGAGCGGAGGACCTATTGTATTTCTAATGTTTATTATTATTAGGGCCCGAGCACCGACGTAGTCGGAGCGGAGGACCTATTGTATTTCTAATGTTTATAAGGGCCCGAGCACCGACGTAGTCGGAGCGGAGGACCTATTGTATTTCTAATGTTTATTATTATTAGGGCCCGAGCACCGACGTAGTCGGAGCAGAGGACCTATTGTATTTCTAATGTTTATTATTATTCCGATTATTTTAAGTGTTTCGTCGCAAAAAGGAGGTGCTTGGGATATTGGGAATTTTGTGAAATTTGGCACGTAAGCCAGAATTTGCGATCTGATTGGGGTGTCCAGCTGCGGTATGAAATATTGGCTCGCTAGCGCCCCCTATTGAGTAGCCCCAACATCGGGTTTCACCTAGCTGTATGAAATTTGGTGGGAATGTGGATTGTGATGAGACGCACAAAAAATCCTCTTGGAATGTTTCTCTAAACCAAACAGGAAGTCAGCCATTTTTACTTTTATGACGTTTTTTGACCGTTTCAAGGCGTCATACTTTGACGAACTCCTCCCAGAGATTTGACCCGATTGACTTCAGATTCGGCTAGTCTGCTCTTGAGACCTTGGCAGTGAAAAGTTACTCAAAGATCAAAAAGTTATCGAACTATGTGGCCGTGGCGTGGCATCAAAAAAACACCATTCGCCGCGAAACAGGAAGTTGTTGTAACTCGGCCGTACATTGTCGAATCTGCTCCAAATTCCTAATATGTCATAACATCCTGACCCGGAACACATCTATATGATAATTTAGAATCCTCGTGATAGCGCCACCTAGTGGCAACCGGAAGTTGTACGTTGTGTACTTTGACATCCTGCTCCTCACAGATTAATCAGATCCCTCTCAAATGTTGGCAGAACAGCCTTAAGACCTTGATAATGCTTCATTGTGAAAATTGTAAGAAGTTACTGAAGGGCGGCGACGTGGCAGCTCGGCGAATTTCGATCCTTCGCCATGAACGAATAAACTGATGTATCTCGACTCCACATCATCAGATCTTTACCAGATTTCACATGCTTGATTAGACTCCAGGCCTGAAGACATCCGCAGGCCAATTTTGAATCATAGTCATAGCGCCACCTACTGGTAACAGGAAGTTAAAGTCTTTATACTTTGGCTTGTTTCTCTTAGCAGGTAAATCAAATCAATATCAAATTTGTTCCACACAAATACAAGAAGTTCATAATGCCAGATCATGAAGCTTTTGATGTTTTGTCGAACGCCGTTGCCGTGGCGATGCAGTCTTCGCCGTTAACAACGAAGGTCGTTTTGAGAGGCTAAAAATGCTCGAAACATAAGCAAACTTGGCAAGCAGATTACAAGCCCGAAATGTAGTTGTAGAATATGATTGTATTGGTTCAGAGTGGCAAATCGGCTCAATAGCGCCCCCTACAAACTTTCGACGAAGCTGCCCTCACAGTACGTTTGACCTAGATGTATGAAATTTGGGAGCAACATGTATCACATATGGACTTCAATAAAAGTCTCTTGGGGCCATGCTCTAAACCCCACCGGAAGTCAGCCATTTTGAATTTTCTATGAATTTCTAGTGTCGTTTCTGTCATTTCCAGGCGCTGCACTTTAACGAACTCCTCCTAGGGATTTAATCAGATCAACTTCAAATTTGGTCGGTACAGTCTAAAGACCTTTGTGATGAAAAGTTACTCAAAGCTTGTTGTTTCGTGAAAAGCTGTTGCCGTGGCGACGCATTCTTCGCCGTTAACAACGAAGGTCATTTTGACAGGTTAAAAATGCTCGAAACATAAGCAAACTTGGCAAGCAGATTACAAGCCCGAAATGTAGTTATATAATATGATTTTATTGGTTCAGAGTGGCAAATCGTCTCAATAGCGCCCCCTACAAAATTTCAACGAAGCAGCCCTCGCAGTACGTTTCACCTAGATGTATGAAATTTGGGAGGAACATGTATCACATATGGACTTAAATAAAAGTATATTGGGGCCATGCTCTAAACCTGCATGCAGTGTCTGATGATCACAGAACTGAATGGCAGCATCAACCAGAGTCCTCGCGCCGTCCGACGGTCGCGAACGTTCTCGGCCGCGCAGGCCGGAGTCCCGCCGGCACCCCGATGTGCATATGGCGAGGGCCCGGTCATCGCTGCTCGCAGCTTTAATTAGGGCCCGAGCACCGACGTAGTCGGAGCGGAGGACCTATTGTATTTCTAATGTTTATTATTATTCTTCTTATTCTTATTATTCTTATTCCGATTATTTTAAGTGTTTCGTCGCAAAAAGGAGGTGCTTGGGATATTGGGAATTTTGTGAAATTTGGCACGTCAGCCAGAATTTGCGAAAATTGCAGTCTGATTGGGGTGTCCAGCTGCGGTATGAAATATTGGCTCGCTAGCGCCCCCTATTGAGTAGCCCCAACATCGGGTTTCACCTAGCTGTATGAAATTTGGTGGGAATGTGGATTGTGATGAGACGCACAAAAAATCCTCTTGGAATGTTTCTCTAAACCAAACAGGAAGTCAGCCATTTTTACTTTTATGACGTTTTTTGACCGTTTCAAGGCGTCATACTTTGACGAACTCCTCCCAGAGATTTGACCCGATTGACTTCAGATTCGGCTAGTCTGCTCTTGAGACCTTGGCAGTGAAAAGTTACTCAAAGATCAAAAAGTTATCGAACTATGTGGCCGTGGCGTGGCATCAAAAAAACACCATTCGCCGCGAAACAGGAAGTTGTTGTAACTCGGCCGTACATTGTCGAATCTGCTCCAAATTCCTAATATGTCATAACATCCTGACCCGGAACACATCTATATGATAATTTAGAATCCTCGTGATAGCGCCACCTAGTGGCAACCGGAAGTTGTACGTTGTGTACTTTGACATCCTGCTCCTCACAGATTAATCAGATCCCTCTCAAATGTTGGCAGAACAGCCTTAAGACCTTGATAATGCTTCATTGTGAAAATTGTAAGAAGTTACTGAAGGGCGGCGACGTGGCAGCTCGGCGAATTTCGATCCTTCGCCATGAACGAATAAACTGATGTATCTCGACTCCACATCATCAGATCTTTACCAGATTTCACATGCTTGATTAGACTCCAGGCCTGAAGACATCCGCAGGCCAATTTTGAATCATAGTCATAGCGCCACCTACTGGTAACAGGAAGTTAAAGTCTTTATACTTTGGCTTGTTTCTCTTAGCAGGTAAATCAAATCAATATCAAATTTGTTCCACACAAATACAAGAAGTTCATAATGCCAGATCATGAAGCTTTTGATGTTTTGTCGAACGCCGTTGCCGTGGCGATGCAGTCTTCGCCGTTAACAACGAAGGTCGTTTTGAGAGGCTAAAAATGCTCGAAACATAAGCAAACTTGGCAAGCAGATTACAAGCCCGAAATGTAGTTGTAGAATATGATTGTATTGGTTCAGAGTGGCAAATCGGCTCAATAGCGCCCCCTACAAACTTTCGACGAAGCTGCCCTCACAGTACGTTTGACCTAGATGTATGAAATTTGGTAGCAACATGTATCACATATGGACTTCAATAAAAGTCTCTTGGGGCCATGCTCTAAACCCCACCGGAAGTCAGCCATTTTGAATTTTCTATGAATTTCTAGTGTCGTTTTTGTCATTTCCAGGCGCTGCACTTTAACGAACTCCTCCTAGGGAATTAATCAGATCAACTTCAAATTTGGTCGGTACAGTCTAAAGACCTTTGTGATGAAAAGTTACTCAAAGCTTGTTGTTTCGTGAAAAGCTGTTGCCGTGGCGACGCATTCTTCGCCGTTAACAACGAAGGTCATTTTGACCGGCTAAAAATGCTCGAAACATAAGCAAACTTGGCATACACATTTAAAGCCCAAAATGTAGTGATACAATATGATTTTATTGGTTCAGAGTGGCAAATCGGCTCAATAGCGCCCCCTACAAAATTTCGACGAAGCAGCCCTCGCAGTACGTTTCACCTAGATGTATGAAATTTGGTAGGAACATGTATCACATATGGACTTACATAAAAGTATGTTGGGGCCATGCTCTGAACCTGCATGCAGTGTCTGACGGTCACAGAACTGAATGGCAGCATCAACCAGAGTCCTCGCGCCGTCCGACGGTCGCGGACGATCTCGGCCGCGCAGGCCGGAGTCCCGCCGGCACCCCGACGTGCATATGGCGAGGGCCCGGTCATCGCTGCTCGCAGCTTTAATGTTTATTATTATTCTTATTCCGATTATTTTAAGTGTTTCGTCGCAAAAAGGAGGTGCTTGGGATATTGGGAATTTTGTGAAATTTGGCACGTAAGCCAGAATTTGCGAAAATTGCAGTCTGATTGGGGTGTCCAGCTGCGGTATGAAATATTGGCTCGCTAGCGCCCCCTATTGAGTAGCCCCAACATCAGGTTTCACCTAGCTGTATGCAATTTGGTGGGAATGTGGATTGTGATGAGACGCACAAAAAATCCTCTTGGACACTTTCTCTAAACCAAACAGGAAGTCAGCCATTTTTACTTTTATGACGTTTTTTGACCGTTTCAAGGCGTCATACTTTGACGAACTCCTCCCAGAGATTTGACCCGATTGACTTCAGATTCGGCTAGTCTGCTCTTGAGACCTTGGCAGTGAAAAGTTACTCAAAGATCAAAAAGTTATCGAACTATGTGGCCGTGGCGTGGCATCAAAAAAACACCATTCGCCGCGAAACAGGAAGTTGTTGTAACTCGGCCGTACATTGTCGAATCTGCTCCAAATTCCTAATATGTCATAACATCCTGACCCGGAACACATCTATATGATAATTTAGAATCCTCGTGATAGCGCCACCTAGTGGCAACCGGAAGTTGTACGTTGTGTACTTTGACATCCTGCTCCTCACAGATTAATCAGATCCCTCTCAAATGTTGGCAGAACAGCCTTAAGACCTTGATAATGCTTCATTGTGAAAATTGTAAGAAGTTACTGAAGGGCGGCGACGTGGTAGCTCGGCGAATTTCGATCCTTCGCCATGAACGAATAAACTGATGTATCTCGACTCCACATCATCAGATCTTTACCAGATTTCACATGCTTGATTAGACTCCAGGCCTGAAGACATCCGCAGGCCAATTTTGAATCATAGTCATAGCGCCACCTACTGGTAACAGGAAGTTAAAGTCTTTATACTTTGGCTTGTTTCTCTTAGTAGGTAAATCAAATCAATATCAAATTTGTTCCACACAAATACAAGAAGTTCATAATGCCAGATCATGAAGCTTTTGATGTTTTGTCGAACGCCGTTGCCGTGGCGATGCAGTCTTCGCCGTTAACAACGAAGGTCGTTTTGAGAGGCTAAAAATGCTCGAAACATAAGCAAACTTGGCAAGCAGATTACAAGCCCGAAATGTAGTTGTAGAATATGATTGTATTGGTTCAGAGTGGCAAATCGGCTCAATAGCGCCCCCTACAAACTTTCGACGAAGCTGCCCTCACAGTACGTTTGACCTAGATGTATGAAATTTGGTAGCAACATGTATCACATATGGACTTCAATAAAAGTCTCTTGGGGCCATGCTCTAAACCCCACCGGAAGTCAGCCATTTTTAATTTTTTATGAATTTCTAGTGTCGTTTCTGTCATTTCCAGGCGCTGCACTTTAACGAACTCCTCCTAGGGAATTAATCAGATCAACTTCAAATTTGGTCGGTACAGTCTAAAGACCTTTGTGATGAAAAGTTACTCAAAGCTTGTTGTTTCGTGAAAAGCTGTTGCCGTGGCGACGCATTCTTCGCCGTTAACAACGAAGGTCATTTTGACCGGCTAAAAATGCTCGAAACATAAGCAAACTTGGCATACACATTTAAAGCCCAAAATGTAGTTATATAATATGATTTTATTGGTTCAGAGTGGCAAATCGGCTCAATAGCGCCCCCTACAAAATTTCAACGAAGCAGCCCTCGCAGTAAGTTTCACCTAGATGTATGAAATGTGGTAAGAACATGTATCACATATGGACTTAAATAAAAGTCTCTTGGGGCCGTGCTCTAAACCCCACCGGAAGTCAGCCATTTTTAATTTTTTATGAATTTCTAGTGTCGTTTTTGTCAAATCCAGGCGCTGCACTTTAACGAACTCCTCCTAGGGAATTAATCAGATCAACTTCAAATTTGGTCGGTACAGTCTAAAGACCTTTGTGATGAAAAGTTACTCAAAGCTTGTTGTTTCGTGAAAAGCTGTTGCCGTGGCGACGCATTCTTCGCCGTTAACAACGAAGGTCATTTTGACCGGCTAAAAATGCTCGAAACATAAGCAAACTTGGCATACACATTTAAAGCCCAAAATGTAGTGATACAATATGATTTTATTGGTTCAGAGTGGCAAATCGGCTCAATAGCGCCCCCTACAAAATTTCGACGAAGCAGCCCTCGCAGTACGTTTCACCTAGATCTATGAAATTTGGTAGGAACATGTATCACATATGGACTTACATAAAAGTATGTTGGGGCCATGCTCTGAACCTGCATGCAGTGTCTGACGGTCACAGAACTGAATGGCAGCATCAACCAGAGTCCTCGCGCCGTCCGACGGTCGCGGACGATCTCGGCCGCGCAGGCCGGAGTCCCGCCGGCACCCCGACGTGCATATGGCGAGGGCCCGGTCATCGCTGCTCGCAGCTTTAATTATTATTCTTATTCTTATTCCGATTATTTTAAGTGTTTCGTCGCAAAAAGGAGGTGCTTGGGATATTGGGAATTTTGTGAAATTTGGCACGTAAGCCAGAATTTGCGAAAATTGCAGTCTGATTGGGGTGTCCAGCTGCGGTATGAAATATTGGCTCGCTAGCGCCCCCTATTGAGTAGCCCCAACATCGGGTTTCACCTAGCTGTATGAAATTTGGTGGGAATGTGGATTGTGATGAGACGCACAAAAAATCCTCTTGGAATGTTTCTCTAAACCAAACAGGAAGTCAGCCATTTTTACTTTTATGACGTTTTTTGACCGTTTCAAGGCGTCATACTTTGACGAACTCCTCCCAGAGATTTGACCCGATTGACTTCAGATTCGGCTAGTCTGCTCTTGAGACCTTGGCAGTGAAAAGTTACTCAAAGATCAAAAAGTTATCGAACTATGTGGCCGTGGCGTGGCATCAAAAAAACACCATTCGCCGCGAAACAGGAAGTTGTTGTAACTCGGCCGTACATTGTCGAATCTGCTCCAAATTCCTAATATGTCATAACATCCTGACCCGGAACACATCTATATGATAATTTAGAATCCTCGTGATAGCGCCACCTAGTGGCAACCGGAAGTTGTACGTTGTGTACTTTGACATCCTGCTCCTCACAGATTAATCAGATCCCTCTCAAATGTTGGCAGAACAGCCTTAAGACCTTGATAATGCTTCATTGTGAAAATTGTAAGAAGTTACTGAAGGGCGGCGACGTGGCAGCTCGGCGAATTTCGATCCTTCGCCATGAACGAATAAACTGATGTATCTCGACTCCACATCATCAGATCTTTACCAGATTTCACATGCTTGATTAGACTCCAGGCCTGAAGACATCCGCAGGCCAATTTTGAATCATAGTCATAGCGCCACCTACTGGTAACAGGAAGTTAAAGTCTTTATACTTTGGCTTGTTTCTCTTAGCAGGTAAATCAAATCAATATCAAATTTGTTCCACACAAATACAAGAAGTTCATAATGCCAGATCATGAAGCTTTTGATGTTTTGTCGAACGCCGTTGCCGTGGCGATGCAGTCTTCGCCGTTAACAACGAAGGTCGTTTTGAGAGGCTAAAAATGCTCGAAACATAAGCAAACTTGGCAAGCAGATTACAAGCCCGAAATGTAGTTGTAGAATATGATTGTATTGGTTCAGAGTGGCAAATCGGCTCAATAGCGCCCCCTACAAACTTTCGACGAAGCTGCCCTCACAGTACGTTTGACCTAGATGTATGAAATTTGGTAGCAACATGTATCACATATGGACTTCAATAAAAGTCTCTTGGGGCCATGCTCTAAACCCCACCGGAAGTCAGCCATTTTGAATTTTCTATGAATTTCTAGTGTCGTTTCTGTCATTTCCAGGCGCTGCACTTTAACGAACTCCTCGGGAATTAATCAGATCAACTTCAAATTTGGTCGATACAGTCTAAAGACCTTTGTGATGAAAAGTTACTCAAAGCTTGTTGTTTCGTGAAAAGCTGTTGCCGTGGCGACGCATTCTTCGCCGTTAACAACGAAGGTCATTTTGACCGGCTAAAAATGCTCGAAACATAAGCAAACTTGGCATACACATTTAAAGCCCAAAATGTAGTTATATAATATGATTTTATTGGTTCAGAGTGGCAAATCGGCTCAATAGCGCCCCCTACAAAATTTCAACGAAGCAGCCCTCGCAGTAAGTTTCACCTAGATGTATGAAATGTGGTAAGAACATGTATCACATATGGACTTAAATAAAAGTCTCTTGGGGCCGTGCTCTAAACCCCACCGGAAGTCAGCCATTTTTAATTTTTTATGAATTTCTAGTGTCGTTTTTGTCAAATCCAGGCGCTGCACTTTAACGAACTCCTCCTAGGGAATTAATCAGATCAACTTCAAATTTGGTCGGTACAGTCTAAAGACCTTTGTGATGAAAAGTTACTCAAAGCTTGTTGTTTCGTGAAAAGCTGTTGCCGTGGCGACGCATTCTTCGCCGTTAACAACGAAGGTCATTTTGACCGGCTAAAAATGCTCGAAACATAAGCAAACTTGGCATACACATTTAAAGCCCAAAATGTAGTGATACAATATGATTTTATTGGTTCAGAGTGGCAAATCGGCTCAATAGCGCCCCCTACAAAATTTCGACGAAGCAGCCCTCGCAGTACGTTTCACCTAGATCTATGAAATTTGGTAGGAACATGTATCACATATGGACTTACATAAAAGTATGTTGGGGCCATGCTCTGAACCTGCATGCAGTGTCTGACGGTCACAGAACTGAATGGCAGCATCAACCAGAGTCCTCGCGCCGTCCGACGGTCGCGGACGATCTCGGCCGCGCAGGCCGGAGTCCCGCCGGCACCCCGACGTGCATATGGCGAGGGCCCGGTCATCGCTGCTCGCAGCTTTAATTATTATTCTTATTCTTATTCCGATTATTTTAAGTGTTTCGTCGCAAAAAGGAGGTGCTTGGGATATTGGGAATTTTGTGAAATTTGGCACGTAAGCCAGAATTTGCGAAAATTGCAGTCTGATTGGGGTGTCCAGCTGCGGTATGAAATATTGGCTCGCTAGCGCCCCCTATTGAGTAGCCCCAACATCGGGTTTCACCTAGCTGTATGAAATTTGGTGGGAATGTGGATTGTGATGAGACGCACAAAAAATCCTCTTGGAATGTTTCTCTAAACCAAACAGGAAGTCAGCCATTTTTACTTTTATGACGTTTTTTGACCGTTTCAAGGCGTCATACTTTGACGAACTCCTCCCAGAGATTTGACCCGATTGACTTCAGATTCGGCTAGTCTGCTCTTGAGACCTTGGCAGTGAAAAGTTACTCAAAGATCAAAAAGTTATCGAACTATGTGGCCGTGGCGTGGCATCAAAAAAACACCATTCGCCGCGAAACAGGAAGTTGTTGTAACTCGGCCGTACATTGTCGAATCTGCTCCAAATTCCTAATATGTCATAACATCCTGACCCGGAACACATCTATATGATAATTTAGAATCCTCGTGATAGCGCCACCTAGTGGCAACCGGAAGTTGTACGTTGTGTACTTTGACATCCTGCTCCTCACAGATTAATCAGATCCCTCTCAAATGTTGGCAGAACAGCCTTAAGACCTTGATAATGCTTCATTGTGAAAATTGTAAGAAGTTACTGAAGGGCGGCGACGTGGCAGCTCGGCGAATTTCGATCCTTCGCCATGAACGAATAAACTGATGTATCTCGACTCCACATCATCAGATCTTTACCAGATTTCACATGCTTGATTAGACTCCAGGCCTGAAGACATCCGCAGGCCAATTTTGAATCATAGTCATAGCGCCACCTACTGGTAACAGGAAGTTAAAGTCTTTATACTTTGGCTTGTTTCTCTTAGCAGGTAAATCAAATCAATATCAAATTTGTTCCACACAAATACAAGAAGTTCATAATGCCAGATCATGAAGCTTTTGATGTTTTGTCGAACGCTGTTGCCGTGGCGATGCAGTCTTCGCCGTTAACAACGAAGGTCGTTTTGAGAGGCTAAAAATGCTCGAAACATAAGCAAACTTGGCAAGCAGATTACAAGCCCGAAATGTAGTTGTAGAATATGATTGTATTGGTTCAGAGTGGCAAATCGGCTCAATAGCGCCCCCTACAAACTTTCGACGAAGCTGCCCTCACAGTACGTTTGACCTAGATGTATGAAATTTGGTAGCAACATGTATCACATATGGACTTCAATAAAAGTCTCTTGGGGCCATGCTCTAAACCCCACCGGAAGTCAGCCATTTTGAATTTTCTATGAATTTCTAGTGTCGTTTCTGTCATTTCCAGGCGCTGCACTTTAACGAACTCCTCGGGAATTAATCAGATCAACTTCAAATTTGGTCGATACAGTCTAAAGACCTTTGTGATGAAAAGTTACTCAAAGCTTGTTGTTTCGTGAAAAGCTGTTGCCGTGGCGACGCATTCTTCGCCGTTAACAACGAAGGTCATTTTGACCGGCTAAAAATGCTCGAAACATAAGCAAACTTGGCATACACATTTAAAGCCCAAAATGTAGTTATATAATATGATTTTATTGGTTCAGAGTGGCAAATCGGCTCAATAGCGCCCCCTACAAAATTTCAACGAAGCAGCCCTCGCAGTAAGTTTCACCTAGATGTATGAAATGTGGTAAGAACATGTATCACATATGGACTTAAATAAAAGTCTCTTGGGGCCGTGCTCTAAACCCCACCGGAAGTCAGCCATTTTTAATTTTTTATGAATTTCTAGTGTCGTTTTTGTCAAATCCAGGCGCTGCACTTTAACGAACTCCTCCTAGGGAATTAATCAGATCAACTTCAAATTTGGTCGGTACAGTCTAAAGACCTTTGTGATGAAAAGTTACTCAAAGCTTGGTGTTTCGTCGAACACCGTTGCCGTGGCGATGCAGTCTTCGCCGTTAACAACGAAGGTCATTTTGAGAGGCTAAAAATGCTCGAAACATAAGCAAACTTGGCAAGCAGATTACAAGCCCGAAATGTAGTTATAGAATATGATTTTATTGGTTCAGAGTGGCAAATCGGCTCAATAGCGCCCCCTACAAAATTTCGACGAAGCAGCCCTCGCAGTACGTTTGACCTAGATGTATGGAATTTGGTAGGAACATGTATCACATATGGACTTACATAATAGTCTCTTGGGGCAATGCTCTAAACCCAACCGGAAGTCAGCCATTTTGATTTTTTTATGAATTTCTAGTGTCGTTTTTGTCATTTCCAGGCTCTGCACTTTAACGAACTTCTCCTAGGGAATTAATCAGATCAACTTCAAATTTGGTCGGTACAGTCTAAAGACCTTTGTGATGAAAAGTTACTCAAAGCTTGTTGTTTCGTGAAAATCTGTTGCCATGGCGACACATTCTTCACCATGAAATATTAAGGTGTTTTGAGGGGCTAAAAATGCTCAAAACATAAGCAAACGTGGCATACACATTTAAAGCCCAACATGTAGTTATATACTATGATTGTATTGGTTCAGAGTGGCAAATCGGCTCAATAGCGCCCCCTACAAAATTTAGACGAAGCAGCCCTCGCAGTATGTTTCACCTAGATGTATGATATTTGCTAGGAACATGTATCACATGTGGACTTCAATAAAAGTATGTTGGGGCCATGCTCTAAACCTGCATGCAGTGTCTGATGATCACAGAACTGAATGGCAGCATCAACCAGAGTCCTCGCGCCGTCCGACGGTCGCGGACGTTCTCGGCTGCGCAGGCCGGAGTCCCGCCGGCACCCCGACGTGCATATGGCGAGGGCCCGGTCATCGCTGCTCGCAGCTTTAATTATTCTTATTATTATTATTCCGATTATTTTAAGTGTTTCGTCGCAAAAAGGAGGTGCTTGGGATATTGGGAATTTTGTGAAATTTGGCACGTAAGCCAGAATTTGCGAAAATTGCAGTCTGATTGGGGTGTCCAGCTGCGGTATGAAATATTGGCTCCATAGCGCCCCCTATTGAGTAGCCCCAACATCGGGTTTCACCTAGCTGTATGAAATTTGGTAGGTATGTGGAACGTGATGAGATGCACAAAAAATCCTCTTGGACGTTTTCTCTAAACCAAACAGGAAGTGGGCCATTTTTACTTTTCTGACGTTTTTTGACCGTTTCAAGGCGTCATACTTTAACGAACTCCTCCCAGAGATTTGACCCGATTGACTTCAGATTCGGCTAGTCTGCTCTTGAGACCTTGGCAGTGAAAAGTTACTCAAAGATCAAAAAGTTATCGAACTATGTGGCCGTGGCGTGGCATCAAAGAAACACCATTCGCCGCGAAACAGGAAGTTGTTGTAACTCGGCCGTACATTGTCGAATCTGCTCCAAATTCCTAATATGTCATAACATCCTGACCCGGAACACATCTATATGATAATTTAGAATCCTCGTGATAGCGCCACCTAGTGGCAACCGGAAGTTGTACGTTGTGTACTTTGACATCCTGCTCCTCACAGATTAATCAGATCCCTCTCAAATGTTGGCAGAACAGCCTTAAGACCTTGATAATGCTTCATTGTGAAAATTGTAAGAAGTTACTGAAGGGCGGCGACGTGGCAGCTCGGCGAATTTCGATCCTTCGCCATGAACGAATAAACTGATGTATCTCGACTCCACATCATCAGATCTTTACCAGATTTCACATGCTTGATTAGACTCCAGGCCTGAAGACATCCGCAGGCCAATTTTGAATCATAGTCATAGCGCCACCTACTGGTAACAGGAAGTTAAAGTCTTTATACTTTGGCTTGTTTCTCTTAGCAGGTAAATCAAATCAATATCAAATTTGTTCCACACAAATACAAGAAGTTCATAATGCCAGATCATGAAGCTTTTGATGTTTTGTCGAACGCCGTTGCCGTGGCGATGCAGTCTTCGCCGTTAACAACGAAGGTCGTTTTGAGAGGCTAAAAATGCTCGAAACATAAGCAAACTTGGCAAGCAGATTACAAGCCCGAAATGTAGTTGTAGAATATGATTGTATTGGTTCAGAGTGGCAAATCGGCTCAATAGCGCCCCCTACAAAATTTCAACGAAGCAGCCCTCGCAGTACGTTTCACCTCGATGTATGAAATTTGGAAGGAACATGTGTCACATATGGACTTAAATAAAAGTCTCTTGGGGCCATGCTCTAAACCCAACCGGAAGTCAGCCATTTTGAATGTTTTATGAATTTCTAGTGTCGTTTTTGTCATTTCCAGGCGCTGCACTTTAACGAACTCCTCCTAGGGAATTAATCAGATCAACTTCAAATTTGGTCGGTACAGTCTAAAGACCTTTGTGATGAAAAGTTACTCAAAGCTTGTTGTTTCGTGAAAAGCTGTTGCCGTGGCGACGCATTCTTCGCCGTTAACAACGAAGGTCATTTTGACCGGCTAAAAATGCTCGAAACATAAGCAAACTTGGCATACACATTTAAAGCCCAAAATGTAGTTATATAATATGATTTTATTGGTTCAGAGTGGCAAATCGGCTCAATAGCGCCCCCTACAAAATTTCGACGAAGCAGCCCTCGCAGTATGTTTGACCTAGATGTATGACATTTGGTAGGAACATGCATCACATATGGACTTAAATAAAAGTCTCTTGGGGCTATGCTCTAAACCCAACCGGAAGTCAGCCATTTTGAATTTATTATGAATTTCTAGTGTCGTTTTTGTCATTTCCAGGCGCTGCACTTTAACGAACTCCTCCTAGGGAATTAATCAGATCAACTTCAAATTTGGTCGGTACAGTCTAAAGACCTTTGTGATGAAAAGTTACTCAAAGCTTGTTGTTTCGTGAAAAGCCGTTGCCGTGGCGATGCAGTCTTCGCCGTTAACAACGAAGGTCATTTTGAGAGGCTAAAAATGCTCGAAACATAAGCAAACTTGGCAAGCAGATTACAATCCCGAAATGTAGTTATACAATATGATTTTATTGGTTCAGAGTGGCAAATCGGCTCAATAGCGCCCCCTACTAAATTTCGACGAAGCAGCCCTCGCAGTATGTTTGACCTAGATGTATGACATTTGGTAGGAACATGCATCACATATGGACTTAAATAAAAGTATATTGGGGCCATGCTCTAAACCTGCATGCAGTGTCTGATGATCACAGAACTGAATGGCAGCATCAACCAGAGTCCTCGCGCCGTCCGACGGTCGCGAACGTTCTCGGCCGCGCAGGCCGGAGTCCCGCCGGCACCCCGATGTGCATATGGCGAGGGCCCGGTCATCGCTGCTCGCAGCTTTAATTCCGATTATTTTTGTTGTTTCATGACAAAAAGGAGGTGCTTGGGATATTGGGAATTTTGTGAAATTTGGCACGTAAGCCAGAATTTGCGAAAATTGCAGTCTGTTTGGGGTGTCCAGCTGCGGTATGAAATATTGGCTCGCTAGCGCCCCCTATTGAGTAGCCCCAACATCAGGTTTCACCTAGCTGTATGAAATTTGGTGGGAATGTGGATTGTGATGAGACACACAAAAAATCCTCTTGGAATGTTTCTCTAAACCAAACAGGAAGTCAGCCATTTTTACTTTTATGACGTTTTTTGACCGTTTCAAGGCGTCATACTTTGACGAACTCCTCCCAGAGATTTGACCCGATTGACTTCAGATTCGGCTAGTCTGCTCTTGAGACCTTGGCAGTGAAAAGTTACTCAAAGATCAAAAAGTTATCGAACTATGTGGCCGTGGCGTGGCGTCAAAAAAACACCATTCGCCACAAAACAGGACGTTGTTGTAACTCGGCCGTACATTGTCGAATCTGCTCCAAATCTCTCATATGTCATAACATCCTGACCCGGAACACATCTATATGATAATTTAGAATCATAGTGATAGCGCCACCTAGTGGCAACCGGAAGTTGTACGTTGTGTACTTTGACATCCTGCTCCTCACAGATTAATCAGATCCCTCTCAAATGTTGGCAGAACAGCCTTAAGACCTTGATAATGCTTCATTGTGAAGATTGTAAGAAGTTACTGAAGGGCGGCGCCGTGGCGGCTCGGCGAATTTCGATCCTTCGCCATGAACGAATAAACTGATGTATCTCGACTCCACATCATCAGATCTTTACCAGATTTCACATGTTTGATTAGACTCCAGGCCTGAAGACATCCGCAGGCCAATTTTGAATCATAGTCATAGCGCCACCTACTGGTAACAGGAAGTTAAAGTCTTTATACTTTGGCTTGTTTCTCTTAGTAGGTAAATCAAATCAATATCAAATTTGTTCCACACAAATATAAGAAGTTCATAATGCCAGATCATGAAGCTCTTGATGTTTCGTCGAACGCCGTTGCCGTGGCGATGCAGTCTTCGCCGTGAACAACGAAGGTCGTTTTGAGAGGCTAAAAATGCTCGAAACATAAGCAAACTTGGCAAGCAGATTACAAGCCCGAAATGTAGTTATAGAATATGATTTTATTGGTTCAGAGTGGCAAATCGGCTCAAGAGCGCCCCCTACAAAATGTCAACGAAGCAGCCCTCACAGTACGTTTCACCTAGATGTATGAAATTCGGTAGGAACATGTATCACATATGGACTTCAATAAAAGTCTCTTGGGGCCATGCTCTAAACCCCACCGGAAGTCAGCCATTTTGAATTTTCTATGAATTTCTAGTGTCGTTTTTGTCATTTCCAGGCGCTGCACTTTAACGAACTCCTCCTAGGGAATTAATCAGATCAACTTCAAATTTGGTCGGTACAGTCTAAAGACCTTTGTGATGAAAAGTTACTCAAAGCTTGTTGTTTCGTGAAAAGCTGTTGCCGTGGCGATGCAGTCTTCGCCGTTAACAACAAAGGTCATTTTGAGAGACTAAAAATGCTCGAAACATAAGCAAACTTGGCATACACATTTAAAGCTCAAAATGTCGTGATATAATATGATTTTATTGGTTCAGAGTGGCAAATCGGCTCAATAGCGCCCCCTACAAAATTTAGACGAAGCAGCCCTCGCAGTACGTTTCACCTAGATGTATGAAATTTGGTAGGAACATGTATCACATATGGACTTAAATAAAAGTATATTGGGGCCATGCTCTAAACCTGCATGCAGTGTCTGACGGTCATAGAACTAAATGCCAGCATCAACCAGAGTCCTCGCGCCGTCCGACGGTCGCGGACGTTCTCGGCCGCGCAGGTCGGAGTCCCGCCGGCACCCCGACGTGCATATGGCGAGGGCCCGGTCATCGCTGCTCGCAGCTTTAATTATTCTTATTATTCTTATTAGGGCCCGAGCACCGACGTAGTCGGAGCGGAGGACCTATTGTATTTCTAATTAGGGCCCGAGCACCGACGTAGTCGGAGCGGAGGACCTATTGTATTTCTAATGTTTATTATTAGGGCCCGAGCACCGACGTAGTCGGAGCGGAGGACCTATTGTATTTCTAATGTTTATTATTATTATTCTTATTAGGGCCTGAGCACCGACGTAGTCGGAGCGGAGGACCTATTGTATTTCTAATGTTTATTATTAGGGCCCGAGCACCGACGTAGTCGGAGCGGAGGACCTATTGTATTTCTAATTAGGGCCCGAGCACCGACGTAGTCGGAGCGGAGGACCTATTGTATTTCTAATGTTTATTATTATTATTCTTATTATTCCGATTATTTTAAGTGTTTCATGACAAAAAGGAGGTGCTTGGGATATTGGGAATTTTGTGAAATTTGGCACGTAAGCCAGAATTTGCGAAAATTGCAGTCTGATTGGGGTGTCCAGCTGCGGTATGAAATATTGGCTCGCTAGCGCCCCCTATTGAGTAGCCCCAACATCGGGTTTCACCTAGCTTTATGAAATTTGGTGGGAATGTGGATTGTGATGAGACGCACAAAAAATCCTCTTGGAATGTTTCTCTAAACCAAACAGGAAGTCGGCCATTTTTACTTTTATGACGTTTTTTGACCGTTTCAAGGCGTCATACTTTGACGAACTCCTCCCAGAGATTTGACCCGATTGACTTCAGATTCGGCTAGTCTGCTCTTGAGATCTTGGCAGTGAAAAGTTACTCAAAGATCAAAAAGTTATCGAACTATGTGGCCGTGGCGTGGCGTCAAAAAAACACCATTCGCCACAAAACAGGAAGTTGTTGTAACTCGGCCGTACATTGTCGAATGTGCTCCAAATCTCTCATATGTCATAACATCCTGACCCGGAACACATCTATATGATAATTTAGAATCATAGTGATAGCGCCACCTAGTGGCAACCGGAAGTTGTACGTTGTGTACTTTGACATCCTGCTCCTCACAGATTAATCAGATCTCTCTCAAATGTTGGCAGAACAGCCTTAAGACCTTGATAATGCTTCATTGTGAAGATTGTAAAAAGTTACTGAAGGGCGGCGACGTGGCGGCTCGGCAAATTTCGATCCTTCGCCATGAACGAATAAACTGATGTATCTCGACTCCACATCATCAGATCTTTACCAGATTTCACATGCTTGATTAGACTCCAGGCCTGAAGACATCTGCAGGCCAATTTTGAATCATAGTCATAGCGCCACCTACTGGTAACTGGAAGTTAAAGTCTTTATACTTTGGCTTGTTTCTCTTAGTAGGTAAATCAAATCAATATCAAATTTGTTCCACACAAATACAAGAAGTTCATAATGCCAGATCATGAAGCTTTTGATGTTTCGTCGAACGCCGTTGCCGTGGCGATGCAGTCTTCGCCGTGAACAACGAAGGTCATTTTGAGAGGCTAAAAATGCTCGAAACATAAGCAAACTTGGCAAGCAGATTACAAGCCCGAAATGTAGTTATAGAATATGATTTTATTGGTTCAGAGTGGCAAATCGGCTCAATAGCGCCCCCTACAAACTTTCGACGAAGCGGCCCTCGCAGTATGTTTGACCTAGATGTATGAAATTTGGCAGGAACATGTATCACATATGGACTTCAATAAAAGTCTCTTGGGGCCATGCTCTAAACCCAACCGGAAGTCAGCCATTTTGAATTTTCTATGAATTTCTAGTGTCGTTTTTGTCATTTCCAGGCGCTGCACTTTAACGAACTCCTCCTCGGGAATTAATCAGATCAACTTCAAATTTGGTCGGTACAGTCTAAAGACTTTTGTGATGAAAAGTTACTCAAAGCTTGTTGTTTCGTCGAACGCCGTTGCCGTGGCGATGCAGTCTTCGCCGTTAACAACGAAGGTCATTTTGAGAGGCTAAAAATGCTCGAAACATAAGCAAACTTGGCAAGCAGATTACAAGCCCGAAATGTAGTTATAGAATATGATTTTATTGGTTCAGAGTGGCAAATCGGCTCAATAGCGCCCCCTACAAACTTTCGACGAAGCGGCCCTCGCAGTATGTTTGACCTAGATGTATGAAATTTGGTAGGAACATGTATCACATATGGACTTCAATAAAAGTCTCTTGGGGCCATGCTCTAAACCCAACCGGAAGTCAGCCATTTTGAATTTTCTATGAATTTCTAGTGTCGTTTTTGTCATTTCCAGGCG
Source organism: Lycodopsis pacificus (assembly GCA_028022725.1). NCBI lineage: Eukaryota > Metazoa > Chordata > Actinopteri > Perciformes > Zoarcidae > Lycodopsis > Lycodopsis pacificus. Next base: position 3,301,303 of record CM051709.1, read on the forward strand.
CTGCACTTTAACGAACTCCTCCTAGGGAATTAATCAGATCAACTTCAAATTTGGTCGGTACAGTCTAAAGACTTTTGTGATGAAAAGTTACTCAAAGCTTGTTGTTTCGTCGAACGCCGTTGCCGTGGCGATGCAGTCTTCGCCGTTAACAACGAAGGTCATTTTGAGAGGCTAAAAATGCTCCAAACATAAGCAAACTTGGCATACACATTTAAAGCCCAAAATGTAGTTATATAATATGATTTTATTGGTTCAGAGTGGCAAATCGGCTCAATAGCGCCCCCTACAAAATTTCAACGAAGCAGCCCTCGCAGTACGTTTCACCTAGATGTATGAAATTTGGTAGGAACATGTATCACATATGGACTTAAATAAAAGTATATTGGGGCCATGCTCTAAACCTGCATGCAGTGTCTGACGATCACAGAACTGAATGGCAGCATCAACCAGAGTCCTCGCGCCGTCCGACGGTCGCGGACGTTCTCGGCCGCGCAGGCCGGAGTCCCGCCGGCACCCCGACGTGCACATGGCGAGGGCCCGGTCATCGCTGCTCGCAGCTTTAATTATTATTATTATTCTTATTCCGATTATTTTTGTTGTTTCATGGCAAAAAGGAGGTGCTTGGGATATTGGGAATTTTGTGAAATTTGGCACGTAAGCCAGAATTTGCGAAAATTGCAGTCTGATTGGGGTGTCCAGCTGCAGTACGAAATATTGGCTCGATAGCGCCCCCTATTGAGTAGCCCCAACATCGGGTTTCACCTAGCTTTATGAAATTTGGTAGGAATGTGGATTGTGATGAGACGCACAAAAAACCCTCTTGGAAGTTTTCTCTAAACCAAACAGGAAGTCGGCCATTTTTACGTTTATGGCGTTTTGTGACCGTTTCAAGACGTCATACTTTAACGAACTCCTCCCAGAGATTTGACCCGATTGACTTCAGATTTGGCTAGTATGCTCTTGAGACCTTGGCAGTGAAAAGTTACTCAAAGGTCAAAAAGTTATCGAACTATGTGGCCGTGGCGTGGCGTCAAAAAAACACCATTCGCCACAAAACAGGAAGTTGTTGTAACTCGGCCGTACATTGTCGAATCTGCTCCAAATCTCTCATATGTCATAACATCCTGACCCGGAACACATCTATATGATAATTTAGAATCATAGTGATAGCGCCACATAGTGGCAACCGGAAGTTGTACATTGTGTACTTTGACATCCTGCTCCTCACAGATTAATCAGATCCCTCTCAAATGTTGGCAGAAAAGTCTTAAGACCTTGATAATGCTTCATTGTGAAGATTGTAAGAAGTTACTGAAGGGCGGCGCCGTGGCGGCTCGGCGAATTTCGATCCTTCGCCATGATCGAATAAACTGATGTAACTCGACTCCACATCATCAGATCTTTACCAGATTTCACATGTTTGATTAGACTCCAGGCCTGAAGACATCCGCATGCCAATTTTGAATCATAGTCATAGCGCCACCTACTGGTAACAGGAAGTTAAAGTCTTTATACTTTGGCTTGTTTCTCTTAGTAGGTAAATCAAATCAATATCAAATTTGTTCCACACAAGTACAAGAAGTTCATAATGCCAGATCATGAAGCTTTTGATGTTTCGTCGAACGCCGTTGCCGTGGCGATGCAGTCTTCGCCGTGAACAACGAAGGTCATTTTGAGAGGCTAAAAATGCTCGAAACATAAGCAAACTTGGCAAGCAGATTACAAGCCCGAAATGTAGTTATAGAATATGATTTTATTGGTTCAGAGTGGCAAATCGGCTCAAGAGCGCCCCCTACAAAATGTCAACGAAGCAGCCCTCACAGTACGTTTCACCTAGATGTATGAAATTCGGTAGGAACATGTATCACATATGGACTTCAATAAAAGTCTCTTGGGGCCATGCTCTAAACCCCACCGGAAGTCAGCCATTTTGAATTTTCTATGAATTTCTAGTGTCGTTTCTGTCATTTCCAGGCGCTGCACTTTAACGAACTCCTCCTCGGGAATTAATCAGATCAACTTCAAATTTGGTCGATACAGTCTAAAGACCTTTGTGATGAAAAGTTACTCAAAGCTTGTTGTTTCGTGAAAAGCCGTTGCCGTGGCGATGCAGTCTTCGCCGTTAACAACGAAGGTCATTTTGAGAGGCTAAACATGCTCAAAACATAAGCAAAGTTGGCATACACATTTAAAGTCCAAAATGTAGTTATATAATATGATTGTATTGGTTCAGAGTGGCAAATTGGCTCAATGGCGCCCCCTACAAACTTTCGACGAAGCAGCCATCGCAGTACGTTTCACCTAGAATAATGAAATTTGGTCGGAACATGTATCACATATGGACTTAAATAAAAGCATATTGGGGCCATGCTCTAAACCTGCATGCAGTGTCTGATGATCACAGAACTGAATGGCAGCATCAACCAGAGTCCTCGCGCCGTCCGACGGTCGCGGACTTTCTCGGCCGCGCAGGCCGGAGTCCCGCCGGCACCCCGACGTGCACATGGCGAGGGCCCGGTCATCGCTGCTCGCAGCTTTAATTATTATTCTTATTCTTATTTTAAGTGTTTCGTCGCAAAAAGGAGGTGCTTGGGATATTAGGAATTTTGTGAAATTTGGCACGTAAGCCAGAATTTGCGAAAATTGCAGTCTGATTGGGGTGTCCAGCTGCGGTATGAAATATTGGCTCGCTAGCGCCCCCTATTGAGTAGCCCCAACATCAGGTTTCACCTAGCTGTATGAAATTTGGTGGGAATGTGGATTGTGATGAGACGCACAAAAAATCCTCTTGGAATGTTTCTCTCAACCAAACAGGAAGTCAGCCATTTTTACTTTTGTGACGTTTTTTGACCGTTTCAAGGCGTCATACTTTGACGAACTCCTCCCAGAGATTTGACCCGATTGACTTCAGATTCGGCTAGTCTGCTCTTGAGACCTTGGCAGTGAAAAGTTACTCAAAGATCAAAAAGTTATCGAACTATGTGGCCGTGGCGTGGCGTCAAAAAAACACCATTCGCCACAAAACAGGAAGTTGTTGTAACTCGGCCGTACATTGTCGAATCTGCTCCAAATCTCTCATATGTCATAACATCCTGACCCGGAACACATCTATATGATAATTTAGACTCATAGTGATAGCGCCACCTAGTGGCAACCGGAAGTTGTACGTTGTGTACTTTGACATCCTGCTCCTCACAGATTAATCAGATCCCTCTCAAATGTTGGCAGAACAGCCTTAAGACCTTGATAATGCTTCCTTGTGAAGATTGTAAGAAGTTACTGAAGGGCGGCGACGTGGCGGCTCGGCGAATTTCGATCCTTCGCCATGAACGAATAAACTGATGTATCTCGACTCCACATCATCAGATCTTTACCAGATTTCACATGCTTGATTAGACTCCAGGCCTGAAGACATCCGCAGGCCAATTTTGAATCATAGTCATAGCGCCACCTACTGGTAACAGGAAGTTAAAGTCTTTATACTTTGGCTTGTTTCTCTTAGTAGGTAAATCAAATCAAGATGAAATTTGATCCACACAAATACAAGAAGTTCATAATGCCAGATCATGAAGCTTTTGATGTTTCGTCGAACGCCGTTGCCGTGGCGATGCAGTTTTCGTCGTTAACAACGAAGGTCATTTTGAGAGGCTAAAAATGCTCGAAACATAAGCAAACTTGGCAAGCAGATTAGAAGCCCGAAATGTAGTTATAGAATATGATTTTATTGGTTCAGAGTGGCAAATCGGCTCAATAGCGCCCCCTACAAACTTTCGACAAAGCAGCCCTCGCAGTACGTTTGACCTAGATGTATGAAATTTAGTAGGAACATGTATCACATATGGACTTAAATAAAAGTCTCTTGGGGCCATGCTCTAAACCCCACCGGACGTCAGCCATTTTGAATTTGTTATGAATTTCTAGTGTCGTTTTTGTCATTTCCAGGCGCTGCACTTTAACAAACTCCTCCTAGGGAATTAATCAGATCAACTTCAAATTTGGTCGGTACAGTCTAAAGACCTTTGTGATGAAAAGTTACTCAAAGCTTGTTTCGTGAAAAGCTGTTGCCGTGGCGACGCATTCTTCGCCATGAAATATTAAGGTGTTTTGAGGGGCTAAAAACGCTCAAAACATAAGCAAACTTGGCATACACATTTAAAGCCCAAAATGTAGTTATATCATATGATTTTATTGGTTCACAGTGGCAAATTGGCTCAATGGCGCCCCCTACAAAATTTCAACGAAGCAGCCCTCGCAGTACGTTTCACCTAGATGTATGAAATTTGGTAGGAACATGTATCACATATGGATTTAAATGAAAGTATATTGGGGCCATGCTCTAAACCTGCATCCAGTGTCTGATGATCATAGAACTGAATGGCAGCATCAACCAGAGTCCTCGCGCCGTCCGACGGTCGCGGACGTTCTCGGCCGCGCAGGCCGGAGTCCCGCCGGCACCCCGACGTGCATATGGCGAGGGCCCGGTCATCGCTGCTCGCAGCTTTAATTTTTGTTGAAATTGTCTTTACATCCTGACAACAAACGATAACTCAAATGCTCTGACAAACAATAGCAGGTATCTGTGTCTGTCTGTAATAAGCCCATCCAATCATTTTATTAGACCTGAATCAAATCATTGACTGGCTACCTGCCTGTGCACTGCCTGCTCATCACTGGAGTCTTCCACAAGCTGCTGTCTTAAAGCTGTAAGTACCAACAGCAGCCGTGTTTGTCGCTCAGGCACAGGACTGGAATGTAAGGGCGGAGGCTTTACGCCCTGTAAACAGGAAGCTAATGCTGAATCGTAACTGTACTCGCATGTTGCCCCTCCCTCCTCCAGGTGGTGATCATCATGTCGCTCAGGCTGTGGCTGATGGGAGGATCCATGCCGCTCTTCTCTGAACAGGACAACCCCGCCTCCTTCTCACCACACCTGATGACCAGGTCAGTGACACACAAGCACGCAGACACAACAAGCAACGCAACAGACGAAAAGAAAGCGGACATTTGAATTTTTTTCCTTTTTTCTTCAGATAACATTTGTTTCAATGTGAAAATAACAGAATGTTAAAATGTGTCAATTCACATTCATCTCTTTGTGAGTCATAACTATACAACATCAGCCTTGTGGTGTATTTGGCTTTCAGGAGTCTAAAACTACTAAGAATTGTATAATACAAGGATACAGTTACATCACTATTAGTACGTATTTTGATTAAAAGACAAAGCATAGAGCTGAGAAACGTTTCACTATCATTATAATCAATAACAATATCCAACAAATAGCACAAGATGGGTGCTGAAACGTGTTAGTTGATTAGTCAGTTGACAGAAATGAACCAGGATTTCATTAAATACTTTCTTTTAGTAATGAACACAATTAAATGACAAACATTTTAGGTTTCAGCTTCTCCTACTTTAATCAGGAGAGACTTCATCTACAGTGAACCATCATTGAGTTCCATGTGCATAATAACATGAAGAGTGAGTCTTTGGAGATGAGACGCCATCCTGGTGTTGTGCACTAAAGGAGTTAGTGATGCTGTGGTTAGATCAGGAATATTCCCCAGTATATTAAATATGAAATGACCATGTTGCAAAGTGTGTAACACCACTTACCAAAATACAATGAATAGGAATCATTTTTGCAGAAGCTATGAAGAATAGAATAGAGCAGAATATAGCAAATATGAAGCAACTGCAGGGCAATGGAAATGTAGTTTTAGCATACGACAAATAGGAACATGATGAATATGAATCGGTTACCCGAATGCAATGAATTTGAGAAATAAAAAAAACCACACATAAAACCAATGAATATGTTGTATCAGAACTGAGCCGTGATATGAAAATTGCTGGCAAGATCAGAATGATTTGATATGACCCGGATCACATGACTTGAATGCAGAGTTCACTATGAACAGGACATCAGAATCAGAACTGTGCTGCTGTTTATAGTACGTCACACATACAAGGTGCATAACAATAAACACAGTGCAATAATATGAGACATAATAATAAAGTATGTTAAACAAACAAATAATAGTAAAGTGGCAAGTTTATTTTAATAAAAAAAGATAGCCGCCGCCCCGAGGACAGATAGCCGCCGCCCCGAGGACAGATAGCCGCCGCCCCGAGGACAGATAGCTGCCGCCCCGAGGACAGATAGCCGCCACCCGAGGACAGATAGCTGCCGCCCCGAGGACAGATAGCCGCCGCCCCGAGGACAGATAGCTGCCGCCCCGAGGACAGATAGCCGCCGCCCCGAGGACAGATAGCGCCGCCCCGAGGACAGATAGCCGCCGCCCCGAGGACAGATAGCCGCCGCCCCGAGGACAGATAGCCGCCGCCCGAGGACAGATAGCTGCCGCCCTGTGGACACATCGCTACACTAGACAGCGATGCAGGTCTTGAACCCACTGAGAGACAGAAAAAGACAACTACAGTAAAGCAAACAAGTTTAAGGCAAATTGATGTGCAACATGACACGGTTTTAGACACACACTATGACTTGGCACGGTGGATTGGGCTCTAAATGTCAGGTTAGAGAATGCCTTCATATCAATATTCAACTCTGGGCAACGTCCTGTCGGTTTGTTCTGTAAACTTTAGTATTGAGATAAACAGAAAGATTCAAATGATTGATTGAAACTCTCGTTAGGTTTGATTATTGATCACTGTGTGATTCAGCTTTTGTCTCTTTTCTTTCATCCCTCTATCTGCCTCACATCCATCTTCTCTCTTTCTCCACATCCTCCATATCTCCATCCCCTCACCTCAGAATCTTGACCTATTCTTACCTGCTGTCTTTCAACGCCTGGCTGCTGCTGGCCCCCGTCGTTCTGTGTTACGACTGGCAGGTGGGCAGCATTCCCCTGGTGGAGTCGTTGGGTGACGTGCGCCTCGTGGCTACCGCGATACTGGGCGTAGTGATGGTTGCTCTCTGCCTGCGCTGCGTCTTCTCACTGCAGGTAACAGTAACAAGTCATGCGTAGCTGGAAAGGGCCTAAGACTGCAATTCCAATGAACTCTGTTGCCTCCTGATGGCCTCTGCCCTCATCGCATCATGTAACTGCATCATTGGAAGAGGTGGAAAAAGCCTAATGTAATAATGTTCACATAAAAACCCAATGGTTGCATCACTAAAGAGTGGCAGTTCAAAACTTAGCATTTTCCATTAAATCTCAATCAATGCATCTCTACATTCATTGCGCCGCAGCGTCACGCCATCTTTTCGCCGTAGTTGAAAAATTTTAACTCACGTGTTCGCACAGTCGTGTCACGCCAGTCTCATCGAGTCTGTGCGTTGACTTTGTATGTAATCTACTCACGCAAATAATGCACGCCGCGTTTGGTGTGAACGCAGCATCAGAGTTTGAACGCAAGGATTACTTACTCTCCAACCTTTAGTCTGGCACGACTATCAGGCTGAAATTTCAACATAATCAACAATTTGGTCCATGACAGTGGTTCTCGACAAGTAAGGGCTCCCTGCCAACGATCCACTTGACTTCCATGGAAGTTGCAGTGGATATTCATGGTTGTTTTAATGTTCTACTAACCTCTCCTCAAGCAACACCATCAGGACAAAACTTCAACTTATACATCATGTATAACAAAAGCTAACCAGTGCCATGAGAATTGGAAATTCTGATTTCATCATGTCAGTGGCGCTGAAGCAACAACCCCACATCAACTCAGTCACTTTAATAATCATTGATGAATGCTCTGCCTCGTTGTATTATCCCTTCACTGTGCTGACTAGGAGACATCTCAACAATAAGTCTGAGCAAAACAAACCGTCCATTACTCCTCGTAGCCCTACCCATCGCCAAGAACACCGTCCTCATGACCTGGAAATCAAGGAATAACACACACATCACTCACACATCACATCCCACACTGCAGAAACTTCATGACAGAATATATTTCAACTTCCTCCATCATATACAGTACAACAGAACACCGCTCCATCTGGTCATCCTTCACTATGTTTCTACAAACACGACACCACCCAACCTATTCATATTAAAATTGTATAAGCTTATAAGTGTATATATATTTATGTATTAGTGCTGGGCAACGATTAAAATATTTAATCGCGGTTAATTGCATGGATTTTTAGTGATTAATCGCATTGTTATGGCAAAGTTCAATAATGAATTAAAAAGTAGTGTATTGCGCACTTTTATTTTAAAGTGCTGCTCTATGAACAACAGGTGGATAACATTGTGTGTAAACACTTTAAACGCATCAGGTTGTTGTTAGCAGCAGTGTTCCCTTCACACAGCAGCAGTTCTATCTCTTCTATATCTGTGCTCAGTGTGTGACTGTTTGTGAAACGTTCCACTGCTGTGCAACAGGAATAACATTTCATCTCCATGTGTGTGTTGTGTCTTCATGACAGTCAGAGCATTTGAATGCAGCTCTACTCTTCATCACTATGATGCAGCTCTACTCTTCATCACTATGATGCAGCTCTACTCTTCATCACTATAAGAATAAAGACACTTTACGCACAATTCAGGTGTATTTTCCCTTTAACTCACGAGATGCAGGTAGCATGTTTTATACTTAATGTGAATATAATTCATACTTTGTTGGCATCTTATTCTGAAAACTGGATGTTCGTCTGAAGAAACCGGATGTTGTCTCACGTTAATCTTTACGCTAACTTTCCTTCGCTCGCTCCCGACCTGTGCACCTTGAGAACGTTCCTCAGACCGAAATCTTCCACAACACTAACCGGCTGCAGTTTGTCTCCACTTCTCTGTAGCGTCTGTTAGCTTGTTTTGCTTTTGTTGATCTATATACTTCTCCCACACGCTGCATCAACGTAGTCTGCCGAAGCCTCCCTCCACCGCTGCCAGTGAGCAACATACTTTCAAAATAAAAAAAATTAGAAAATGCGTTAACGCACGATAAAATAATTGCCGGCGTCAATTAATGAATGCGTTAACGCGATAATAACGCGTTAACTTGTGTGTGTATATATATATATGTATATATATATATATATATGTATATATATATATATATATATATGTGTATATATATATATATATATATATATGTATATATATATATATATATATATATGTATATATATGTATATGTGTATATATATGTATATGTATGTATATGTATGTATATATATATATATATATATGTATATATATATATATGTATATATATATATATATATATATATTTAATCGCATGGATTTTTTGCGATTCATCGCGTTGTTATGGCAAAGTTCAATAATGAATTCAAAAGTAGTGTATTGCGCACTTTTATTTTAAAGTACTGCTATATGAACAAAAGGTCAATAACATTTGGTTCACGAGATGCAGGTAGCATGTTTCATACTGTCTCTCTCTCTCTGTCTCTCTCTCTCTGTGTGTCTCTCTCTCTCTCTCTGTGTGTCTCTCTCTCTCTCTCTCTCTCTCTGTGTGCAGAGACAGGAGAGCAGACAGGTATTGGTCGGAATGTTGTTTCTGGTCTTCCCCTTCATTCCTGCCAGCAACCTTTTCTTCAGGGTGGGATTTGTTGTGGCCGAGAGGGTTCTCTACATGCCAAGGTGAGTGTGTGTGTGTGTGTACCTGTATTGATATATTGTTGTGTATGATTTCTATTCTCACTCTTCTATAAAGAGAACCTGCAGCAGGCTGCATTATATGCACGCTACATTACGGACGCTAATCTCGTTTTGTTATTTCACTGTTGTGTTATGTTCGGACTTCTTTTAATGAAACACATGTACATTACATTACAGTCATTTAGCAGACGCTTTTATCCAAAGCGACTTATGATTCAGATTCTATCACATTTCTACACCGTAGGCTCAGCTACAGGAGCAATGTTGGGGTTAATGTCTTGCTGAAGGACACATCGACATGCGACTAGCGGAGCCGGGGATCGATCCGGCGATCCTCTAATTGAAGGACGGCCCTGCTTTCCACTTAGCCACCGTCGCCCCACATTTGTTGGAACCCATAGTGTATGCTCTCTGTCTTCAGAATCAGCAGCTGTCACTACGTTCTCTGCACAGAGTATAGGCAACAAGACGTACACCGTGGGCCTGTGAACCTATTGCGTGGCCGGGCCCCTGTGCAGCAGTGGGGGCCCGGGAGGATATATGCACCCATGTTGAGGATATGTGCACCGTGTTGTGGATATGTGCACCGTGTTGAGGATATGTGCACCGTGTTGAGGATATGTGCACCGTGTTGAGGATATGTGCACCGTGTTGAGGATATGTGCACCCGTGTTGAGGATATGTGCACCCATGTTGAGGATACGTGCACACATGTTGAGGATACGTGCACCGTGTTGAGGATACGTGCACCGTGTTGAGGATACATGCACCGTGTTGAGGATATGTGCACCCGTGTTGAGGATATGTGCACCCATGGGACCTGAAGTGATTTGGGTGAAGGGCACCACCAGGGTGCAATCCGTTATGTCACAATGTGTTGAGTGATGACGGTGAGAGTATGTAGGACTGCAGTAATCAACAATACTTTTCCCTTTCTGAGTCTCTCACCATCCTGTCTCTGCACCAATCCCCTCACTTCCATGGCCCCCTGCTCTCTTCTAGTATGGGTTACTGTATCCTGGTGGCTCATGGCCTAGGCCGGCTGTGTTCGGTGGTGGGCCGTTGGGGCACCACAGTCCTCAGTGTCTCCATGCTGCTGCTCCTCCTGCTCTTCTCCTGGAAGACGGTCCAGCAGAACCACGTCTGGCTCTCCAGGGAGGCGCTCTTCCGGTAAGGAGAGACTGTGTGTGTGTGTGGGCTTATTTTCTTTTGGGGGGGGGGGGGGGGGGTAGATAAGGGGACATAAGTCAGGAGAGGTCTTATTTTGCCAGAGAAGGCAAATATGCTCATATTTCTGCAAAATAATTGCTGAAGTTTGAAGCTGTAGTGTGTGTGTACAGAGTGTGTGTGTTTTGTATTTATTTATATTTATTTAAGTATACTGTAAACTGTTAACAGTTAATATATTGTTCATAGTTAAAAAGTTTCAAGCTGTAGTTTGAAGCCAAGTGTTTTGTATTTATTTATATTTATAGTATACTTTAACAGTTAATATATTGTTCAATTTGAAGAAAAAAGAATCGGTTCAGGCACCGTTTAGGCACCGGTATCGTTTTAAAAGTATCGTTTTAGCACCGGTATCGGAAAAAACCCAAACGATACCCAACCCTACTGATGACAGGTGGGGTCAGTAGGGGGAGCAGTCACAGGAAACTGCTCTGAGGTGGCAGCGTAGAAGAAGAAGAAGGGGCGCGTGTGTGCAGAGAAAATAGTCAGTCGCACGGACAGAATTGTACAGCGTGCTGTAAACGAGCTGCTAGCAGCTTGTTGAGATGAATACCATCGTTCTGAAAAGAGGAAGAGCGGTCCCAGAACAGATTCAAATTGTCAATGAAGAGGAATGAAACTGTGTGTGTGTCATATGTATAGTATGCGTGTATCGGTAAAGGTCAATTATTGTTAATGTTGGTGTGTTCACAGGGAGGCACACACAACTGATTTGGACAGTTTAAGAACAAGTAGAAGAACAAGCGACTTTCAAACTCAGAGCTCCACTGTTAAATACAAGGAGAGATTTTCTTATGGGAGGACCAGTGAGTTCATAGAACAACCGGAGCTCATTGTGGCTGTGGTTATTTCTTTCTACAGACTGACCTCATGCCTTCTCCTCCTTGCTTTAGCTCTGGTATCCAGACTCTGCCACACAATGCCAAAGTCCACTACAACTACGCCAACTTCCTGAAAGACAGCGGCCGGCACCAGGAGGCCATTCACCACTACACCACCGCTCTCAGGTCTGACTTACCTAAAGCTGTCTGACCGTAACAATCCAACACTTTCTAAGTCACACAGTATGTTGGCAAAGTTGTTTCCTGTTGCTGATGTACCTGTTTCATTCATGTTCCTGTTTCATGTCAAACACTCTGTATTACGTCTCAAAGTTTGCTTCATTTAAACCATGCGGATGCCCTGTGGCAACCCTGAGCTTCAAGTTATACTGCGAATGCTACAAAATGTTTGATTAACACTGTCTACAGCTGACTGACAGCTTAAACATAGAGGACGCTTTCAAGGAACATCACCAAAAGCATTTATTGGTCAGTGAAAAGCTTCTCGGGCTCGTGTTCATCAAGAAGCTCAGAATCCTTCCTGGGAATCATGTTGGAAGTTAAAGGTTGGTAATCTTGAGAAACTAGCAAGAGAAGGCTGTTTCATAAACTCAGTCCAGTGAAAGTATCTCAGTGCTAGTTCCAAAAGTTGCTAAAACTAGCAAAGAATGTGCTAAGTCTAACACTGACAGTCATATATAATAATGAGACAGGTTGTTACAGTTACCAAGTAAGAATATGACTAATACTTTTAAAGAATAGTTCCAACCCTACCTAGTGAACCCAACCCGACGTAGTGAAACGCACTGCAAACGACGTGAAACGCACTGCAAACGACGTGAAACGCAGTGAAACGCACTGCAAACGACGCAGTGAAACGCACTGCAAACGCAGTGAAACGCACTGCAAAACGCAGTGAAACACACTGCAATCGACGCAGTGAAACGCACTGCAAACGACGTGAAACGCACTGCAAACGACGCGGTGCGTTTCACTGCGTCGTTTGCAGTGCGTTTCACTGTGTTTCACGTCGTTTGCAGTGCGTTTCACTGCGTCGTTTGCAGCGCGTTTCACTGCGTCGTTTGCAGTGCGTTTCACTGCGTCGTTTGCAGTGCGTTTCACTGCGTCGTTTGCAGTGCGTTTCACTGCGTCGTTTGCAGTGCGTTTCACTGCGTCGTTTGCAGTGCGTTTCACTGCGTTTCACTGCGTTTCCCGTCGTTTGCAGTGCGTTTCACTGCGTTTGCAGTGCGTTTCACTGCGTCGTTTGCAGTGCGTTTCACTGCGTCGTTTGCAGTGCGTTTCACTGCGTCGTTTGCAGTGCGTTTCACTGCGTCGTTTGCAGTGCGTTTCACGTCGTTTGCAGTGCGTTTCACTGCGTCGTTTGCAGTGCGTTTCACTGTGTTTCACGTCGTTTGCAGTGTGTTTCACTGTGTCGTTTCACTGTGTCGTTTGCAGTGCGTTTCACTGCGTTTGCAGTACGTTTCACTGCGTCGTTTGCAGTGCGTTTCACTGCGTTTGCAGTGCGTTTCACGTCGTTTGCAATGCGCTTCACTGCGTTTCACGTAGTTTGCAGTGCGTTTCGCTGCGTCGTTTGCAGTGCGTTTCGCTGCGTCGTTTGCAGTGCGTTTCACTGCATTTGCAGTGCGTTTCACTGCGTCGTTTGCAGTACGTTTCACTGCGTCGTTTGCAGTGCGTTTCACTGCGTCGTTTGCAGTGCGCTTCACTGCGTTTCACGTAGTTTGCAGTGCGTTCCACTGCGTCGTTTGCAGTGCGTCTCACTGCGTCGTTTGCAGTGCGTTTCACTGCGTCTCACTGCGTCGTTTGCAGTGCGTCTCACTGTGTCGTTTGCAGTGCGTTTCACTGTGTTTCACGTCGTTTGCAGTGCGTTTCACTGCGTTTGCAGTACATTTCACTGCGTCGTTTGCAGTGTGTTTCACTGCGTCGTTCGCAGTGCGTTTCACTGCGTTTCACGTCGTTTGCAGTGCGTTTCACTGCGTCGTTTGCAGTGCGTTTCACTGCGTTTCACATCGTTTGCAGTGCGTTTCACTGCGTTTGCAGTGCGTTCCACTACGCTTCACTGCGTCGTTTGCAGTGCGTTTTACTGGGTTTCAAGTCGTTTGCAGTGCGTTTCACTGCGTCGTTTGCAGTGCGTTTCACTGCGTTTCACTGTGCATTTCACTGCGTCGTTTGCAGTGCGTTTCACTGCGTTTGCAGTGCGTTTCACTGCGTCGTTTGCAGTGCGTTTCACTGCGTTTGCAGTGCGTTTCACGTCGTTTGCAGTGCGCTTCACTGCGTTTCACGTAGTTTGCTGTGCGTTTCACTGCGTCGTTTGCAGTGCGTTTCACTGCATTTGCAGTGCGTTTCACTGCGTCGTTTGCAGTGCGTTTCACTGCGTCGTTTGCAGTACGTTTCACTGCGTCGTTTGCAGTGCGTTTCACTGCGTCGTTTGCAGTGCGTTTCACTGCGTCGTTTGCAGTGCGCTTCACTGCGTTTCACGTAGTTTGCAATGCGTTTCACTGCGTCGTTTGCAGTGCGTCTCACTGCGTCGTTTGCAGTGCGTTTCACTGCGTCGTTTGCAGTGTGTTTCACTGCGTCGTTTGCAGTGCGTTTCACGTCGTTTGCAGTGCGTTTCACTGCGTCGTTTGCAGTGCGTTTCACTGCGTTTCACATCGTTTGCAGTGCGTTTCACTGCGTTTGCAGTGCGTTCCACTACGTTTCACTGCGTCGTTTGCAGTGCGTTTTACTGGGTTTCAAGTCGTTTGCAGTGCGTTTCACTGCGTCGTTTGCAGTGCGTTTCACTGTGCGCTGCGTTGTTTGCAGTGCCGGTCACTGTGTCGCTCGCAGTACAGTGCGTTTCGCCACAGTACGTTTCGCCGCAGTGCGTTGCGTCGTTTTTCAGGTCACAATGTGTTTCACTGCGCACTGCACCGCTTTCAGTACGTTTCACTGCGCTGCTTGCAGTGCCGGTTACTGTGTCGCTTGCAGTGCAGTGCTTTTCGCTACAGCGCTTTTCGCCGCAGTGTATTTCATTTCGGCGTTTGTCTGGTCACTAGGGGTGTAACGGTTCACAAAACCCACGGTTGGGTTGGGTACGATACAGTGGAGCCACGGTTCGGTACGTTTCGGTACAGTAGAAAACTATAAATGCCAGAGAAATGTACTTGATTTTAAAATATATTTATTCATTACAACTAACATCATAAAGTTATTCTTTGACTTTGAACAATGATGGAACTATACCTGAGTGACCCATCTTCTGGGGTGTCTTCTTAGCAACACATAAGCATAACAAACAAAAACTGCTCCTTAATGTTATGTAGTATTGTTACTTACATCTTGCTTACATCTTGTATTGTTACTTACATCTTGCAGATGAGATTTTTAATCTCAATGGGACTACCTGGTTAAATAAAGGTTTTATTCAAACGTATTCGGTTCGTCATGCGTACCGAACCGTGAGCCTCGTACCGAACGGTTCAATACGAATACGCATATCGTTACACCCCTAATGGTCACAGTGCGTTACACTGTGTCGCTTGCAGTGCGTTTCGCAGCAGTGGTTGCCTTTTGTCATTTCTTTTTTGGTCTGGTCACAGTGCGTTTCACTGCAGTGCAGTTTAAAATGTTGCTGTTTTCTTTTTTTTTACGACAAAGAAATCATGTACTGTCATCTAAATGTTTAAAGTCATGTACATCATAATACATGTATTTTCATTTAAAGGCATTATGATCTAGCTTTTGATTTTATTTCCTCCATTACCCTGTTGCTGATACCATTTTATACTTATTCTAAACAAACAAAAAAGTGGTCACAATTTCAAAGTAAAAGCAACCTTCCAGAATAAACATTGAATATATGCACTTCAAATGTTGTCCGTCTCTACCATTCTTATGCAAATGAACTCAAGGATGAAATTATTAGATTTTTATGGTCAAAGGTCACTGACCAGACAAAAAGTCTTCATTTGCTAATTATGACAATATCACACGAATGAATACAAAAAATGTGCGTGTGAAATGTTAACATTTAAACCTACATGGATGTAATTTGTAACATGACGGGTTGATGGATGCATACAACCGTGAAGAGGTAATTCTAGTTTAATGGGAGTTTGAGTTTGTTTGAGTTTATGTGTGTGTATTACGGGTATACAGTTCACGAAATTCTCGTTTCGGTTCAATACAATACAGTGGTGCCACGGTTAGGTTCGGTACATTTTCAATACAGCAAATAAGCAGAAATGCCTCGCTGGTGAGACTCGAGGGGGCGTGTCTGAAGAACATGGCTCTTCATCTCCATTCAGTAGTGAGGTAATGTGTCGTTGCAGTCAGGTAGCTTTGTGTAGTCCGTGACGTCCGGCCGTCTGTTGTTAGAGGAACAGCGGGAGCCTCGGACATTTGATTCTCTGTTTGGACTTTTGTTTTCTTTAACAAAGCAGAAATTATTGTCTGGCGAAATGGGCTCGTGAATGAGTAGTGTCACGGGGCTCAATAACATTAAGCATGTTGGTACAGTCTGGTTTTCCACTCCAGATTAGGGTCTCATATCCGCGGCTATAGATATAACAATCGCCGTGGCGATTGCTTTAGCCCTGTTTGAATCGGTAGGGAGTAGCTGCCTAAACACTGCGGGAAGAGTTTGAAGCGGGTGTGCTGTCGGTTTTACTGGTAAACTAGTTTAGCGTAGTGCGCCTCCCAGAACACACGTGCCTCACCAGAGTAGAATGTTGTTCTTCCGTGGTGGGCGTGTCAGACAGCACGTTGTCTGTTATGTCAGGTGGGTTGCCATGTTGAGCGCAGTGGCTCCACAGAGAGAACATTATATTTCCCACAATTTAATCTTCTGCATTTTCCAAATACAATAGTATTGTTCGGTTCATAATGCGTACCAAACCATAAGCCTCGTACCAAACGGTTCATTGCGAATACGTGTATTGTTACACCCCTAGTGTATATATAAGTACATATATGTGAATATATGTGTGTGTGTGTATATATATCTCTCCAGGATGGTCCTCATAACTCTGGGTCTTGCCATGTTTGTGTGTGTGTGTGTGTATTGGTAATGTCCCGCTGAACCAGGTTGGTCCTCATAACTCTGGGTCTTGCCATGTTTGTGTGTGTGTGTGTATTGGTAATGTCCCGCTGAACCAGGTTGGTCCTCATAACTCAGGGTCTTGCAATGTTTGTGTGTGTATTGGTAATGTCCCGCTGAACCAGGTTGGTCCTCATAACTCAGGGTCTTGCCATGTTTGTGTGTGTGTGTATTGGTAATGTCCCGCTAAACCAGCAGGGTCTTCATAAATCAGCGTCATGTTAGGATCCGCCCCGTCCCAACAGTCCTGTAGAATGTCAGGTCTTCAAATCTCCAGACTCTTTGACTAGATATTAATTCTGAACAGTGAGGTTTGTTCCCTTTATCATAAGGACCAGTTTAATACTTATTATCACTGTCTACGACGAAGGAAAAGGTGCGTCTCCATATACCAGGGTTTGAACTGGTATGGGGAAAAAGTCCTCATAAACCACCCGTGCCCGTGTGTGTGTGTGTGAGGACAGATATTTATCAGATATTTATCAGCAAGGAATGCAACAAATCAACCACCAACATGCCACATCTCATGTCTGCCTGTTCTGTGTTTGCTAGTTGTATTCCCTTTTGCTCAGTAGCTCATCATTTGTGCCAGATTGTGCAGCTTGTTGAATAGTACAGTCAGTTCAAGAAGGTGCATTTTTGACATGCATTTGGCTCATAATGGATGTATCTTTTGATGCTTTACTAATTCCTTCAATTTCGTCTGCAGTTAATTGTTTTAACAGAAATCTGTCTCTTCAACTATTAGGTGAAAAGAAGATAAAAAATAAGGGTTGACAATTATAGGGCTGAAAGATTTGAGGAAAATATCTAATTGTGATCTTTCTCTCCGACTTCTTTGATTGTATATCAATACAATCAAATCAAGTAAGCTCTGTTATTGTAACTTACTCATTACCTAACTAGCAAATGTAAGCAAATCTCTTCTCACTGCCTTTAGGACCACCAGGGTCCCAATCAGCCCTCTAATGGCCTGGATCCATCAGCTTCTTCTGTTCCTATAAAGGCTTGGGATCCCTTCTACATCCATCCAGCCATCTTCAGTTCAGTATCGATGAACTCTTAACAAGTTGAATATCAAAGGCCATGCATTAATGTGTGTAAACACATTGTTCCTGTATGTCCATACCAGATTTAATGACCAATCACAACAAATGTGCCATTGTTCCTTCAACTGAATATAGTCTTTTGGAACAAATGGGCTAAGTTAACGAAAACACAACGATTCTTTGTTTCAGTGATTATGCACTCATAAAATCACAATACCCAATATCATATTCCATTTCTGCCAATAGATCCCCTTACATCTGGACACATTCTTCCATCACAGGCTGGTAGAGACCAAATGCAGTGAAGAAGAGTGAATATTGGACTCATATTCATCAGATGTTTTGTACAGAAGGTTCTGAATAAATGAGATTGGACTCCCTCCTCTGCTGTCCTCTCTTCTTATTCTCTCTCCTACTCTTCCCTCCTCCCCTCCGCTGTCTTTCTTCTTCTCTCCCCTCCTATCAGGTTATTCCCACGCCATGCCAGCGCCATGAACAATCTCGGCACTCTGACTCGCGACCCAGAGGAGGCTGAGCGCTACTACAGGAAGGCCCTGGACACCAACCCCCAGCATAACCGAGCTCTCTTTAACCTGGGGAACCTCCTGAAGTGAGACACACAAACACTCTCTGACACTAAGTGTCTCTCTCTCTGTCTCTCTCTCTCTCTGTCTCTGTCTCTCTCTCTCTCTCTCTGTCTCTGTCTGTCTCTCTCTCTCTCTCTCTGTCTCTGTCTCTGTCTCTGTCTCTCTCTCTCTCTCTCTCTCTCTCTCTCTCTCTCTCTCTCTCTCTCTCTCTCTCTCTCTCTCTCTATTGGTGGTGGTGTGTTCTAGGTCCCAGGGGAAGGAGAAAGAGGCTGAGACTCTACTAAAGGACTCCATGCACTTCGGTCCACATTTTGCTGATGCTTACTCCAGTCTAGCATCACTCTATGCTGAGCAGGTGAAACATTCTCTCACACTCATCACGTATGCACATCACGTATGCACCACACTTGACTTTGGTGCCTGGAGGCATGTTGTAACTCATCACTTGGTAATAGGTCCAGACTAAATCAGCTTTAGCTGTAGATGATTCATCTCTGCAGCAATAACCTGTGCCAGAGGAGCCTGCTCAGCTGGTCACACTTTGGTCCCGTTCGTTCCTGATTTAATGCTGAATTCATTTCACCTGCCGTCTCCACAGAAGCGCTTCGCTGAAGCCAGTGAAGTGTATCTGAAGGGAATAGAGAACTGTCCGGACAGCTCCGACCTGCATAATAACTATGGAGTGTTTCTGGTGGATACGGGTGAGTTGAACCTCGAGGCTCTCTGGCCCCGGGGCCGATGGGCTTCTACTGCATAGACATACATACGTTGACCTGAACAAGAGGATTCAACCACTGCCAAACTCTTCAGCTCATACTGGCTTTTACTGATGATATCACAGGTGGTTTATCCTGACTACTTATTCCACCCATTAACAATAAATTGCTCATTTTCCTACACTTACTTGAAATTGTAAGTTTCCAGTCTTTAGCACCGTATACAACTTTAAACTAGTTCTGCTGAGATCTAATCTGTCAGTGGGAACAGTCTGTATGATGATGATGTTATTGAAAGTAGTGCTGAGTGGTATACCGGTTCAACTGGGACGTCAAAGAATACGCTCAACATGTCAAACTAAAGCTCTGATTAGTTGAACACTATGACAATCAACGATATCGTCCCCATTCACTTAAACTGCACATGGATGCACTTGTGACTCGAGTCTGCATTGTAACTCTGTTATCCTGCACAAGAGACATTTTTGAGTTCTCTCTACTTTTAGCCGGTTGTTGTGTTTCCATAGAGGAGAATGACTTACATTATGCAGTAAACATCAAGGCCACGGAGAGACAAATGTGAAGGGGAGCGAAAAACACCCCGAAACTGAAACTGGCTTAACAAATTCATTCTATGTATTACTGCACGGCCGAGCCTCCGACTGTCAGTCTGGGCTGAACAGATCCATGTTCTGGGGGCTGACTCAGTGAGAGGGATCTGGATCAGTCCAAGTCTATGTCATGATGAAGAAACATCCATATTGTTTTGTGATGATAGAATCCTGAGATGTTTATTGGAAAAGGATCTTACATTGAGCAGAGATTAAAGAGGTGATTTTAATTGTGAGAAGATTGTTGTGCTCGTGCACACTGCCTCTCACTAATCACTGTCACAGTATGATCTGAAGGATGAATGTGAAGAGACGGAATTACTTCTATAAAATCAGCTGTCTTGCCTCCCGAGTAAGTAATTGCGGAACAGATCTGATGTTACCAACAACTCAAAGCTCAGGTCTCTGTCTGAGCTTTTCCTTTGTAAGTTGCTTTGGCCGGAGGGTTGGGCCAACTGTTAACGAGCTGTGCAGGCTCCTGCCTCACTTCTCTTACATCCTTTGGTTCTTCTGGTTTCCTTTTTCATTGCGTCCTTATTTCTCTTCCACCCTTGTTCATTCCTTCATTCCTTTCCTCCATCCTCCCGCTTCCTTTCCTTACTCTTTGCTCTCGTGGTCCTCAGGAGAGGGGGAGCTGGCAGCCGCTCACTACCAGCACGCCGTGAGACTCAAACCAGCACACTACGTTGCCATGGTGAACCTGGGCCGCCTGCTCCGATCATCCAATGAGAACACAGAAGCTGAGTCTTGGTACAAGAGGTGAGAAAATCATTGTTTTGTTTCGACTCAGGGAGGCCTGGAGCCACAACATGTATCCGCTGCCATGCTATAGCTGTGTAGCGTGGCAAGGACCAGCGATGAGAAGTGTTGTGGAATATTTCTTCAACTATTCGGGAGAAAAGTGTAAAGTGTTATCAAATCAATGTCAAATGAAACAGAGTCTGGATGAACGATCAAAGTTGTAATAGTCAATTTATTTGCTTGCAAGCAAAGAGAACACAGTCTCACAGACACATCAGCGTCATCTGTCAGAGGGTGCTCTAACAACACAGTCAAATGCATGGACTTTTATTCTCAGCCAGCATGCTGTTATCTTGCTTCGTAAACAAGAGTCAACAAAGGGACAGGATGAGAAAACAAGTCAAGGCAGATGATTTCCTTGAAAGCATAGTGTCCTGTTTTGATAACCTGAAGGCGCTTTATGGCCCCACAATAAACTATAGATACACTCAGCCAGATGCTCCCTTTGATGTCACTATGACCTGGTAAATTAGTTAAGTCATAGGAGTTGTGGAGACGGATTACCCCTGTTTTACAATCACACATCATATGCCTGCAGAGGTTCATGCCCTTTAGCTAATACTCATCAAAGGAATGAAGACCTCTGTGTGTCTCCGTCCTTAAAGATCAGAAGACAATGCATAAGATAAAACAGATAGCAAGAGGTCAAGACATCTGAAGAAAACAAGTGTTTAGTACCTGCACTGTTACAGACTTACATTCTTTAACCCTAAAGCATAAGACTATGACATATTTTCCCATAACAGAAGGCAGCAGCTAATCATTCAGTCTTTAGCATTCAGCCTTCCTCTGTGCTGAACACACAGACAGGTTATTGATATCGATCTTTCCATCGAACTCCTGGCAAGAAAGCGAAGACGTGTATTTCCCTAAAATGTTGGCGTGTTGCGTTAAAGGGAACTCTAATAAGTTGGTCTCTCTCAATCTGAAAAAATGTTTTTTCTTCACGTTTTGAAATGTGAAATGAACCATTTAAAAATGTGTGTGACAGCAGCACAAACAACAGCAGCACACAAGCTACAAACTCTCCCCACAGCGTTGAGCTGTTCCTACTGATCCAAACAGGACTAAAGCAATCACCACACAATCCACATTCCTCCAGACATCATTCCTGCTTTGTAAAAGAAAAGAAAAGCAAATGTCCGACCCTAACCCCGCACATGACGGGATGCGTCGTCATTAGCGGACAATGCATATCGTCAGAATCAATGTAATTAACACAATGACAAGAACAAACTCACAAGAACCAGTCACATCAATCCAGTCAAATCAATCCAGCAACACTGCAGCACTAACACGTATTCATCCGCACACTGAAGAGCACGAACCATTCAAATATTATCCACATCAGAGGGAACAATATGAACCAGATCATAAAAACAACACCATAGACACATGAACACAGTAGTAACGCTGCTGCAAATGTAAAAACACAAAAGCACTTCACTTACCAAAGCTGCTGTTCACTTAAAGACAAAGTCCATCCTCCTTTCTTTGTTAACAAAGAGTTTAATGACGCCGTTGTACAGAACATCGGTGCGGTTCAGTTCCAGCCAGAGTCCTCCTGCTTACGTGTTCATTGAGTTGTAGATCCACTCGGGTCTCACCTAAAGTTTTCAAAAGCACCGTAGCTTGTAAGTGTCCTGTCGTGCTATGGTGTCGTGTTGCTGCCTTGGTTAGCCACCTCAGGTTATCGTAGCGTAGCTCCAAACACCAAGACGCTCAGTTGCAAATGAAACGCATTCTTAGCCATAAAATGTGCAACACTTCCCCGACGCTGTCAGCCAGAAATACCGTTGGTACAAATCCTTTTCCTGGCTGGGTCAGCTAGCTGTGGGGTTGGACGACCCTTTCTTACGATGTCCAGCTTTTCCTGAAATGTTCTTCTCCAGAAAGGCGTTGCCAGTAACTCCCAAATCTGTTTCTCCTCCTTCAGCCATTGAGTGTTAAAAAAACAAAGCTACACCAAGCAAAACGCTCAAAATGTGATAACTTCTTACATATCTTTCAACTTGAACTCTCACTACTAACACTAAGATCTGCTAGCTTCTGCTTCACAACAGTCACGCTAGCCCACTGACCAATCACAGCGCACGTTAATGCTGACGTACTTGTAGGCTACCTCGGTAGCTCTGACACGTCAAAGAATACGCCCAACATGTCAAACTAAAGATCTGATTGGTGACAATCAACATTATCGTCTCCATGTACTTCAATCGTTAGAACCTTTTGATCATTTATTGGTGTCACTAATGTTTCTAGCATTCCAAACATTAAATCTTGCTTTTTGAAGATAAACTTTGGTCTCGGACTTTAAATCAAGTTTGTGTTTTTATTGGACCGTTAATGTACAGCAGCGCTTGGACAAATCTTAACACGTTTTCTAAGTATTAATATACGATGATATCGATTAATAGATATATGTCAATGAAAACAACCAGAAGCCTTACATTGTGTGGTATTATTGTTCATTTACGTTACAGTGAGGATAACTGGTGTTAACGGTTTTAGTGGAAAATGCAGTCTGAAGTCCAGACCGTGATTATAAGCTCCATGATAACGTGACAGAAGCTCCCCAACCACCAGACTTCAAAGCTTCTTTCCTCTGGCTCTGAGGCTCCGTCATTCATCCTCCGCCCTCCATATAGAATCTCCTTTGTTTTCTGTCCTATGTAGCAAATTGGGACTACGATCTAAATGTTGTTGTGCAACCCTGTAGTACAATGACCAATAGAAACTATGTAACCTTGTAAGTGTAAACTCATTAAATGTGACACATTTTGATGTTTATGACTGTAACTGGAATCTGAAACACTTAGTTTAAGCACCGCAGTAGTGTAAGAAGCCGTCCTTGGTGACTTTTGAGCTTTTCTTGCAGGGCACTGCAGGTGACGAGGAAGGTGGAGATCCTGACTCCGCTCGGAGCTCTGTATTACAACACGGGGCGCTACGAGGAGGCCCTGCAGGTGTACAGAGAGGCCGCCACCCTGCAGCCCGACAGCACCGACATCTGGCTGGCTTTGGTGAACAGACGCACACCGACACACTCAAACACCCAATGAATTATTGTGTGTGTGTGTGTGTGTGTGTGTGTGTGTGTGTGTGTGTGTGTGTGTGTGTGTGTGTGTGTGTGTGTGTGTGGGAAACACACGCACATTCACACACGCTGTTTCTGTCCCAGGCTCAGGTTTTGGT
>CM051709.1:3330000-3400000 GCA_028022725.1 Lycodopsis pacificus
GACAGAGTCGATTGATTAATCTTCATCGAGGGATTGCACATCCGCTTTAGACATTTGTGTTTGATTGATTTATGATGTAGGTCCATGTGAAAGCATTTCCTTTATGGCACTTCATCACGGACTGTTATTCAGTCCTTTCATGGATTGGCATTAGTGCAGTGGGGGCGTGTGGAACATGTCATTACTTTGAAGTGAGTCAGGGTGGGAACAGAATCATCTCAGCTCAAAGTCTCGCTATGCAACCCAAACGCTACCGCAGAACAGCTGCTGTAGATAGTCTACTGTTCAATACTGGTCTCAAGAGTAGTCCTGAAGCTGAGAGCACATGAGCTGAAAGTCCAACTCCACTCTGCTGGCCTTGTTGAACTATAAAACCACACCGTCCACTGAGACCACTGAGTCCACTGAGTCCACTGAGTCCACTGAGTCCACTGAGACCACTGAGTCCACTGAGTCCACTGAGACCACTGAGTCCACTGAGTCCACTGAGTCCACTCAGACCACTGAGTCCACTGAGTCCACTGAGACCACTGAGTCCACTGAGACCACTGAGACCACTGAGTCCACTGAGTCCACTGAGACCACTGAGTCCACTGAGACCACTGAGTCCACTGAGTCCACTGAGACCACTGAGACCACTGAGTCCACTGAGTCCACTGAGACCACTGAGTCCACTGAGGGATCTTTGGCCGAGAACCGACACCCTCTTGCAGAAAGCACATTAAACAGATAATGGCAAAGTTTAATTTTGGCGAGTGGCATGAAAGCTTGGGTTGGTAATGTTGAGACACTAGTGAGGGTACGCTTGATCTCCAACCAAAACACCCTGAGCAATGTTGCCAACCCCGTTCCTAAGAAATGAGCGAGCAGCACAATCTCCACAACCTGCTGAAAGTAACGAGAAAGTCTCCAAGTTGGCAACAATGACAGCTCGTCCCTTCATCATGCACATAAACAATAAATGTGCCAATTGTTCGTACTCACAGCTGTCGAGCTAGCAGTTAGTGGAAGACTGATGCAGAGCGAGCACATGGGCAGTGTGTGGGCAGGCAGGCCGTCATCACGTCAATCTGAATGAGACGCTTTATACAGTCCTGTGACAGACGCAGATTCTTTTTTTGTCAGAACATTTGATTGATTGATTGCTGTTTGGCCTCAATGACGATCTCGACTAATATAGCTCAAATGTTTTTGAAGGAGATTGCCAACCCTAGCTTTAATGCTAACTAGCTGCAGCTGATGAAATGTTGCCATTCAAATCGACAAAAGCAATCCTCAGTGCCAACTGAACTTGAATCCTGTGATCATCTTAAAATCGATTGTTTCCTGTTGTTCTGCACTCACTGCCACCTGATGACACGAGTCAGCTCCGTTCACCGAAGACACACAGTTGAAAGCTCAAGAAGTCAGTAAGTGAACCCTTGAGTTTGGATTATTGTGTTGGAGCGATGAGGAGGTTTGACACACGCTCGTTGATCTGCTCCTGTGTGGAGAGCTGAACGTGTGACTTCATGCGGACCATAACCTGAGACTGCTGTTTGGTTTCTTGCTGTGGTTTCGTTAACAGTGATGTGGATTATGAATGAATATTGTTGTGCAATGACAATGAAGTGACTGGTGCAATGACCGACTTGCACCAAGAAAATAAAGTATATGTTTTATTAAGTGGTGTTTGGAGTTATTGCTATTAATATTACAGATGTTTATGTGTAACAACCTGTGGTTAACCCGTACAACCCACTCTTTAGACTCACAGAGATGTTTACATGTATATCTGCTGAACTATTATTGCAGACAACTCAAAAACAACTCAAGCTTTGCGGTCCAGACGTTTATGGACGTAACGACTCCACAAGTATGTATCCGACCATTCAGGCAACAGAACAGTATCCAGTTGGGGACCCACAGATTATCCACAAGGATTTTGATTCTATTGATACATATTTTGGGTTTGTGAAGTGTGGTGGAATATTTCCTTTAACAGTTCAGGTGAAGTTGGTTTTATCCAAAGTGTTCAAAATAGACAGAGTCTTGATGAATGATCAAAGTTTCAGAAAGTCAATTTAATGTTTGCAAACAGAGAACACAACCACATCCACGCATCACAGTGAAATGTGCTCATGCTCTGGAGACGCAGAATCAAAACAAGGTATTTATACAGGCAACACAGAGAAGACAAGATAAGACAGAGGAGACGGGGAAGACAGGTGGGGGCCAGTGTTCTGCTGCGAACTCTCACAGACAGTTGGTCTTCAGCAAATGTTTAGGCTAACAGAAAGAACAGTTGATTACTTAAGAACACTCTGGTCGCTTGTCCAGAATAAGATAGAAAGTGACCTCTGTATCAGAACGAACATGTCAATGTGTTCAGACATCCAGACGCCTGTGAAAATGAACTTTCTAACAGCACATATCATCAGAGAATATGAGGAGGACATGTTAAAACATTTTTTACCATCACAGAAGTCAACTGTTCCCACTAAAGGGCTTGTTCCATCCCGTCGTGCCCTACAGGTCTAACGGTAAGCTCATGTTCCTGCAGTGCAGCAAGTGTGCACGAGTGAATGCACGGACAGTGACCGTGATGGACAGATTTGGGTCTCGCGTCAAAAGGCGGTTGAAAACATGTATGCTAGTGTGGCTTTCTCCAACAAGACAGACACATTGTTTTGGGATTATGTTGAAACATTTCTTAAATGTAGCCAGAAGCTTCCGGCTCCCCAAGGAGAGCAGCTCAAATACATGACTGTGAAAAGGGCGTCATCTTTACAAAGTCTGTCAACAAGGCAGTCAGGACTCCTAACCGCTCTGAGGCAAGGCAAGGCAAGGCAAGTTTATTTGTATAGCACATTTCAACAACAAGGTAATTCAAAGTGCTTCACATAAAACCATTAAAAGCATCAAAACATAAGGCAAAAGAAAAGGAGATTTAAAAACAATTAAGAACATTCATTGCATTAAAACCATTAAAAATCGATGTCTCCCAGAGATCATCTACGCTGCACTCAAACCTCTACACTGCCAATTCTGTCAACCCACACACAAACCACCTATGGATCTTTGTTTTCTAGTGTGTGCCTGGCACGAGCTTGGTCCCGAAGGAAATACCGTTATAATTGTGCAGTCTCCACTTGTACTCCTTTCACATCAGC
This sequence comes from Lycodopsis pacificus, assembly GCA_028022725.1. Classification (NCBI taxonomy): domain Eukaryota; kingdom Metazoa; phylum Chordata; class Actinopteri; order Perciformes; family Zoarcidae; genus Lycodopsis; species Lycodopsis pacificus. The sequence goes on from CM051709.1 coordinate 3,333,153, forward strand.
GTATTTAAAAACAATTAAGAACATTCATTAAAACATTAAAAAAACAGTGTAAGAAATAAAATGCAGTAGTAAAATGCAGAAATGCAGGAAATTGATTAATATATTAATTGAGTGTGGTTCAATTAAAGGCAGCAGCAAACAGAAAAGTCTTCAATCTTGATTTAAAGGAGCTGAGGGTCTCAGCAGACCTGCAGCTTTCTGGGACTTTGTTCCAGATATGTGGAGCAGAAAAACTGAACGCTGCTTCTCCATGTTTAGTTCTGACTCTGGGAACAGAAAGTGGACCGGTCCCAGACGACCTGAGGGGTCGGGATGGTTCATAAGGTAGCAGCAGATCAGAGATGTATTTTGGCCCGAAACCATTCAGTGCTTTGTAAACCAACAGCAGGATTTTAAAGTCAATTCTTTGTTGGACAGGAAGCCAGTGCAAAGACATCAGAACTGGGGTGATGTGATCCACCCTCCTGGTCTTAGTGAGGACTCGAGCTGCAGCGTTCTGAATCAGCTGCAGCTTTCTGACGGACTTTTGAGGCAGGTTTACATGAGGAGCAGCATGTCCTCTTGATCGCTGATCACTGAACCAGACAGATTTACATAGCTGATGTTCAGCCATCTTTACGATGTGCAGCAGTTCTGTTTTATCTCAGATGAAGTGGCAATGGTGCAACAGCTTGATGGGGACCAAGACCACTGCCCATGTCAGACTGATGCTTTATGATTTGTGGGATAAATTGCAGGAACATGTGTTGTAATGTTTCACGAAGTGTTGTCTTTACATCAGGGGCTGGGGATTGGGTGCCGCCCATCCAATCGTATCTCGGTGATTTGACAGATGAGATAAATGATGGTGACGTGTGTGAGGCCCCCCCAGGAAATTACAGCACCGTTTGTATTGGGGGCCCGAAAGTATTGTTATGCCTATCACACGAGACTTGGTACAACACTGATGTAAAAGCAGTAATACGAGCAATATTATCACTGCCTGGCAAAAGCATTGTGATGAAGGAAACAAAGGGCATCGCCTCCATGAAATGAAGCAAAGAGTGTTGGTAGATCCCGGGGTTCTCTGGCCCGATACGGGGCTACCTACTGACTCAGCTCTCTATTAAAAGATTTCCGAGCTGGTGTTCTTGCGAGGAAACTCGCCTGGCTTCCGCTAACTGCCGTTACTCCCGACGTCTACCCTGCTTCCTCCGGTCGGTGCGCGCTCGGCCGAGGGACCACCCAGGCCCCGGGCGCTCCCACCAGTCGCGTTGGTTATGGCAGCTTTCCTCTTATGGATCCGTGCTCTTGGTAAATTGCCAGGTTAGGTTTTAACGGCTAGGATCACTTCTAAAACCGTAAGGGGTTGTTAAGTGGATTCAGTCACTAGGATAACCTTTCAGAACTCAGTTGTAAGACATACAATAGACTTAACTTTTTACTTGCCACGAGGAACATTTACCACTTTAAGCAAATGAATGCACTTGAGAGTTTTACTTTAAATGCAGATTAGATATTTATTGCAGGATGTATATATATATTTTGTTAGCAGGGATTCAGGCTACAGCTCACATAATAAAAATAGTTACTACACTTGATTCGTAATTTAATTTTCTTCTTTAGATTATACTCATTGGGTTAGGTTGACGCGTCGTCTCGGTCGGAGCTGGATTTCAAAGGTCCGATGGAAAAGTTCTTTTGGAGGTGTTAGGAACGAGGGTCCGGCCGGACCCTCGGATTCCTCCTGCTCGCACAGCGGAGTTCGATCAGCAACCCTCAAGGCTCAGTACAAAGTCTTTCTAGGGCTGCCGTGTTCTTCCGTTGTTCAGTTGGTAAAGTCAAGCAGTGGGGAGAGGGAAACTCTCCGTCTTGTAATCCTTGTCCACGAACGGTTATCTTTTCTCTTCGTGAGCAGAGACGGAGTCCTCAAATACTTCTGTAGCGCAATCGTCCGTATCTTCTTCCTCGGAGCGCTTGGTCGGCTCCCGCGTAGAATCCCAGCCTGCGTATCGCAGACGTCTCCTTTTATTGTCGATTTGGGCTATCTGTTCCCCCCTCCTCCTATTCTGAACACATGATCTTTATCCCACCCTTTTGGGTGTGCGCTAGTGCCTGGAAAAGTACCAGATCTCCCTTCAGTCTTGGGCCCCCACCCCTATGGGTGAGTGCGTATGCTTGGAAAGAACCTTATTTCCCTTCGCCCCTTGTTCTTGCAACAGAGTCCGAAGCATCGCGGATCCCCGCCCGAACATCTGGTGCTGATCTCATTTCCCGGACAACTCCTATATGATCTCATTTCCCTAAAACATGTCCTAACACATACCCTTGTTACTTCTCAACACAGTTCACCACAGTTCATTGTTATAATCAGTTTTACATTTGTTAAATCACTCTATGCATTAAACATTTGTTATCAGTCATGATTATAGACTTTATCGTTTGGTTACATTTTATCTATTGATTTCTGAGTATATTCTTTATGTCTTCCTTTTTCTAACCTTCCCCTCTGATCTGTATGTGGCAATTAAGGCAGCTTTCTCTGGGATCTCAACTCTTTTTGACACCCCCTTCTTGAGGTCTCAGGCTGCCTTGTCATATTCGATGTAGTCCTCCAGGAACTCGTCGTAGCCTTCGGCTGTGATGACGAGCACGTCATACTCCGGTGAAGAGGGCCTCGATCCCGACTCCCAGCTGTCGATCACCACCAGGCCGTCCAAGTCTGGTGGTTGGAAACTCAGGAAGGCGTCGTCTTCTGCGGCGTCCCTCAGCTGCTCGTCCATGCTTAGAGCGAAGGCCAACACATTCTGGTCCAGTATGGTGATAGGAGAGAGTGAGGCAGGGGTTGGAACCGGGCTGGTTGATGCATCGTCGTCGGACTCACGATATCCCGTCAGTCCCTCAGGGATAACCTCCACCAGCTCTCCGCATTCCTCATCGTAGCCCCACATCCCCATCAGGTTTGGTACTATCCCTGCGGTCTCCGTCTGGCTGGCCATGTCGCGGTGTTCCACACCCATGATGCTTGCTGCATCGTTGTCCTCTGGAGTCGGTGAGCGGTACAGCACAGCTGGCAGGCGTGGCCCAATGACGACAAAGCGGCCATCAGTGAGATGGGTGGTGGACACCCGGGTGCCGTCTGGGTATTCCCAGAGCTTAGCGTATACTGGGCAGTACATCCCATTACGGTAGAGGAGGACTTCAGGTACAGCTCTCTCAGCAGAATTCCACACTACTCGTGCCTTCGTTTCTACCTCCATACAGTCGATTACGTTCATTGCAGGTATATAAGGGATACTTCCCTTGCAGAAGATGCCGCTGGCTGCTCCTATTGGGAAATGTCCCAGATAGCACTGGGTGCACCAGAGGGCAGGGGTTACCTCCCATAGGTGCAATATTTGATCCGTGAGGATTCCACAGCAGATACAGCGGGCATCCTCCTGGAATGATGTTGAACACAAAGACTTCATTAATTATTACATTTGAGCGCGTTTTTACAAGCAAAGCTAGCTAGCTGGGGGTGGTCTTATTCTCATTCTTTCTAAGGCCCCCTCTCAGTATTGAAGCGCTTCTTGGAGCGCCTTTCAGCCAGGGAATGCAGCCACGGAGAAGCCAACACCATCGGAGGGGGTGTGAAGCCTGGGCTTGCGGCTCCGACCTTTCTTGGAAACAGGGGCTCATACATCATGAGCCAGGCTGCTATCCCGATTGATGATTCGGAACCCGCCCAGTAGATGGCGACAGTCACGCCCCAACCTAGGCCCCAAAGAGCAATGGCGCCGATCTTGTGGAGCCAACGCCCTCTTCCTCTTTCCTTTATAGCCATGGTCATGATCACGAGGTACGCCAGCGCTGCAACTGCTATTATGGCCTCGACGATTGCCGACACCATCTTCAGTGGTTTGTAGAAAATTGCAGCGACGTCGATTCCCAACCAGAGGACCACCATTCCTCCCTTCACTAGTCCACAGCGGGTGGAGTCGATGTTGATTCTTCCCAGGAGGTAGGTTGCGAACCAGGACAGGGTGAGCCACATTGATCCTCGATAGATGTTTTCAATCACTGCTTTCAGTAACCCTACAACTAGGGCCATTATTCTTAGCGGCTGGTCTAGGGACCATTTGCCCATGCAACAGTAGAAGAACCATATGATTTCGAGGACCCAAAAGTCCAAGCTGGTTAATCGGATCACTGGCACGCAAATGGGTGCTGCTTCAGAGGAGTTCAGGAATGCGTCTGTTACACTCACCCCGAATGTGGTCATTTCTGGAGGTTCGGTGGTGGTGGTATCGTTGGCTGCGGTCATCTTGGCCGTCTAAGGTTTCTTTTCTTTCTATCTGTTAGTTTGAGGCACTTGGTTGAGGTTCCGGGTCTGCAATGGCTATGGCGCTCCAGTGGTTCACCCTTTATAGGTGCGTATGCCCCTCCCTTCTTCGAGGGAGGAGTCTCTCCTTTACTTCCCCTTTCTTCCTTGACTTCCCCTTGAAGCACGAGGCAACAGCAGCTGCTACCCCGCCCTTAATGGCGGCACATACTATTATGCCCAGGATCAAAGTTCCCACAACCATCAACAAATAGGGCCAAAGCCAGGAGAACAAAGTCCCCATCCAGCCCCTCACGACCGTGAATCCTTCTCCAATCTTTCCTGCCAATTCCTCCACAACAATTGTTGCGGTCCCGACCATGGAGGCTCCCGTTAGTTCGATCCAACTGCACTCGTGTTCTCGTCGGCCGCTCCCGCAACTTAGCCAGTGTTCTTCCGGTGAATAGCACGTTCCGTTCCCATACAGGCGGTTCGGTCCTACCCACCCAAATCCTTGGTCTTCTTTACCCTCACAAAGGCTCTTCCTGAAGGCGTGGCCCTCAGCTGGGAACACTGTAGGTTCTGTTACTGGGGGGATTATTTGGCCGTTCACATTTACTCTGTTTTTCATGCGATAGCCCAGGATCAAGTTGGTACAGCTGCCGGTCAGTGGCCCGGATCGTCTCCATTTCTTGTCTTGTCCCTTCTTCCAGGTTACCTCTTGCACATGGGTTTCATATTCCGCTCCATAGTGCTTCTGGCAATGGGATTCCCATCCGGGCACGGTCTCACAATGTCCCCCAGCCAAGCTGATGTTGCAGGTCGTGTTTCCTTGGTTGCACACCATCTTCCAGGGCCGTGGACTGATGTATGGGTCTGGTCGGCTCCATGCCCCAGGCCAGATGTCCCTGTCTTTCGAGTACACTGTGGCCAAGTACTGATACTTCACCCAGTAGTTTTTGGTTTGAGTTAGACATGGCACCACCCATTCTAACACCTCATCCTTCTGTAGGCCCCACCAGGTTACACTATCATCCCTGGTGTGGGCCTCCTTCCATGCCTGCAGGGTCCCTTTGATCGTTTGATTCTTTGTCAGGCCCGTGCAGTCATACAGCCAGGTCCCCCAAGCCCGTTGCCACTCTTGCCAGAGCGTGCATCGCGGGGAGGCCCCGTCTGCTAGATACTCTGTTCCGTTCAGAGCGTTGAACATTCTAGTGGTCACACAAGTGTCAATTTTTTGGAAATCCCCTCTTGGGGCTGTCATCAAATCCTCGGGTTTCGGCGGTTTTTGTACATACATATCGGACGTCCTTGGTCCCAAAAGGCCGTAGCTGGCTCTGGAGTATCCCTGATGGAAGGCTCCCTTGAAATGCGTCAGCGGGGTTATCCATATCCAGGGCAGGGTGTCGTTGAGCCACTCTTCGTGCCAGGCCTGAGGTGTGGGTAGATAGATGAACTTGTGAGCCTGATACTGTGGTTTGTTAACCGGGGTTATTACGAAGTAATTCTGACCTTCGCAATAAAAGAACACGTTCCAGAAACACTTATCCAGTAGAGGGAGTTTCTGCGTCACACATTCCCTCATCCATCTTCTGCTCCTATTTCTCTGATTACTGTCACGCGGCTTGAATTGTGGCGGCGGCGGCTGCCATTCTTCGGCCTCCTGAGCCGTAGGTCGTACTCCCTCCGCGACCTCTTCTTCCTGCTGTGTGACATTGTCGGCTCCGCCGGTGATGTTGTGCTGCTGGCCGATGGTGGTGTTTCTTAGTGGCCTCACCCTAAACCGCCGGGGTGTACGCCGTGGTGGTGTGGCCTCGCAGGTGAGATTGTAGTGTCCCCAGAACATGCCGTCTGCCGGCATAATCGTCAAACAAGTATCATTGCGGTGGCTCGCTGCGTATGTTACTTCAGATTTCCAGTATCCCTCGGTCCCTGGCTCTGCCCATGAGACACATGCCCATGAACAGTACCAGCCTGGGACCCCATTTTCGGGGTAGATCCAATTACACTGTGCCCTTTTTTCTTCTTCTGTTTTCTTCATCAAGATCGTAATCCTCATCTCTATGCCTTGCGTAGATACGTCATCTACCCTCCATGTCGAATTCTCTATTACTCTCTGGAATTCCCCTGCCCAGTCTACTTCTTCCTCGGTTGCGTTGTTTCCGTCTTTCTGTTCACAGATAGTCGTCCACGCGAGGATGGTAGCAGTCAGGTTCGGTGCTGTCCCTCCCCCTTCTCGGACTTGATGGCCGGCTGCAGGCATACCCTCAACGTCCGACTGGGGCAAGGTGTTCCCCGATCCAGTGTGTCTGGAGAGAATGATCGTTCCAGGTTCAACCGTCCAGCATGTCTGGTCGAACCTCTTTGTGGTAGTGTAGGATACCCTTACGTGAGTTAGGGCCCATGGGACACTACCGTAGTGGTACAGTATGGCCAGGATTAAGCCTAATCCTGTCAGTACTGCTACCATTTTAGCCATTACGCAAAAACATAACCTTTGTCCGGTCCGTAGTCGTTTACTTGATTGTTGCTGTCGCTTGCCGTTTTGTTTCAATGAGTCCGGCGTTAGGGTGAAGGTGCGCCTAAATTCTTGAACCCTCCCATGTAGAGGTGGGAGATCCATGGTGAGGTGAGGTCCTGCCTCGCACTAGGTGGTGCGAGCACTGACGGCAGATCGTGGTAGCTGGAGCTGGTGCTCGGGGGAGAGTCAGGATCACTCTGGACCATCCTACCCTTCAGGAGCTGATGATATAGTACCGATGGGTAGCGGCCAATGCTGAGGTCCAGCCCCCTCCACACCCATTTGTAATAGGTGATGACCAACGAAAAGGGGCGTGGGAGAGGTCCAATGCAATCTCCGTCCGGGTCTGGAGCCAAAGTCAGCCAAGCGTACCCCTCTCTGTCTTGCGGGTAGGCTAGGTTCCGGACTTGAGCGAGGGCGGCGTATAATGGCTGCCCGTCTTCCATCTGGAGCTCCGTCACTTTAGCCCACAAATCTGAGCGATTAACCTGCGCGTGCATCCAATTGCGCGCCTTGGTAGGTGGCAAATCCCGCATGCGCAGGCCAGAATCTGGGTTCGGGGGGCCTAGGCTCGGCAGGCGGTAACACACCGTGCGCAACGGCACGTCGCGGTTTTCAATGACACAGCGCTCTCTGTTCTTCACGTGAAGAGCTGTACGGCGCTGCATGATTGGGCTGTTTGTCCAAATTAAATTCTCACCCAGCCAAATATCGACATATTCGTCTTGCAGATAATCAGCATAGTTAGGACCCCACCGTAGCTTCAGCGTCTTGCCGCTCACCTCGAAGCTGGTGGTATTGAGAATCCAGGGAGACATGTCAGGACAACAGAGGACCGGCTGCATCAGCCATGGAGAGGTCCACCTGACCATGGCTCTGTCGTACTGGAGATCCCATCCTGAACGGAGAGACCTCCGCAAATCTGCCTTCCCTGGTTCCTGTAGGTCTGGGGAGCGCTTATATTCGCCATTGCTGCAGAAATAAGCGCCGGATCCACAAAATCCTTTCCTGTATGCAAAATCTCTCAGGGGTTTGTCTAAATAGACTCGTTCATTTGGTAACAGAAGATATGGCCTTTTAGGCGGCCGGAGCGACGAAGAGGCTCTTCTTCTTTTTCTTCCTCTTGGGTGTGGTTGGTGCGGCAGCGACATGTCAACAATCAGGTTCCGTTTTCCCCTTTCTCTGGCTCTACTCGCTGTTACTGCGAGTTTTACCTCCCCGCGTCAGTCTGCGGAACGACTTCCGTGCCCACGCGGTTAAACCCCTTGCATCGGTGAGTGGGTCCGGAGGAGGCACCGCCTCATCCGCTCTGGTCAGCTCCACCCCAATGGAGTATACGCCGTCGAATGGGACCATCACGGTTCTCAGCGTCACCATGACGCGCATTATGTGCTCTGGCCAGGTGGGCGTTTCTGCTCTAGCCGCCCAAGAGCCCGGTATCTGCATAACTCCGTCTCTTCGCCACCCCTCGGGGGTGATCGTAAAGATTTTACTTTTTTCCTTCGTTCTGGCACCAGCGTGGCTGAACGCGTCCAGAGCCGTGATGTTATACAGAAGATTCGTGCCGCGTGCGCCAGCCTCAGTGGGCACCGGGGCGAGCTCGTGTATCGGCACGGTTGGATCGCAGAACACATCCGCGATTAACAGGTGCCAGGACGTAAGTTCCCAGGGCCCCATCCAGCCCTGGGTCGTTGCCATTTCTAAGCGGCAATCTGGTAAGCCCGCTGCGACGGGGGTGTACCCTGGCGCGTCTGGGTCACGGTAAACCCTGAAGGCCGCTGGGATTTGTACAGAAGCGAGGGGCGGGTAGGTAACCTCGGCCTGAGCTGGGCTGTATGGCCAGTTCCTTGACACCGACTCCTTCCAAGATCCCCTGTGGCCATCCATACGGCCTCCTCTTGTGTCCAGCGGGGCACCGTCGGATTGGCTCATAGTTGGTGCAGATGGTACCCCCAGCTGCTCGTGAAACATGTCAACAGGAGCGTCAGCCCCGTCCTCCTCCCAGGAGGCAGGTGCCAGGGTTTGTATTGGCCGAAGGAATTTTCTCACCTGCCATCCCTCGGCAGTGCCAGCCTGCACCATTTGTCCGCACTGCTGGAGTAGGGAGCAGGACGCACAGAGGAGCAGCCAGAGTCCATCCCATTGGCAGACGCAGTCCCTTAGGTTCAGCTTCGTCCCCCGTAGATCCCACTGGGTGATGAACGTCAACCTGGGTAACATCTCCATCCGGCATGAACCGCATACATATGCATCCATAACCTTCACTGGTTTATGGTGCATCTGGTTAAATTCTCTTCTTCTTGCTGTGATCCGGCGTGGTTTCTGGTTTCCGGGTCCCTGCCATCCGATGGCCAGGGTGGTCGGCAGCAGGCAGACCACACAGTCGTTCTTAATTTCTCTCCATTGCAGCACTTCTTTTTCTCCGGAGAGAAATCCCTTCTTCGCATATCCTAATTTTCTCAGGGCTCTTCCTGCCCAGAGTCCCGTAGTACTCCTTCTCATAGTAACCACCCCTTTGACATTGGCCACTCTGACGTAGGGTGGTAAATCTTGTATGTTGGTGGCCATTCTTGAGTTCCTGGTTTCTCCTAGTACGGAACTGGCTTCAGCTGCCCCACTCCTTGGATTCCTTTTTTCTTAAGTTGAACAGTGTTGCTGTCCAATACTTTGACTATTATGTCGGATTTATCGTACTTGGCTTTGACCGCAGAGTTAGGTGCCCCAACTTGAGCCTTGATCCAGACGCGCTGTCCTACACGGAGTGGCACTTTTTGCTCAAGCTTGGGCTCTTTATCCTCCAAGCCTCGCCCCACTTCCTGTGACGTGAAGGGGCGGCGCATCAGCTCCTCCGCAGGGGAGGGCCTGTCACTTCGGTAGCGGTCGTTCAGAGCCTTGGCAATGTCCAGGGTCTTAGTGCTCCATTCTCTGGAGTTGGCATTCTTCCCAATCCAAGTTTTTACCAAGCCAATGGTCCTTTCCACCACCCCATTAGCCTGGGGTATATATGGGGGAGAGTAGATCCTCATCACCCCATGCTGTTGGCACCACTGGTCCACCTTTGCGTTACGAAAGTGCGTACCGTTGTCGGTCCTGAGCTCCTTAGGCACCCCTAAGTAGCCACAGACTTGGTCCAGCATGCTAACAACACTGTTGCCGTTAGCTTTTCTCACCGCCTTTGTGGTTACATATCCTGACATGGAGTCCACAAGCACCAACAGGTACTTTTCTCCACTCTTCCCTGGTACCCCTAGGGGTCCTGCCACATCCATGCAGATAGAGCCCCAGGGTACGGTACTTTTAATGGTGAGTCCTCCCACCCTTTGTCCTCTCCTTCCTGCGTTGTATCGACCACACAACTCACAGTCCTTTAGGATTCTTCGGACTTCTCTTTCAGGAATCCAGAGGCGCTGCTTCTCCAGTTCCCTCCGTGTCGGAACGGTGCCTGCATGTCCGAGTGCCACATGCACTGCCTGCACCACTTCCTTCACATTCTCTTCTGGGACTACCCTTCCTTTGGGCAAGTCTTCCCATTTCTCGATCCCAACAAAGACAATTTGTCTCATCTGGACGAAACGATCCACTTCTTCGTTCCCTTGCCAATGAGTTCCCTCTCGCGTGTGGGCTTTCTGGTGCACCACGTCGAGCTCCATTGTTAGCCGCAATTCGGCTATTTTTCTCCACAGGTTTTCGTGAGCTACTTTCTTGTTCTTAGCACTCTCAAAACCATTTTCTTCCCATATGGACAGGTCTTCGTTAAGGGCTTGTGCGCAGTAATAACTGTCAGTTATTACCCTGGCTCTCTTTACCCTTCTTCGCTCCAACTCGAGCAGACCTTCCAGTATCGCTGTTACCTCCCCGGTCTGGGCACTGCCGGGGACTTGGCCTCGTTGTCTGGAGCGCTCCTTCTCTTTGTGCTTGAGAATGAAGCCCCAGTAGGCTTTGTCGTCTTGTCCTTTTCTTGAACCGTCTGTGTAGAGCGTCCACTCTAACGGTTCGGATGGTGTTTCGTCTTGTGTCTTTTTCTTGCTCACGGGTTGTGCAGGCCCAATCTCGAGGTCTGGGTCTAGCAGGATGTCTTCCCAACGACCCCACCTCGCGTTCGTCGCCTTCGTGCTTTCCACCGTGGCTTTTCTTAGGAATCGATGAACCTGGCTTTGGGTGAGGACCCTGATGCCCTGCCCTTGAGCGAGGTCTTTCAGGGTACTCCAATACCTTGCCAGGACTGCCAACTCCTTCTCTTCGGCTGGGTATTTCTTTTCCACAGAGGACAGGGTGTAGCTCCATAGAGCGACTATCCCTGCGCCCTCGTTGCACACTTTTACCACTGCGTCGTCGTCGTTGCAACTGACCTCTGCCACCAGTTTAGTTGTTAGACTTCGCGGCTCCAGCCGCAAAGCGTCTTTGATCGCTGCCCGCAGGTTTTCCAAACTCATTTGGTCCGTGGCTGTCCATTCCCACTTCTTGTGGGAGTCTTCTGGCTTTTCTTTTCTCAGTTTTACATACAACGGCCTTGCATACTTCTGGTAGCTAGGGACATGGTCCCTAACGTAGTTGCAGAGTCCCAGCACCTTCTGTAGTTCGTTCAGTGAGGTTGGCGGTTCGATCTGCTCTACTTTTTCCCGGAAGCCGTCCGAGAGTCCCAGGTCATTGGAGACTTGGAACCCCAGGTAGTTCACTTGGAATCGTCCGAATTGGCATTTCTTTAGATTCAATTTCAGTCCTGCCGCTGTAAGTCGCTCTGTGACTTTTCTCAATTTTTCCAGATGTTCTTCTTCGGTGTCGTCTGCAATGAATACATCATCGATGTATATGGTTGTTTCCAGGCCGTCCAGTATGTTCATTACGGCTGACTGGAAAACATTCGGAGAGTTTTTGTAGCCTTGGGGTAGCCGTTCCCAGACGTACGCTTTACCTTTATGGGTGAACGCGGTCTTGCCTTGGGATGCTTTGGCTAGCCTCAGTGAGAAAAATCCGTTTGCCAGATCTATGCAGGACTTGTACTTTTTCAGTCTCAGCGTTTTCAGCGTGCCTTGGGGGTTGATCAGGCTGGCTCGATTGGCGACAGTCCTGCGATTGAGGGCTTTGAAGTTGATGACAGGTCTCCATCCTCCTCCCGATGACTCCGGCTTTTTGACTGCCTGTATTGGGCTGTTGGTGATGGGACTCGGCTCCTCACGTACCACCCCTAGCTCGCTGAGCTCCGTGACTATTAGGTCCATTTCTGCTACGGCCCCTGGGTTCAGGGGATACTGGCGAACGGGTGGGTGTACACCCCCTTCTATGGTGTGGGTATACTTTACACCCATGTCTCCACAGTCATTTTTGAACCTAGCCACTCCGGCTTGAGATAGAATGTCTTTGAGCGTTTCTTTCCCCTTTGGGGAAAAGTCGCTTTCTTCGGTCTTTTGCTTGGTTACTTCTGGAATGTCCACTGGCTTGTACCACTCCTTTGGGAACGATCCCATTTGGATTAGTTTTGCCCCTAGGATTTCCAGTCGCTGTTTTATCGGGGTGCGACCCTCTGGGCTGCTATGCAGTTCTTTCAAGTCCGTTATTGTCATCAAATTGTAGGGTCCTAGGGCCCACACAATTCCTTTCCAGACGCCGAACGGAATCTTTTTGATGGTTCCATCGGCTAGTTTAACTGTCAGATGTCCTTTTGTTTCAAGGCATTTGCGGGTCATCGACACTTCGGCACCAGTATCTATCTGATAGGGGATTCCATCCACGTTGGTATATATGTCGTCCCCTATCCAATAGGCATGATCCACTGTGACCCGCGCCCGTTTAGCCATTACTTCCCCTGCCCTTCGTTCCCAGCTTCCATGCGGGAGAGACGAAGGGCCCGTTTCTGCTCTGTTGTCAACTTGTTGTAATCCTCGGAGGAGAGAAAACCGCTCTTGTTGGCTGGCGGCGGCCGTGGCTCCTGCTGTTGTTGCTCAGGCGGGGTCCTTTGGAAGCCGCCCGGTCTCTGGAACCCTTCCTGCCTTTGGAAACCTTGCTCTCGTTGGTAGCCTTGCGGGCCCCTCTGGAATCCCTGCTCCCTCCTGTAGCCTTGCGGGGGTCTCTGGAATCCCCCTGGCTGCCTTCTTGGTGTCGGTGCAGGGCCGGGTCCCTCGGTGGGCCTCGCGTTGTCATACGAGGGCCTGGGCACCGGCGGCTTCGGTTGGTTTCCTCTCTCTCTTTTGTCTTCGAGGTGCTTTTTCTTCAAATCCCACTTCCTTACTGTTTCTTGGATTTGTTCTGTGGTACTCTTTGTGATGTTTAGGGTCACAAAATCGATGTCATTCATGAGGCCTTTTGTCAGCTTCCTAAGGGCTTGCACACTCCTGTCCGGCGGAATCGCCTGTCGCAAGGAGTACCATGCCTGCGTGAGAGTTTGCCCTTTCTCTAAGCTTTTTCTTGCCTTTTCTATTTGTGACTCCTCATCTTCGCAGTCTTCCAGCACTAATCATCGATAGTGCTGTTCCGCGGTTTCTTCTGGACCCATCGGTTGGTCAGTCACATGGGCCAGCCACAATCTCTTTGCTTCGTCATTCATGGAGCTGGCTTTTACCATGAGCCATTTTTGCGTCAGATATTCCTGCACCGATTCTTTTGGGTCTTTGCTCGCCACCATCGCCCTGATCTTTTTGAACTCGCAAAAGCTCTGGGTGGAGGCTTGCATCTTGGTTAAGCCGTCATTTTCTTCCCCTGCGATGAGGCTGCTGCCCCGCGCGAGGTCTGGCCCTGACCTTGGCTGTTCGTCCTCGCTGTCTGAGATGTCCTGCCTTAGCGCCTTGTCTTCTTCCTTTGCCAGCTTGTAGGCTGCTTTCTTCAGGCGCCGTAGCATGACATCGTATACTATTGCCACAAAGCCTGTGCGGAAATTACCCGTCAGCTCCGTGGCTTTTGCGAGGGAGCCGTAGGTCGGGGTCATCAGAAAATTTGCCCATTCTCCTTTGGTGGCGTAGACCACCGTTCCTTTCATTCCCTCGAGATCATGCAACCATGTCTCCGGAATATCATAACTGGTTTGGCCAACCTCTGGTACATAGGCCTTTCTCCCGTCCTTGGTGATCATGGGCCCATACTGGTCCTCTCTGGCTATCCTCTGCGAAGCCGTGTACACTGAGAGCAGGGGTAGTGCGTTCTTTTTGCCTTTCCTGCTTCCCTGCTTCAGGTCCTTCACTCCTCCCGGAGCCTCGTATTCGATCGAAGTCAGGCTTGGCACCGTGTCTTCTTCCTCTGAACTTTCAGCCGCGGTGTCCACATCGCCTTCCCTCTCTGGTTCTTGGAACTGCTGTGCCGGCTGAGTTGGTTCTGGTGTTGTTTTCGGAGTTTTTGGACTTGCCCGGCTCTGGTCTGGACTTAGGAACCTTATGGACCCTTCTCCTCTTCCCTCGTAGTGCATTCTCTGCAGGCCGATGGACTCAATTGGACTGGTGACCCTGAGCCCTGATCTTCTCGGCTCAGGGGTCTCCTCATCGGTCTGCACCGCTACTCCTCGTGGGGAGGCAACCGGGGTTTCTTTTTTCTTCGGGCGTTTCTCCTGGCTCGAGCTGGCTTGTGGATATTGCTCGTTTTGCCTCGAAGGCCCAGGTGTTGATTCCTGATATCCCTTCTGTTCTGCCGCTTCTTTCTTCAAGCCTGCTGAGGACGGGAGTCGGGGCAGAATTGCTCTCACGGTTTGAGCTTCTTCTTGCTCGAATTTGGGCTGTCCTGCCCTCCAGTTGTTTGGCCCCTCAGTTTGGTAGAGGGGTCTCAGAACTTTCTCTTTTCGTTCGCGGAACTGGGCCACCGAGGTGACTATTACCAACTCTTGGATATGGCTCCAGCCATGGGCAGTTTTCATCAGGAGGCGCATAATCCTCATGGCCGCTTCTTCCGCCACTTCCCATGGTAGGTTGCCGGACCTGGCCCCGTCATTGCATATCACGACTCTTTTGAAGGCCATCTCGCTTGCGCGGGTGACACCTTTCTCTAATGCCGCCTCTATTTCGTCCCGATAGTCGTCCTGATCCTGGCCGTCCTGATATTTTCCGATAGGTACATGTATCACCGCGAAGTGACCTGAGTCTCCGCCACTTGTAACCACTACCGATGGCTTGTTCTCCCTATATTTCTTGAGGCGTTCTTCGCACTCTTTTTGGTAGCCTTCGCCTGCTTCCCTGGCCAGTCTCTTTCTGAACCGGGAGTTATGAGGCCTCAGATGTGAGTTAGTTAAGACCACCAGTCCATGGCTGTCTATGTCCCAGGGCTCTCCGAAGTGGTTGTAGGCTGTTAACCCTGTCTGGTTCGCGTGCTTTCGGGTGCCTTCTGGCATTCTCCGTAAGTCTGGGAGGTAATCTTCTTTGTTCTGGGAGCGGCCGTGTCTCGTCTTTTGTTGAGCCTTTTTGTGCCGCTCCGGTTCTGGGTCCTTGAAGTCCTTCAGGGCCTTTTTCACGGCCGCAGGCGTCGCTGATGAGAAGGAAGGCGGGAGCAGTTGGTAACCCACGCTTCCACTCAGCCCTGTGTCGCCCTCCTCCTCGTCTTCCTCCTCGTCCTCCTTGGCCCCGCTTCTCTCCTCGTCTTCTTTGTCTGACCCGGAGGACTCTGACCGCGAGCCTGCTGAGCCCTCGGTCCCCAAGTTGCTGACCCGATCTTCGCTGGTGTCGTCGGCATAACATGGCTCTTCGGCCATGTATTTTGCTATGTCTTCTCGCTGTTTTTGGTTTTCTTTGTAGCGGGAGGTGGCCTTTACTGTAGCCCCGACAGTCACTGGCCCCGCTCCTATTTCTGCGGCCAGCATCTTTGCAACCGCATCATACTCTTTTGATGGGCTGATCACGGTGACTATTTTTCCTTTAATGGTTTCCATTACCACGAGCCACCAGTGTAGCCACTCTCCCACTTGCTTCTTGCCTTTCGGGGGGTTTGGACATCCTACCACCGCCACCACCATCCCTCTCTCGAGGGTGAGTGGAGCGAGATAACCCCCCTTCTGCTTGCACAATCGTTCTACTTCTTCTCCCACCTCCGCCTTGTCTTCGTCTAGATGTAGGTCGATTAGGTGTTGTTGGACGGAAATGTCCCATGTGGCCCATCCTCTGCCTTTCAGGATGACCTGGTGTCGTACGTTGCCTCCTTTGCCTAGATCTGTTGGCGATCTTGCCGATGCCGCTCCGCTGGCCCCTGGGTTCACCTCCTGGTCCTCGCTGCCGTCCGCTGGCGATCCCGGGGTCGGTGTCCCTGGCACGTCCCGCTGAGTCGTCGCCGTCGGGCTGCCTCCGGCGTCATCGGGTCCGCTTTGCTGCTCCTCCATCTTGGACTTTGTCTTTGTTGTCTCGAGTCGCCTTCCTCCCAAAGCCTCTCGTCGCGCGTTGAGGAAGGGATGGGGTCAGGCTCTGGCCCCTCTACAGGTCGGATTTTTCTGGTCGATGCTTCTCCGTCGCCTGCAGTTCTCCTGTGCTGGCTTGTAAATACCACACACAGCTTCGATTCGTGGATGTCTCGCAATCGGACTTCTTTGAGGCTTGGGCAGCGTTACTTCCTACCCAATACTCGCCTCCTTCTCAGGTCTTTCGTACACGAACGGCAGCCTGTCTTTGGCCGCCGGGGTTCTTCCTTTTGGACTCAACGTACTCCTTTTCCGTCGAGCCCCACGTTGGGCGCCACGTGTTAGATCCCGGGGTTCTCTGGCCCGATACGGGGCTACCTACTGACTCAGCTCTCTATTAAAAGATTTCCGAGCTGGTGTTCTTGCGAGGAAACTCGCCTGGCTTCCGCTAACTGCCGTTACTCCCGACGTCTACCCTGCTTCCTCCGGTCGGTGCGCGCTCGGCCGAGGGACCACCCAGGCCCCGGGCGCTCCCACCAGTCGCGTCGGTTATGGCAGCTTTCCTCTTATGGATCCGTGCTCTTGGTAAATTGCCAGGTTAGGTTTTAACGGCTAGGATCACTTCTAAAACCGTAAGGGGTTGTTAAGTGGATTCAGTCACTAGGATAACCTTTCAGAACTCAGTTGTAAGACATACAATAGACTTAACTTTTTACTTGCCACGAGGAACATTTACCACTTTAAGCAAATGAATGCACTTGAGAGTTTTACTTTAAATGCAGATTAGATATTTATTGCAGGATGTATATATATATTTTGTTAGCAGGGATTCAGGCTACAGCTCACATAATAAAAATAGTTACTACACTTGATTCGTAATTTAATTTTCTTCTTTAGATTATACTCATTGGGTTAGGTTGACGCGTCGTCTCGGTCGGAGCTGGATTTCAAAGGTCCGATGGAAAAGTTCTTTTGGAGGTGTTAGGAACGAGGGTCCGGCCGGACCCTCGGATTCCTCCTGCTCGCACAGCGGAGTTCGATCAGCAACCCTCAAGGCTCAGTACAAAGTCTTTCTAGGGCTGCCGTGTTCTTCCGTTGTTCAGTTGGTAAAGTCAAGCAGTGGGGAGAGGGAAACTCTCCGTCTTGTAATCCTTGTCCACGAACGGTTATCTTTTCTCTTCGTGAGCAGAGACGGAGTCCTCAAATACTTCTGTAGCGCAATCGTCCGTATCTTCTTCCTCGGAGCGCTTGGTCGGCTCCCGCGTAGAATCCCAGCCTGCGTATCGCAGACGTCTCCTTTTATTGTCGATTTGGGCTATCTGTTCCCCCCTCCTCCTATTCTGAACACATGATCTTTATCCCACCCTTTTGGGTGTGCGCTAGTGCCTGGAAAAGTACCAGATCTCCCTTCAGTCTTGGGCCCCCACCCCTATGGGTGAGTGCGTATGCTTGGAAAGAACCTTATTTCCCTTCGCCCCTTGTTCTTGCAACAGAGTCCGAAGCATCGCGGATCCCCGCCCGAACATCTGGTGCTGATCTCATTTCCCGGACAACTCCTATATGATCTCATTTCCCTAAAACATGTCCTAACACATACCCTTGTTACTTCTCAACACAGTTCACCACAGTTCATTGTTATAATCAGTTTTACATTTGTTAAATCACTCTATGCATTAAACATTTGTTATCAGTCATGATTATAGACTTTATCGTTTGGTTACATTTTATCTATTGATTTCTGAGTATATTCTTTATGTCTTCCTTTTTCTAACCTTCCCCTCTGATCTGTATGTGGCAATTAAGGCAGCTTTCTCTGGGATCTCAACTCTTTTTGACAGTGTGAAGAAAACAAAAACAATCATATCAAGACTGATGCACACATGGTTAAATGAAACAATGCAGTTAATGGGGAACCGTCCATCGTTTGAATGTGGCATAGAAGAAGAAAGCGTGAAACATGTTAAGCTAAAGAACATATTAAAGTATTGTGGGGTGGGAGTCTTGAGTCTTATATTGAATATATATATATATATATATGAATATATCGAGCAAAGTTAGTCAAGTGAAAACTAAAGCCTTGGTTGCAGTGGCAGCCGGTCAATAGAGGGCCACGGGGCCTGGCCCCACCCACCTTGAGACACAAAAAAAAAAAAAAAAAAATTATAATATTATTAATAAATTATACAAATTGTCAATATTTGTGTTTTTGAGCTATGTAATATACCCAGTAATATTTGTAAAATAGGATATCTGCGCAAAATATATGCTTTTCCTGCTCGTCCTCTCCCCCTGTGTGCTCGTCTGCTCGTGCTCTCTGTCTGTGTGCACGACACTCTGAGAACGCGCAGCTACGGGGTTGTGAATGGGGAACATGTTGCTGTTTATTTTCCTTCGCATATATAAAGTGCTGTACTTGAAAGTGTTATCAGTGGCCTGCAATGTTAACACAGTTTATGAATAGGGTATTTTATTATTCTTACTATGATTTGTATTTCCCTCGCTTGTATAAAATGTGACGGGGGGAAGTGACGTGGAGGAGTATGGAGCGCGCAGACAGGTGAAGCACTCGGCGTTCAGTGGGCCCAAAGAGTAGGATTTCCAGGCGACTGTACAGCAAGGAGCACAATCCAATGTTGTGGATTATAAATCGGAAATCTCACTGGACTACTCGTTTATCATCGTTTATCATTCGTTTATATAGGATTTAATGTGACATTATAGTGAGGAAACGGGAGAGCCTTTCAGCGTCTTTTCTTAGCTTTCAAACATATTAGGCAGTCACATCGGAGTGTCTGTACACACCAGGTATCACACCCGCCCGTTCCCTTAGCTGTAGCGTATGCACTTTACCCCTTAGGTGTTGATAGTAAGGTGAATAGTTCCAGCTGAGCATGCATTATAGTGACTTTATTATTTGAGTCTTAATTGTGTCAGAAAACTGATTGAAGCAATAAGTGTGGCGATTTATTCATATTTTTTGAATCGCTCTACATATTTTTGACAAAGATGTTTTAGTTTGATGCATGTTCCAGCTGACCGTTTGGTCACGATTGAGAGAGAAATGCCATCTGTTAAATAAAATACAATAAATGATTCAATAAATGACAATGATATGGTGGTATAATATATAGAATTGCATTACAAGTCAGTGCTTCAAAAATATTTGCATATATATTTTTTCAATGAAACTGTAAGAAACATGTGATCATGTAATGAGGTTTGACTCTATAGTTTTTCATGCAACGTTTTAGTTGGACAGAGGAATTTTTCGGCAGAACACAATCGGATATAAAATGAAGACTGATGGCACCATCAGTCTTCCGGGCCAGACGGCGTACGGGGCGCACGGCGCACGGTGGATATATAACCGCTACCTCTGTGGGCATAACACAATCGCATATAAAAGGAATCAAATAAAGACTCACGGGGCGCAAGGCACGCGCTTATAAGACAGCTACAAGTGTGTTCGGAGCAGATCAGCTATAAAAGGAAGAAGACTGGTCTGGCAGACACAGTCAATAGATTTGCATACCGATATAAAGTGAGTTTCTATTTCACCGTAAATGTTCATCTAACTGAGTTTTGACGTGATGTGTTTGTGACTCTTCCCCTCTGTCTCCTCTCACAGGGAGAAGATGATCTGCAGGATACTGCTGCTCTTCATCCTGACCTCCTGTGTCTGCGGTGAGTTTACTTTTGTATTTTTTTAAAGCACTACAGCTCTGAAGCATCACATGTCAAGAACGTCAGACCGGTTTCTCTTCTACCCTTTCTATCCAAACCACAGGAACGTGCTGTCTTTAACCAACTGTCTTCCTATCTCCACCAGAACAGCCTCTTGGACCCCCACCAGTCCGGGTTCAAGGTGGGTCACTCGAGAGAGACAGCCCTCCTTGCGTTGACAGAGTCCCTCTCTCCTCTGTCCTGATTCTCCTGGACCTGTCTGCGGCGTTTGACACGGTGAACCACCAGATCCTCCTCTCCAACCTCCAGGGGATGGGCGTCTCGGGCTCTGCACTCTCCCTGTTTGCATCCTACCTGACACTTACCTGTGTGGGCAGACCAAAATAAACTCCAGACTGAATTGTGCACAGTACGCACGGCATTGCACAGCGGATGTAAAAGGGTTACCTGTATGGACGGAAATGAATATAATGAAGACTGACGGTGCACTGGTGCACGGCAGATATAATACAGCTACATGTATGGGCAGGGGCGGACTGGGGGGAAAAAGTGGCCCGGGAGTTTACTGTCAGACCGGCCCACTCAATACACGGCGCGTTGCCCACTCAATGCATCGCACGTATCGACCAGTCAGTGGCCTACTTGGAAAAATACCCACACACTTAACATTATTTTGGATGATTACAAAGAATTTTTTTACATTTGGATCCACCAATTTGCCTGGATGGACACATTGAATAAAATAATACTCGCCATTGTAACACTCCAAGGTAGGTATAGTTTGCTCGATGAATATGCTGAACTCTGGGCTAGTATCAGATGGTTATATGCATTGGAGCTGATGGAACATGTTCTCTGTAGGGCTGTGCCACATCCAATCAATATAATATTATTATTATTGTTAATAATATATATATATATATATATATATATATATATATATATATATATATATATATATATATATATATATATATATATATATATATATATATATATAATGTATTTATAACTATATATCATGTCTCAGCAGGTGCTTCATGTCTCTCACTCCCTAACTGTCCGTGCTGGATGTGTCCCCGTTGTTTTAAAAAGCTAAATAAGTTATTAGCATGACGTCATCCAGCTAGCCAAACCTGTCTGGTGTACAACTAGTAGAGAATCTTCGCGTACTGCTTCCCTTTCCTGCTGTCTGATTGTGCAGTTTCTCCGCCAAAGTTCTCCTCTGAAACGGCTCTTGGAGGAGCAGTGCTCGCCTGTAGAGACTCGTCCGGAGGGAAACGCGCAGCTGTTTCTACTAGTTGGCTAGTAGAGCTGAATCTATTTGAGGACGCTGATTGGCTAAATTGTATGTCACTCATTTATATCTTTAATCAGCATTAAAGCATAATTGGCTAAACTACTTCATAGACCCGCCTCTTTGGGGCAGATTGCATTCTGGGTGTGTGTGTGTAGGGGTGCTGCCGGCTCACAGATGGAAACCACGATTGTGAATACAAATCGCGAGGAGGAGTATAAATCTTCGTCAGTGAATATGAGCTTTAAGTATTGGAGTAAATTGAACGTGTTCTGTGAAGCATAGAATACAGTCGGGGTCGGCGATCTCAGAGCGAGGGCCGGTTGATGATGGAGGTGGTGCGGTATTGGACCGGCCCAAACCCCGTCGGCCTACCGGGGATTCCCCCGGTATCCCCGATGGCCAGTCCGCCCCTGTGTATGGGCAGAACACAATCGGATGTAAAGGGAATGAAAGGAAGAGTGCCGGCGCACAGGCCACACGGGGGCGGCTGTATACAGCCTTCAGAGCCCCTCCCCTCTCTGCTCCCTGTCAAGAGGAAACACGTGATCATGTCATGAGGTTTGACTTATCGTTTTTCATTCAACTCTTTTGTTAGACAGAGGAGTTTTAAGAAGTGGTTGCAAAATTGAGGAAAAATGCATGAATGAGGCAATTTCAGGTGAGAGTTTTGTGGCTCCAAACATGTGGGTGTATTGTATGAATTGAAGGCAGGACAGGACCCGAGTTGTCGCTTTTATTAATTCATAGAAGAAGAAAAAGAGTGTTTAGTATTTAGTCCCCTTCTCAGAAGCTGGTGAGAAAATGTAACAATAGATGTTCCTCGCGGGATTCGTACCCCGGAGGTCTGCCTACCCAATGCCCGTGCGCATGCGCATTGGGGGTTACATTGTTTGATGACATACTAACCGTTAGGCCGCCAACGTAACCGATAGTTCCAGCGTGAAAACAGGTATTTATGGCTTCAATGTCCGTGCGCATGCGCATTGGGGGTTACATTGTTTGTCGCCATAATAACCGTTCCGCTACCAATGTAACCGCCAGTTGCAGCGTGAAAACAGGTATATATGGCTTCGATTAGACAGAAGAGATGCCGTGTAAAGGACGAAATCGTTTTTAAGTATAAATAAATGCAATAATAAATGAATACAGGATGCAATAATAAATGTAGAAATGAATACAGGATGCAATAATACATGTAGAAATGAATACAGGAATGTCTAAATAAATGTATAAATACAGAAATGAATAAAACACAGAATACATAAATGCGGAAATGCAATAATAAATGTAGAAATGAATACAGGATGCAATAATACATGTAGAAATTTATACAGGAATGTCTAAATAAATGTATAAATACAGAAATGAATAAAACACAGAATACATAAATGCGGAAATGCAATAATAAATGTATAAATGGATACAGGATGCAATAATAAATGTAGAAATGAATACAGGATGCAATAATAAATGTAGAAATGAATACAGGATGCAATAATACATGTAGAAATGAATACAGGATGCATTAATAAATGTAGAAATGAATACAGGAATGTCTAAATAAATGTATAAATACAGAAATGAATAAAACACAGAATACATAAATGCGGAAATAAGTGTTTTTGTCTTTCACATTTTGTCTTTTTTGTGACAGATGTTGATGACTTCATTAATTAATATTAGTTAAAGATTAGTCAGGCTGCTTGATGCAAATGTTTTGCAGGTCCTTGGAAGAAACTCAAGACAAGTTAAACAGTTACGAAGGGGTTAAAAGAGACACTGATCTGGCCTTTGCTAACTGAGAGGAAAGACACAATTCAAACACTGTTTGGTCAACTTCCACATCCATATTGGCATTGAGCTGAGCCAAGTCATCTATCAATCTCTCCAGCCCAAACTGAGGATAGTCGTTGAGTACATGGTTCTCTAAATCGTTCGCTGATGATCGTATTTGATTTGCAATGGCTTGTAAAAACAAACAATGCCATGAATAAACCAGCGTTAAAACAAATGCCAACGACTTCGGCTTCTGCTAAGGGGTAGCTGAGCGGGCTAGCCAACTTCAACATTTATTTAAGCATTTATTTATTTATTCCTGTATTTATTCATACATTTCTTAATGCATGTATTTATACTTAAGTCATTTTCCGTCCTCCATACTGATCTGGCCTTTGCTAACTGAGAGGAAAGACACAATTCCCCTCCTCTTCACAAGAGCATCTGATTTACAGTGCACACCACAGGTAAGTGACCCCCATGATGCTCAGTCAAAAACACTCCTCTGAACTCACTTTATATAGGATTTAATGTGACATTATAGTGAGGAAACGGGAGAGCCTTTCAGCGTCTTTTCTTAGCTTTCAAACATATTAGGCAGTCACATCGGAGTGTCTGTACACACCAGGTATCACACCCGCCCGTTCCCTTAGCTGTAGCGTATGCACTTTACCCCTTAGGTGTTGATAGTAAGGTGAATAGTTCCAGCTGAGCATGCATTATAGTGACTTTATTATTTGAGTCTTAATTGTGTCAGAAAACTGATTGAAGCAATAAGTGTGGCGATTTATTCATATTTTTTGAATCGCTCTACATATTTTTGACAAAGATGTTTTAGTTTGATGCATGTTCCAGCTGACCGTTTGGTCACGATTGAGAGACGATTGTGAGACGTTTAGGGTATTTTTTACTGCTGTCTAGGTACTGCTAGGTACTGCAAACCTAGGTTCTAGGTTTGTATTTAACAGTATTTGTTTGCATCTTGCAATAAATATTAATATGTTTTTGATCACTTTGTGTTGTCTATTTGCCTGTTCTGTTCAAAACGTGTATGTGTTTTGAGGCACTGCTGGCCTTTCAATGTCATTTATAAATGCTTTATAAGGCATAAATAGTCCTCACTTTAGATGAGGTCACATAAAACACTTTACTAACGAGTAGTAACTACCTTAATAAATCATGAATTAATCATGAATTGCAGTATTTATGTGTTTATAAAGCATATATTAACATAGTCCCTAACCATTATATATATAAATGCATGAATAATGTACATCTAAATAAGTTATTAATCATTTACTAACACTTTATAAATTATCTTATTAATCATCTACAACTCCTTAATAATTGTTTTGTAAAATATATAATGCTTCATTTACAAATGGGGAATCCATCATTTATAAAGTATGAAAACACAATAATGAAACACATAGACGGGCTTATTAATCAAGAATAAAACATTTATAACTGTTGTTATGAACTGCATACTAATGAATTATTAATGTAGGAACAATGCTTTATCAATGATGAATTAAGTGTTTACTCATACTTAACTAATGCTTCATAGTGTGTAGTTATTATAAAGTGCTACCAAAAGTCCTGATAGCTTTAGTCTGATTACTTTTTTATAATGACAGATGGCCATAGAGATAATCACATTGTTACCTTGCTTACTTTAAAATGGTCCCTCTGGTTCCTTTCTTTTGCGGACTCCTTCCTGGCCTTTTTTAATATTTTCCTTGACCTCACTAAAAACATCACCTTGATTTCTTAGTCCTTCACTGAGGTCCTCTCTTGCCACCAGGCTGCAGACTTCTCTTCTGTTACCTGCCAATAATCACAAGTGTTGAGGAAATAGATGATCCAAATTCAAGTTTTTAAAAAGGATGAGAACATTAGAGAATCTTACTTCATACTCCTTTGGCACCTCTGAAGGAGACCACGCCTCCCTCCCAAACATCAGAAAGTAAGGACTGTACTTTGTAGTCAACTGTTTCTTGGTCCTGTAGTGTGAACGGTTCCCGCCCCGGGGAAAGCGGGACAAGCTTGCACACCTAACACGGTGGTAACTCCGTCGGCTGTCCCACCTGCGAGGATTAGGTTCCTCTTGGAGGTGTCGGAACAATACCTTCAGCCTTTTATCTCATCCCGTAGCTGAGTCGTTAGGATTTCTGAATTATTGTCTTTCTGAAAGCTCTAGGCGCTCTCAGTAGGATGTAACCCTAACACCCAGTATGAATAATTATGTAGGACATCTATACTTTGCTATTGCCTATTGTGAACATCTCACCATTTATGACTAACACTGCCAAGTCTTCACCCAGGAAACTTACCTTAAATGTTGTGTCTGTTTCAGCATTAAACACGTCTTTCACCTGCACTCCACTGTCATTGGATCTCCTGATCGGCCCTATCATTCACCTTGGTCTCAATAAATCCCTTAGAACTGCCTGCTTGTCTGTGTACTGTATTCGGGTTCCCAGTCTGTTCGTAACACAAATTTAGCATGATCTTACCTGATGTGTTTTTTAAAGTGATTTTTTATTTTTTTTAAATCAGCCGGGAAGAGAAAGAGTGAGACCAGTTGTTGACGTGAGTACATCCTGGTTCAAAACACACAGGCATCGTAGCCTCAGAGACGTCACCTTTGGCCATGTAGTTTTTCTCATAACATATTTTCAGTCTTATGACAAAATGCTAATTTCTTGACTTGCTAAATTATCTTTTAAATGGACAAAAATCAAACGTGTAACTCATGGCAAAATTCAAACAGGATGAAAAAAAGTCTTTCTTGCCATTGACTACTGTTCATATTTTTTCTTAACTAGTCTGTCTGGTAGTCGCTTGTCCCCAATATGAGACACGCTACAGAAAAACACTGGATCTTCCATTTCCCATAATGCAAATTGGTGGCATCTTTCCTGCCTCATTTGACAAAGATTCTTCAGAGACACAGAAATTACATTACATAACTGTTTAGTGCCCCAATCCTTGGAAGTATAAATACACACAAGTGTACCTTCTACTGTGTGTGTGAGTGAGAGAGAGGTGTAACAGTGAGAGCTCTCATGAATTCCTCTTTACTTTGGGTTCACAAGGCTAACTTGATATTCAAGAAGACAGAATTATGAAACAAGGGACAGCAGTGTTTGACCTTTTTGTTTTTATTCAGGTAGCAGCACCAATCAGCACTGACCTACTTACACACTGCAGCTCCAAACATTCACAACAGTCACACAACACACACGTGTACAAGCACACACAGACACGTCCCTGCAAGACTGCACCAAGCCCTTCTGCAGCTTTGCTGTACAGAGTGAGAGACCGCTGTCATGACAGAGAGAATGAGGAGAGGGAGATGAGAAGAAGGTTGGGAGAACACGAACGAGCGGGAGAGAGAAATTGATAGGGAGATTGGAAGAGGGCGAGAGAGAGACCTCTAGTTCCACAATGGTGAACTTTATAATGAGTGTGTTTTTCTTAACTGGTCCATTTCCACATCCATCCAATAAGTCTAAATGTGATTTATTTGACAAAATGGTTCGACTTTCTATGATGCCCATGTCTATGATGCATTCTAAACATCCACTTACATTTTTTTTCCTCGAGCTTTCAATCATATAACATGGTCTCCATCTAGATGGAGGTTGTCATGGAGATATGCAAACGCAAGCCTTTTAGGAACTCTCATCCGTTTCGGCTTGAGTTAAGAATGAGAAGTAGTACTTATATCGCATGACTTGTGTGATTTTTTGTTTCTAGAGCATGGAAGTTGCAGGAGATGATAGACTTAACATGATGGAAATCAGATTTTTGAGATGCAAACTGATGTGATTTTGAACAGATGTAAACACACCTGTCTTCCCTTGTTTATGGAATCTGGAAGTGGACTCTACAGTCACCTGGAATAATGGCAGTTGAAGCTACACTGAAACATTGGCACATTAAAGCAAAGGAGGAATGCAGCTTCAGCCATTTCTACACATATGACCATGGTGGAGTGAGTGTAGTGGTTATCTGATCCCTGATCAGTTTAACCACGATACGATCTGTGCAATGCATCAATGACTGCGTTTAATAATAGTTTTTGTTGTAACTGACAAAGTTCTTCTTCCTCTGGTGTCAGTTACCAAACAGCTTCAGGTGTATCAGCATCACCCTCTGGATTGAAGCAGAGATTTGAATGTCACCTGGGAAAACCAGGACACATTGCAATCCCATCGGTATTCTTTTAAAATCATTTAATTTCAAGCCTCTAAAATATTGAATATATTTAATAATAATCACAGTGAGATTGACGTACTTAACACTCTTTAACGTAATATCTAACAATGCTATCATATTTCTGTTATGATGATTTTTTCCAACTTTTCTCATCATACAGTAACAGACATCCTATGTCGATGCTCAACAGTGATGATATAGTACCAGTATAATATCATTGTGACTGTCAGTAATCAGTCTGAGTGTCCTCTCCAGATAACTGGGTGGAAATGTGTCCGCCACAGGTGCTACAGCCGTAGTAACAGCTGGTCAAACCCACATCCGGATCACCATGCCCAGCCTGACAGTGTGCGTCACAAACAGGAGAACACACACTACTGCAGCGTTACCATCATCAAACTAGAGGCCAGGTTGAGAAAGAAAGGGTGAAAGAAAGAGAGTCTCTCTGCAATGCAAGTGGGTGATTTTCACAGTTTCTTTCTGTCCTCAGACACACTACGCCTCCTTGCTCCACCCATCAGGACTGTGAACACACTGATAAATAAGACTGATTTCAGTGATTGCTGCGTCTTTGCCTCGTGCTGCTCGGTGTGGTGGGGGGGGGCAGCTTCACAAACTGACAGGACTTGAAGCAAGTGTTTGTGCAGACTGCACTGGCGTTAATTTAAAATACACCAAACAGCCCACTGCACAGCTGCAGTCACATTCTGTAGTGGTAACAAACACTGGGAACACTCTAGCAGCATGCTCAGGCCGATGTGGAGATACCATGAATATCAACCGCATGGATGACCTCCAGCCATCTTTGCACTTCACTTATCTTGTCATACGAGGAGGAGGATTTATTCTGATCCGCATCAGCTACGAAGCAACAGCAGATGGCCGGCTGGCTGGCTGCTCGCCCCAATGTCTGAGTGTGTGTCACCCGTCACAATGTGATTTCAAAAATCTGTGTGAACATGTTTACCGCTTTGTCTTATCTCGCTCGCCTGGTGACGATTTGCATTTGAGTCGGGGCGTGTTGTCAGTCAGACCGCTGCTGCTTTTTGCTGGCACTTGGAAGGTGTGCAAACAGAATGTAAGCCCACAATGCTTCACATCTTCAGCTCTCCTGAAGCTTTTTGCTAAGCACTGTCCTGGAGGAACAAACACACAGTCACACTTTTCCTCTACCTGCACGTACACACGCATACATACATACATAATGTTACTCGCTGCCAACAACTCTGTCACTGGCCTTACAAATATGGCAATGTCTGCTTTCCTCGGCCGCTGTGTGTCAGATGTCAGGGCCAGAAGTCGGCACCGGGCCAGCGGGGGTTTGTGTCCTCTGTCACAGCTTTCACATCCACAGCAGAGGACAAAGGATGGCCATGAAGACCCACACTCAGGGTCAAACGTTCTAACAAAGTCTCAAAGTCTGCTGATTGGCCTGGCCTGGCCTCCCCCCCCCCTCCCTCCCCAGCCCATGGAGTGTGTCAGTAGTTCAGGGCCGGGGGAGTGAGGGTCTGCAGTGGTGGCTAGCTGTTGTTCTCAGCCGTCATGTATTTTAGGGCAGCGAAGCCGTAGCGCCGTGACATGTTCTGCTGGAACTCCTCCTTCAGCGTCTTGAGGCAGACCCGGTACTGCTTGTTGGAGCGGAACTTGGTGATATCGAAGCTTGGCGCATGAGGCATGTGGATCATGTAGGCGTTGGGCAGAACCACAAACTCATACTCCTGTAGAGAGAGGACAGGAAGAGAGTCTTCATTACAACACCTCATATAAAGCTGCATTGGTTGTTTTTTTGTCCACATCCAGCCGACACAGAGCAACATTATCATTCATTTTTGTGTCCACCAATATTCCTTTGAGTTACAAAGTTTGAGTATAAAGTTAACACTAACCGCTATATAATTGGTGATTAGTAATTGGACTTGCATTTATATAGCTCCTTTCTAGTCTTCGGACCACTGTGTGGATGTGTGGATGAATGATACTGACATCTGCTCATCAGCGTCAACTTGGGGTTTAGTGTCTTGCCCAAACAATGTTTTAATAAGAAGAGAAAGAAATGTATATTATCTTGCGTGAACTAGCTAACATACGATACGTGTTTGACCTTCCAGCCTCACTTTGTTGTTTAACATTGCAACAATAATTCAACAATTGCTTCTGTGGCACTTTTCTTGTTTTTTTACCGTAAGTAAAGATGTCTGGCAGGGTCATTGTCAGCAGCAGCGTGCACGCTTTTATTGTGTTACACTAATCAGCAGAGTGTCCCAAAGCTAGGAAGTGAGACATCATCAAATACAGAGGACAAAAGAGGGGACAGAGAAGGGAAGGGGAATTAGAAGTAAGTGAACGAAAGGGAGGAGATGAGGGCAGGGGTAAATCTAAATGATGTTCTGTTCATACATAGGCTCTACAAAATGACCATAACCTTCAATAATTTCATATATTAAAATACAGTATTTTTTATTTATTATTCCCGATGTTATATATCCCTTCAGACGTTCATCAGTGAAACTAACTAGTAGACATGACTGGCCACTGTTTAATGTAGTGCGATCACACAGGAGCTATTGTTCAGATGATGTCTGGGGATAAATGTCTTTGAACTTCAAGCAGTCCTCTAGTTAAACTATCTAGTTATCCAAATCCCGCTTCACATGGATGGGTTAGTTTCCTCAAATTGTTGAAATAATCAAAGAACCAGCGTGTTGAGTCAAGATATTGCCTCCATTGAGGTCACCAAGGTCCGGACCTCCGTATTATCTGACTAAAACTCTCAGATCATCCACCATCATACACATGCTTTATAAGCACAGGCAATGGCGGTAACCTGATAAACAAGTCAGTCATCTTGGCGTTGTACAATTTTTTTGCTGCACCAAATTTAAGTTAGTTTTAGTCAGATAATACGGAGGTCCGGACCTTGGTGACCTCAATGGAGGGTAGAGCCATGCTCACAGTGCTGGCAGCATGGCTGTAGACTCTAGTTGTGTTACATAGTTATAGACAGGGCTGGCCAAAGGGGATACCGGGGGAATCCCCGGTAGGCCGACGGGGTTTTGGGCCGGCCCACCTCCATTACCAACCGGCCCTCGCTCTGAGATCGCCGACACCGACTATATTCTATGCTTCACAGAACACGTTCAATTTACTCTAATACTTAAAGTCAATAATCGCTGACTAAGATTTATACTGCTCCTCGCGATCTGTATTCACACTCATGGTTTCCATCTGTGAGCCAGCAGCACCCCTACACACACACACACACACACACACACACACACACACACACACACACACACACACACACACACACACACACACACACACACACACACACACACACACACACACAGCCCCAAAGAGGCGGGTCTATGAAGCAGTTTAGCCAATGATGCTTTAATGCTGATTAAAGATATAAATGAGTGACATACAATTTAGCCAATCAACGTCCTCAAATAGATTCAGCTTGGGGCAGATTCTGCCCCAGCGCTGCTCCTCCAAGAGCCGTTTCAGAGGAGAACTTTGGCGGAGAAACTGCACAATCAGACAGCAGGAAAGGGAAGCAGTACGCGAAGATTCTCTACTAGCTGTACACCAGACAGGTTTGGCTAGCTGGATGACGTCATGCTAATAACTTATTCAGCTTTTTAAAACAACGGGGACAGATCCAGCAAGGACAGTTAGGGAGTGAGAGACATGAAGCACCTGCTGAGACATGAGATTGAGATATATATATGCATGTGTGTGTGTGTTTTATATTATAGTGAATATTATTATATGATATATATATTATTATATGATTTATTTATTATTATATTATACTGAATTCCCTGTGTGGGTGACACAAATAAGATGTCCTGACGTGTTTGTCAAAGTGTTATTTACTGCTTTTTTCATGTTGGAATAAAAGTTAAATATTTAACTGCAAAGTAGTAATACGTGTTTGATACCTTAGTTGTTTTGCATTAAATCATTCTGGGATCTTTGCTGAAATTGATTGGATGTGGCTCAGCCCTACCTAGAACATGTTCCACCAGCTCCACTGCGTATAACCATCTGATATCATCATCACAGGACCCCTGCTGGATCCCCTGCAGTTTGCCTACTGTGCAAACAGGTCGGTGGATGATGCAGTTAACATGGGACTGCACTACATGCTGCAACACCTCGACTCCCCAGGGACATATGAAGGGTTCTGTTCGTGGACTTCAGCTCCGTGTTCAACACCATCATCCCGGAGATACTCCAACCCAAACTCTCCAGCTCACTGTGCAGCCTCCACCTGTCAGTGGATCACAAACTTCCTGACTGACAGGACACAGCAGGTGAGGCTGGGAAACACCACATCCAGCACCCGGACCATCAGCACTGGCGCCCCCCAGGGATGTGTGCTCTCCCCACTGCTCTTCTCCCTCTACACCAAAGACTGCACCTCAGAGGACCCAACGGTCAAACTCCTGAAGTTCAGACGACACAACGGTCATCGGCCTCATCAGGGCCGGTGACGAGTCTGCGTACAGGCGGGAGGCTGAACATCTGGTCCTCTGGTGTGGTCAGAACAACCTGGAGCTGAACAAGCTCAAGACTGTGGAGATGACAGTGGACTTCAGGAGGAGCCCCCCAACACTGCCCCCCCTCACCATACTCACACTGTGTCTGCTGTGGAGACCTTCAGGTTTCTGGGATCCACAATCTCCCAGGACCTGAAGTGGGCCCCCAACATCGACACCATCAGGAAAAAGGCCCAGCAGAGGTTGTACTTTCTGCGCCAGCTCAGGAAGTTCAACCTGCCTCAGGAGCTGCTGATCCTGTTCTAGTCCACCATCATCCAGTCTGTTCTCTGTTCTTCCATCACTGTGTGGTTTGGATCGGCCACCAAACAGGACAGAAACAGGCTACAACGGATTGTCAGGTCTGCAGAGAGGATCATTGGTTCCAGCCTGCCCTCCATCCTGGACTTGTTCACCTCCAGAGTCAGGAAACGGGCTGAAAGATCTCTGCAGACCCTTCACACCCTGGACACAAGCTGTTCACCTCCTCCCCTCTGGAGGGCGCTACAGGGCTCTGTACGACAAAACCACCAGACACAGGAACAGCTTCTTTCCACTGGCCATCACTCTCATGAACAATAAATAGGTTATACCACACTATTACCACCACTCACAACTCATGCCATTGTCTATAGGTTGATGCTCACATGTGTGTGTGTATATATATATATATATATATATATATATATATATATATATATATATATATATATATATATATATATATACACACACACACACACATTTTTTTTTCTCTTGGATATATATTTATACTTGTATTATAGCTAAATGTTTATACCTACATCCGTTCTACTTTTTTTGCTGCCCTTCTTGATTCTTTGTACATATATTTTTCTTGTTTATTGTACATTTGTGTTTGTACATTGAGAGCGGAGTGGAAACCGGAGACAAATTCCATGTATGCGTAAGCACACATGGCCAATAAAGCTGATTCTGATACTAGCCCAGAGTTCAGCATATTCATCGAGCAAACTATACCTACCTTGGAGTGTTACAATGGCGAGTATTATTTTATTCAATGTGTCCATCCAGGCAAATTGGTGGATCCAAATGTAAAAAAATTCTTTGTAATCATCCAAAATAATGTTAAGTGTGTGGGTATTTTTCCAAGTAGGCCACTGACTGGTCGATACGTGCGATGCATTGAGTGGGCAACGCGCCGTGTATTGAGTGGGCCGGTCTGACAGTAAACTCCCGGGACACTTTTTCCCCCCAGTCCGCCCCTGGTTATAGAGCTATGCTCACACTGCTGTACATTGCTGGTAAACTAAGCTAAGGTAAGCTGCTGAGCAGGTAGTGTAAAGTGTGTTTATCAGAGCTATTAGGGGTATTAACTGTCTAGTGGTACAGCAGCAATAGATGTGTGAAGCACCAAGCTGATTTAATAGCACTACAGAAAATAACTGATAAATGTTTACAGCAATGTATTTGGTATTTTAAGATACCTTTTGCATGAACTGCAGACTCATGAATTAAAGCGTGGAGAAGTGAGGTATACCGAGAGATTAAGCAGACAGTTTAGATTGGTAGATAGAAAGTAAGTTACTTGTGCATCCAGCTCCATGATGTGAGCCACCTTGTTCCAGCCAAAACCCACAAAGCGGCGGTCATACTCAGGAGTGTCCCTCCTAACCATGACGTAGGGCTCAAAGTCGGCTTCCCACTGCACCCTGTAGGGCGTGGTGGCTGTCCGCCATTTGGCAAAGTTAGTTGGTGCATGGCCTTTAGTCCAAACATGGTACCTAGAGGGAAAGAGAAGAAAAGGTTTTACCAAACTATAGTTGAAGGGAGTCTAAAGATGTGTGCTTCCACATCCAGTCTTTATGAGGGGAAGTGCCATTCATAGTTTCTAAAATATTAGGTGGCATTTGGATTTGAAACCTCTGTATCATGGTCTCAAAAG
This sequence comes from Lycodopsis pacificus, assembly GCA_028022725.1. Taxonomy (NCBI): domain Eukaryota; kingdom Metazoa; phylum Chordata; class Actinopteri; order Perciformes; family Zoarcidae; genus Lycodopsis; species Lycodopsis pacificus. The sequence goes on from CM051709.1 coordinate 3,366,709, forward strand.
TTTAGACTTTACTTATAGGGCCCCGTCTATCCTTGCTAGTTTCACATGTGTCTTTTTCATCACCCAGTGCCCACATTGTGGAAGAAGCAAATGTAGTTGGATCCATCTATGGGCTTGTTGTTCTTATAATGAGGCATAGTCTTGAGGCAGCATGATGGCCATCATTGGCCAAGAAAAACCTGGTCCAAAGTTAATTAGAATAGTATTATACTGTTATTTAAAGGACATAACTGAACATAAACTTGCTTGGCAATAAATGGTTCTGATTCTGATATAATTCAGATAGTAAGATGCGCCTACATCGGTGGGCTCACAACACACGCACACTCTGCTTGTTACAAACACAGGGCTGTAGCGGCACTCATCTTCCTCAATGAGATTTTCGGTGCATCTCCTCATAAGCACTCAAATGGAGTTGCTGAAAGCGCTTTGAGTGCTTGAAAGATTAGAAAAGTGCTATACAAGTACAGTCAATTTACCATTTATCATGGGACAGAGGATTGGGAGATAGTGGAGGCAGAGGGTCCACCGGCCAAGGACTACATACCTGTTCCTTCCCTCCCTCCTTTCACAAAACGATAAAGCAAAACTGATTCAGAACCAACCGTCAATGGACAGCGACAAATAGTAAACAGAGTGTCCTGTGGTAGGATTGTTTCAGACTCCTGTGATCCAAACATTTCCAATAACTCCAGAGGGTCCAGGGTGTTTACTCCAAGTCAGAATCTTCACATTTTCACTGCAGAAAACCATTTGCCTCTCCAATTTGCCAAATCTACCATAGCAATGCTCCAGGTGCAAGCGCACCTGGCTTTTAAAGGGAATGGGAGATGACGCTCTGATTGGTTTAATTCATGCTACGCCAAAAACAAACCTATGTTTAATTAAATGACTAAATACAACCCCTTTGCCCCTTGCTTTGTGGCCAGATTGTCCGTGGTTTAACAAAAGTGGAGTTGGACATGCCCTAAATGCACTTCAGACCAACCATTGTCAAACCTTAGTTACAGGATAAGCAATGCCGATTTCGTCCCGGCTGTGGAACAGTGGACCAGCTCTTTACCTTTGCAGGTCTATTGGAGGAGACAAGGGAGTTTGCCCGACCATCTACATGTGTTTTGTGGACTTGGAGAAGGCTTATGACCATGTCCCTCTGGGAGTCCTGTCAGGAGTACTGGTGGAATACAGGGTACCTGGGTCCTTTTATGGTCTTTATGCTTCCATCCTTGGGATTCCTCAGATGTAATAATGAAGGGTTCTACGCAGACCGCATGGCATGCAGCAGATGTGAGTAAGTATGTCTATTCCACTCCCTGTACTGATGATTCATTTGAATGTTTGGGACTTGTCTATTTGGTTTGAAATTTATTTAATCGGCTATTTAATCGGATAGTTGGTATTTTTATTTTTTTAAACTAAAACTAATGTCTGAATCTGACACAGTCTGGCTGTTGATGTATCAGATCAGTGGAAGAAGTATTATGATCCTTCACTGCAGTAAAAGTACTAATATCACACTCCAAGTAAATAACTTAACCGATGTAAGAGTATGTAATTATGCAAGTGGTCATAGTTTTGAAGCATCATATACTGTGTATATATATATATGTTATTAAACTAATAAGAATTAACACAACAGACACTATCTCTATTAGTACTGACTTCAGACCGGGCCTTCACTGCACAGTGCTCCGTTAATTTGTCTGTAAATATTAGCTGCTAGCGCTCTTGTAGCGCTAGGGGCCGTTCACATGTTGTGTCTAAAGACGTATTTGTAAAAGTCCTTCTCCTCTCCTGCCGAATCTTCATGCTGCTTTGAACAGAGTCATGTGGAGGCGTGGCTGCAGTAGGAAAATATGTGTTACCTGGTGTTTGTTGGTGCACACTGCAGCTAGAATAGAACCAGTTGAATAGAAATAAAACTCCTGCACTCCCTCTCTAACACCTCTAATGCCGCAGCAATTGTGGCAAATAAAAGTAGCAACATCTGCACCACAGACAGGGAAATGTAATGAAAAGCTTGAAGACATTGCTGGCTTCAGAAACAGATGTAGCTCACCTGAAGGTGAAGAGTGTGCCCATGTCCAGCTGAGAGAGCAGCTCAGCTTTGGACTTAGGGTAAGACAGACGGTATCGCAGCGTCTCAAAGGCTGGAACCACCAGGGCTTTCTTGGTATTGGCCATGTCCAGCTGCACCACTGACTTCCTACAGCCAGACACACATACGACTGGATTACATACTGTAAATTACTAAAGCAAGCATGTGCAAAATCTCATAAAAGATGTTCACAATTGTCTTTTTAAAATCTAAAGATAGGAAAAACGAAGCATAAAGGTGTCACAACACTACCAACTTAGCTGGTTTACGCCTGATTCTTTCTCCTCTTACCTGAGGTATTCGTACAGGCCGTACATAGGCAGGAAGTCGATGTCGGACAGGAACATGTAGGGTGTGTTGACGTGTCGCATGGCCACATTACGCAGCAGGTTGACTGGGTAGAACTGTCCCTCTTTGTAGACGATGTGGTAACCGACATTCCCACGGCTCATCAGCACCTCGGAGCCCTGAGCGTAGCGCAGGAACTGCTGGGCCTCAGCGTCGGACAGGTACAGGGCCAGGCTGATGGGGCCTTCCCAGTGCTTACAAATGGCCTCCAACATCTGGAGCCTGCAGGGGGTGAGACATGGGGATGGGTGACATCACAAAAACATTTCACTTTCAAGGCCCCAATGTCAAATTACTTATTTCTTGGTGCATGAAAAAAAAGCAGAAAATAACACTTTGACAAACACGTCAGGACATCTTATTTACAGCTAGTACAGAAGCTTCACATGTACTGCTTCCCTTTCCCGCTAGTCTGCTGTCTGATTGTGAGGTCAGGCTGATCTGATATCAGCTATTTCACTGCAGTTTCTCCTCAAAGTTCTCCTCTCAAACGGGTCTTGGAGGAGCAGTGCTCGTGCTGGCACTCACGCCCGCCTGTAGAGACTAGTCCGGACGGAAACGCGCAACTTGGGGCAGAATTGATTCTGCCCCACAAAGAAGGCTCAGCAGAGGTTGTACTTCCTGAGGCAGCTGAAGAAATTCAACCTGCCAAAGACAATGTTGGTGCATTTCTACACAGCCATCATTGAGTCCATCCTCTGCTCCTCCATCACGGTCTGGTACGCTGCAGCCACAGCCAAGGACAAGGGCAGACTGCAGCGCATCATTCTCTCTGCTGAGAAGGTGATTGGCTGCAATCTGCCTTCCCTCCAGGACTTGTTCTCTTTAAGAACCCTGAAGCGAGCAAGAAAGATTGTAGCCGACCCCTCTCACCCTGCACATGAACTGTTTGTGCTCCTTCCATCTGGCAGGAGGCTGAGGTCCATCAGAACTAAGAACTCACACCACATCAACAGTTTCTTCCCATCCGCAGTTGGGCTCATTAACAGAGCCCGGGACCCCCACTGACTCTGTCACCCCCAGTGCAATTTCCTACCAATCACTCCCCTGCACATCCCTTCTAGGTTTCTTATTGAAATGCACTCGACACTTTTACATTACACTTACATCTCACTTGATTATAGTCCTGTTATCTGTTAGTGCACTTTATTTTATATTTTACTGTATTTTATATGCTTCTACTTTTTGCACGTGTTGATTGTTAAATGTTATGCACCACCCGTCATGTCAAATTCCTTGTATGTTCACCATACCATGGCAATAAACGGTTCTGATTCTGATTATAAAGCTGCATAGGACCTTCATTACTCAAAATGTAAGGTGACTAAAAATGGCAACCATATTTTCAGTTCCGGCAACCAAAAGCTGTTTCTTTTAGAAAGTTAGTGTCCACTTCCAGCAGCTTGCAATGAGCCACTGGTTTTATATGCAAGATGTTTGCAGCCAATAATGTTCAGGTTGGGGTTGCTTGAAACAAACTAGTTCTATCTGTGTGAAGCGGTGTGTTTATTGCTGGAAATGGTTGTGGAAGTAAGTGCTCTAATATTCTGTCACTTATGGGACTGTAACCCTGGAATCCCTTCGAAACCCAAGCACACCTGTTGCAGCACAAAGGTATCTCTGAAAGTTCTCAATTTACGTGTAGTGGACTATTACCATATATTGTAACAGACTAAGGTTTGTTACCGTTATTGAAGAACAGTACCTGTCCATAGAAAGCTGGGCAACTAGCGTGACGTCAGTGTTGTCAGAGCTGGGTTCATACTCATAGTGGAGGAAGTAGAGGTGCGTTCGGTGGACGGTGAACCGTTCTCGGCGAAACTCGTAGCAAGGATCATCTTCGTCCAGCTCTGACAGAGTCTTCTGAAGCTGCAGGCAGAGAGGAGAGAGACACCAACAGTAAGACATTTTATGGACAATGTTGGGCCGGATTTCGGAAGCAGGATGACGGACACAGACAGTACGTGTAAACTATTGATGTTACGAGATGTGCCGGCGCTTCGAAGCGTGTGTCGAGTAATGGAGGGGGCGTTTCCTCGAAGCGCGTATCGAGGCTTGCTTCATTTAGGGGAGGAGCCAAAAATGATGACGTCCGAAGCCTCGCTGCCCGGCTGTACCACGTGACTGCTTCGGGAAGTGGTTCAGATTTTGCCGGGAGGTTTGACAGCAATATAAACCCCTCAGGCTCCATTCAAAATGTGGGTTGTTGGTGGAGAGTTGCGGTCAGTTGAGAGTTTGGATAGCGTTTATATAGTTTGGAGAGTTTAGCGAGAGAGAGATAGTTTGGAGAGAAGGATAGGTGATAAGATGGAGCCAGCTAGGAAGAGGAGGATTTCCCCTGTGTGGGAACACTTTGATTTGATAACTCCTAATAAGGTAAGCTGTAGTGGCCATTTGTCGGCTAAATCAAACTTAAACAAATAATAATCAAACGCCACTGATGCACCGTGGTCAGTGTTCTTACGCAGCCAGAAGAGAGTGAATGTCCAAGCAGGATTCCATTTTCGTGTATTTATTAAATAAAGCAAATAAAACAAACCAACGAACAAAACTCCTGTCGTGCTGTCTCTCCTGTCCTGTGCAGTGCAATGCTGCTGTGCAGCTGGTAAAAACTATACGCCCACCCTGGTGGGCGTATATACGCATGCTGGTCCTATCTTTCTCCTTGTTTAAATAGCAACAGGTGCCCACAGTAATTACCCAAAAAATAATATAACTAAACAAATTACTATTAAAGAGAAAAAATGATCTTAATATATAAACATCTACAATAATTAAACAATATTACCTACAAATGAAATAACAAAATACAATATCAAATAAATAGCTCCAACATTCCGGCCCCTAATTGTGCATAATATCACAATTATTATTATCAAACGAGCTATTCCTACAATAAACATGACCTAAAGTTAATCTTCTTCTTGACACCTACAACAAAAAAGAAAGATTAGAGAGAGAGAAGATAGAGGTGAAGAAAACATCAGTCCATGATGTTTAGTCTGCTGCTTCCAAAAGCAGACAGAGCTTCGTCACTGGCCTCTCCAGAATGCTGGTCCTGGTTTGAAGTCGCACAGACCGCACCAGCCCCTTTGTATCTGGTCTTGCCTCCAAAACTTTCCCCATCATCCAAGATCCTCTTGGAGCTGTGGAGTCCGCAACAAGGACAATGTCTCCAGTAGTGAGGCTTCTTCTTGGCCTTGTCCACTTTTGTCTCTCTTGCATCATAGGCAGGTACTCAGAGATCCATCTCTTCCAGAAGAGTTCAGCCATGTACTGTACTTGCTTCCACCTTTTCTTGATGTATAGATCGCTTTGAATGAATAGTCCTGGTGGCATGATTGGTTTGCCCTTTAACATCAGAATGTGGTTTGGTGTGAGAGCTTCAAGGTCATCTGGGTCATCTGAGACTTTTGTGATGGGTCTGTCATTTAGAATTGCTTCAACCTCACAGAAAATAGTCTGGACCCCTTCATCGTCCAGAATTTGTTGTTGCAGAACTGAGGTGAGAACACCTTTCACTGAACGAATCAGGCGCTCCCAGATGCCGCCTTGATGGGAAGCTGCTGGGGTGTTAAAGTTCCATTTTATGCCATCCTGGACCAAAGCCCTTTGAATTTTGTCATGATTCAGAACAGCCAGACTTTCCTTCAGCTCCCGGTTGGCTCCAACAAAGTTTGTGCCATTATCCGACCTGATAGTGGAGACTGCACCGCGTCTACAGATGAACCTTCGTACTGCATTTATACAGGAGTCTGTGTCTAGTGTATATGCCACTTCCAAATGCACAGCACGACTGGTAAGACAGGTGAAAAGCACTCCATATCTCTTCAGAAGACTTCTTCCTCTTTTAACATTGATGGGCCCAAAATAGTCAACTCCAACATTTGTAAAAGGAGCTTTAACAGGCACCACTCTCTCCTCCGGCAAGTCTGCCATCTTCTGTTCACCAAGCTTTCCTCTGTTGCGTCTACAAACAACACAGTCAGATATGACTTTCCTGGCAGCGGAGTTTGCATTAATGATCCAGTACTTTTGCCGTGACCTTGACAGCATGTGATTTCTTCCAGCATGTCCCAGCTGATGATGGATATGGCGCAAAATCAGCGTGGATACATGCAGGTCTTTGGACAAAATAACTGGATGTTTGGATTCTGCTGGCAGTGCTGCTTTACTCAGCCGACCACCAACTCTGAGGATTTCATCATCCATCACTGGGTCCAGTTTGTACAGCGAACTTTCTTTGTGGATGTTTTTAAAGCATCCTTTCAGTGAGGCAATTTCAGCTTTGAACTTGTGTTGTTGTACATATTGAATGATTGACTGCTCTGCCTTAGCAAGATCTTCAGGTATTACTCTTTGTCCTTTGAGTGTGGCTTTAAAGCTTTGAACTTTTCTTTCCACTTCATGCTCCTGATTCTTCAGATCGTCCTTTCTGAGGCCTGCAGAAGCACAAAACTCCTTTCTCTTCTGTCCCAATAACAAGAGACGTTCTTTGACCTTCAGAAACCAAGCCACAGATGTTTTTAGTCTAGTCCAAGATGAAAAATAGTAGATCAGGTGGTTGGTAGCATTTTCCAAATCCTTGATGATAGCATTTACCATTAAGTCCCTTTTGACCTCTGGGTCATCTGCAGAAATCACATCAAGATTCACATCAAGTTTAGGCCACTCCTTCTTTGACTGATAGAGAAACTCAGGTCCATTTATCCATCTCCTGCCTTTCAGGAAATCCTCAGCTCTCATTCCTCTTGATGCTTCATCTGCTGGATTATCCTTGGAACCCACATATCTCCACTGATCTACATCTGCTGCTTCTCTGATGAAAAAGGTTCTGTTTGCCACAAAAGTGTGGAATCGTCTGGTTTCACTAGAGATATATTTAAGGACTGTTGTGCTGTCCGTCCAGAAGACTGACTTCTCCAGCTTGAGTTGCAACTCTTTCCGAAGCATTTTATCCACACGAACTGCAAGAACTGCGGCTGTGAGTTCCAGTCGAGGAATTGTGGTCTGCTTTAGTGTGGCAACTCTGGCCTTTCCCAAGAGAAATGCAACATGTACTTTATCATGAGTTTCCAATCTCACGTAAGACACAGTTCCATAGCCCACTTGACTGGCATCAGAAAAGTGGTGAAGTTGTGCTGTAGCAGGTTCTCCAAAGTCTCTGGGCTTAATACAGCGGTCCACTTTGAACTCAGACATCCTTTGTAGGTCCTCAAGCCAATTAGACCATTGTTCAGAGAAACAGTGGGGAATAGAGTCATCCCAACCCAAGTTTCTCCTACAAAGCTCCTGCAGTAACAGCTTGGCTGGCATGCTGAATGGGGCTAGAAATCCCAAAGGGTCATAAAGTGAGCTGACCACTGACAAAATGCCTCTTCTGGTGTTTGGCTGTTGTTGTAATGATGTCCTGAACTTGAACTTGTCAGTTTCAATGCACCACTCTAGTCCTAGTGCTCGCTCCATTGGCAGTTGGTCTGTATCCAAATCCAGTTCCACCATTTCTTTTGGTCTTTTGTCCTCAGCGATTGACAGCAGCACTGTGCGGCTGTTGCTGATCCATCTTGAAAGATTGAATCCTCCTTTATGACAGAGAGCATTCAAATCTTTGATCATGTGCAGTGCCTCCTCCTCTGACGCCATGGATTTCAGGCAGTCATCCACATAAAAATTCTGTTTGACTGTATTTGTCACTTCTGGAGGGAAATGTTGGACATTATCATCTGCAGTTCTCCTCAAAGCATAATTTGCACAACTTGGTGAGGATACAGCTCCAAACAGATGTACTTTCATCCGATACTCCAGTGGAGACTGCGCAGTGTCACCATTAGACCACCAGAGGAAGCGGAGAAAGTTGATGTGCTTTTCTGAGACATGAACTTGATGAAACATGGCTTGGATGTCGGCCATTACTGCAACGGGCTCTTGCCTAAATCAGACGAGGACTCCAATAAGAGTGTTAGTGAGATCAGGTCCCTGCAAGAGCTGGCAGTTCAGTGATGTCCCTTTAAAAGTTGCTCCACAATCAAAAACAACTCTCAGTTTGCCTTTTCTGGGATGATAGACTCCATGATGAGGGATATACCACACTTTTCCATCACTTTGTTCGAGTTGATCAGCAGGTACCATCTCAGCATATCCTTGAGTTATCATGTTGTTTAGGAATGCGGTATATTCCTCCTTAAATGGAACATTCTTGACAAATTTTCTTTTCAGGCTTCGGAGGCGCTGTTCTGCAACACAGCGATTGTTAGGCAAGACAGAATTTTCCTGTCTGAAAGGTAAGTCAATACAGTAATGGTCTCCAGTTAATACTGTTGTGTTGCTCATGACATTCATGAACTTGATGTCTTCTCTGGACATTTCAATCTGCTCCTCCGATGATCTCTCATTAAAGTCATGGTTATACTGTTTAACCAGCATTCCTTGCAGATGTTCCACAGAGATTCGGTTGGCTGTTACAGCAGGGCAGCCACTCTTACTCCTACTGCTTCCGCCTCGAAGTGGACCATTAATGACCCAACCAACTCTGGTTCTGACCGCATAAGGTCCTTCATCCTGGCTGTTTATCAGCTCCCAAGGCTCCATCACTTTTGGAGCATCAGTTCCAATTAGTAGCTCAACACCTGCGTCAATGTCGTGGAGCTTAACATCCTTGAGATAAGACCATTGATCAAGATCCTCCTCTCGTGGGACGTTGAGTGCAGAAACAGGCATGCTCTTTTGAGTTAAAACATCAGGTAACTCAATGAAATCGTTTGTGCTCATACCAGACACTTCAAGACCTGACAGAATATGTGCATTTACGATCTTCTTTTGACTCATTGTTCTCAGCAGAATACTAGTCCTTTTACCCTTCAAGTTCAGTTTTCTTGCCAAGTCCTCTGTACAGAATGTGCCGGAACTCCCTGGATCCAAGAAGGCATATGTCTGCACAGTTTTGTTACCTCTCTGGCTCTTGACTTTGACTGCGACAATAGAAAAGATGGAATTATCTTCATAACCAGCCCCAATATGGCCGCAGGTTTGAGACATGGTGGTTGAGACACTTGGAGGGCTCACAGACTGTTGGGCTTGTTGAAAGGTTGTTCTTTTATCTTGCCACTCTATGTGAAGGACTCCTGGGTGCTTTTGGTGACACACATTGCAATCCAAGCGACTCATGCAGTCTTTGCTTGTGTGGCCTACTTTCAGGCAACCAAAACAAATACCCCGTTCTTTGATAAAGTTTATTTTATCACGATGTCCTTTTACTTTAAACTGTGAGCATTTATCCAATGAGTGACAACTTTGTGTACAAAACAGACAGTTGTGAAGAGAGGAAGACTTGTTCTTGTTTCCTGTGTACTGAGTGATGACTCCTTTCACTGCAGTAACATTGGTGGCAAAGCTGCTTCCCTTTTTCCTTTGCTTCAAGTAACTAACGTTGGGGACCTTCAAGTTGGTAGGTTGTGAGTCCTGAATGTTGCCAAAAAGTGGATCTGAGGCAATTCTGACTTGTTTTTCAATGAAAGCAACAAGATCCTTAAACAGTGCTCTCCGGCCACTTCGCTCTTGCAGATCACAAGCAACATTTCTCCACCGTTCCCTTAACTTATAAGGAAACTTCAAGATGATGCTCCTCATATTAGATGGTAGGTCCAGTTCCTTCATATGCATCATTTGCTCTGTTAGATTTGAGCATCCTCGAAGAAACAGGGAAAATGATTGCAATGCTTTAAGATCTTCACTTTTGACAGGCGTCCAGCTGAGAATCTTCTCCATATACGTAGATGCAATTTTGTATTCGTTTCCAAAGTGCTCTGCGAGAAGACTTTTGGCTCGGTGGTATCCCTGATCTGAAGGTAGATGTTGACAACTGCACACCAAGTCTCTTGGCTGCCCCCTGGTGTATTGTTCGAGAAAGTGTAAACAGTCACTCCAATTAGTTGTCTTCTCCTCCACTCCATTTTCAAAAGCTCTGATGAAAGACCTGTACTGAAGAGGGTCTCCATCAAACACAGGAATGTTTCTTACAGGCAGGACAGAGCACAGATTTTGCTGGACCAGCAGAGCAGCGATGTCATTTTGTCTTTGCATCACATTTACAATGTCATTCTGATGGGGTTGAGGTTGCACAAGTCCTGCTTGATTTTCAGTCACAGTTTGTGTCGCTTGAACTGGAGCATCAGTCTTTACTGGTGGCTCATCAATTTGTGTTTTTGACCTTTGTTTAGGCCTAACAACCTGTGGTTGCGTTATGGGATCAGACACAGAAATAACATCCCTTTCAACAGGAACAAAGGTGTAGGCATGGAGATTTAATAGTCTTGCTTCTTTGAACTTGTTCCTTTCAACATAAGAGTTCATTCCGTCTGAACATTTTGAGCCACGCTGGGATGAATTTATTTCCAAGACATGAAGCTTTGCATTTGTAGCTGCCAATTCCGTTTCAAGTTCAAATTGTTCCTTTTCTTTCTTTAACTTTTCCTTTTCCCTCTCCAACATTTCCTCCTGAGCTTCTATTAGATGTTTCCTTTTTAGAGCAGCAACACGCTCCATCAGAGCTGCCTTGTCAGCCTCAGCTCTAATGCGTGCAGATGATGTTGATGAAATCCGTGATAGCTGGGAATGTGTCTTTACAGAGTTCATCTTTACACTTAACACATTAGAAGCACTGTCTTCAGGGTTTATTTCATCTGCAACACTTTGGTGGTCGAGAGAATCTTTATTTGGCTGCACATATGGGTAACCCATTTCAGACAGCCAGCCTTTTACCTTTTCAGTGAAGTCATAGAACATTGTCATTTTATCTTTGAAGTACAGATTTTGCCTTGTAACTTCATCTTGAGGTAAAGGTAAGCTCACAAAAGATGTGTGCATGTCATCTGCATCTTGGTAACACTTGATGAATGTAAAAAGCTCAGCATTCACTGAATTTACATTTTTATTGGAAGTCATTAAATCACTTATGTTTCTCAAACACTTTTTGGCTTGTTTGCATTTTGCAGTCCTCTTCTGCCGGTACATTTCCGTGTAGAACTCCAAGCCTTTAGAAGTCATTTTAATGTCCCTTCTTGCTGACGGCATTTCAACATCCTTCGCCTGAACGTCAGACATTTTGAACACTTCCAAACTGCTTGTCACACATCAATCAAATCCGTCGGACGTGAATGCAGGTAAAGTGCAGCAAAAAACAGCAAAGGTGCTTACAGGCCGCTCCTCCAATTCACCACACACACTGAAGTCGGGCTTTTTAATGAATGAAAGCCGCCGATAGTGGTGCGCGGGTGTTGCGCAATGTTCATTTGTAGCGACTGAACGCAGTCAGGCTTAAACATCCAGAAGCACGTACATCACTGTGAATACAGACTTTTAAACTCCACTCGTTTCACCGTCTTCCTATACGGCAGTCGTATCACGTACCCGTTTCTTCTGAGATGTTTCAGCGCTGTGTTGATCTGGTCCAGAGCAGTTGTCCCGCTGATATTGAATCCAAGAGTGATGAATGAAACAATCCTCTTTGATCATCCATGCGAAATCCAAAAACGATCCAACCCGTTGTGGCTGTGGTGGGATCGGTCCTTGAGTCCAAGAGCTAAGTCTTTACTTTGAGTCCAAGGGCGTAGTTTTTACTTTGAGTCCAAGGGCGTAGTTTTTACTTTGAGTCCAAGGGCGTAGTTTTTACTTTATGTAGTGGCCATTTGTCGGCAAAATCAAACTTAAACAAATAATAATCAAACGCCACTGATGCACCGTGGTCGGTGTTCTTACGCAGCCAGAAGAGAGTGAATGTCCAAGCAGGATTCCATTTTCGTGTATTTATTAAATAAAGCAAATAAAACAAACTAACAAACAAAACTCCTGTCGTGCTGTCTCTCCTGTCCTGTGCAGTGCAATGCTGCTGTGCAGCTGGTAAAAACTATACGCCCACCCCGGTGCATGCTGGTCCTATCTTTCTCCTTGTTTAAATAGCAACAGGTGCCCACAGTAATTACCCAAAAAATAATATAACTAAACAAATTACTATTAAAGAGAAAAAATTATCTTAATATATAAACATCTACAATAAATAAATAATATTACCTACAAATGAAATAACAAAATACAATATCAAATAAATAGCTCCAACATAAGCTAAATCTAACTCTATTTCAGACACATTAGTTTTGCTTATCAAGAACTGTATTTTCCACAGTTTCTTATTTTATTCAAAGGTGAGGTGTTTAGTGTGCTCCAAGGAGTTGGGGTACAATAACAACACCTCATCCATGCTAAGGCATTACCGTGCCTTGCATGAGAATAAGGAGGAAACTGGAGCTTCACCCAGTCATGGTAAGTCACCACTGTGGAGGTCCAGTGCTACCTTTCCGAGCCAAATATAAGCAGGCTGGAAAACCCTCTGGAGTACTGGGAGAGGAAAAAATTCCTGTATCAAAATTTATATAGACTTGCTCTTGCAAATGTACACACAGAATACATTCAAAAAATATTTTATTATGCACATATGTGATAATTTATGTACAGAAATGATTTGGTCATACATTTTTGTAATTCATAGTCATTCCCAACAGCCATAACAGACACAAAAATTCAATGCATCACATTATGTGGTTCAGATACAGCTGCCTGTGATTATACACTTGGCCAGTAGGTGGTGTCGTGTGCACATGAAGCTTCGAGAAATGAACCCTTTCTCGAACCAATTGGCTGAAGTGGTTCGATGCCTCATGAGGCTTCATCTCGCCATCACTAGTGTAAACCAACCAGGTGTTTATTTCACCGACAAAAACAAACAAATGGCATAACTCTTTCAGGGACCACGGGCAGCATGTTGTCCTGGCAGCGACAGCACTAGATGTAATTATGGCAGCCTTATAGTCTGCCACTAACGCGGACCTCCACATCACTAAGATAGGTGACTCTGCCCCTTACTCTACAACACAATCCCCTCATCTACAACAAATACATTAAAATAGATACCTAACATTCTAAGGTCAATTATCTATATGATCTCTATTGTGGTAAGACATCACCATAGAGATCATATCCGGCCCGAACAGGATTCAATTTTAAATGGTGCTCTTGTACCCTGGGGACTCTTTTAGGATGAACACCCTGGAGAGGAGACACAGCAGAGGTAAGTGCTTTGAACATGCATGTTATTTGACAGCACTATTAATATATTCAATCATTTTAGTTAAAGATAACCAAACCACTAATATGTTTGTGTCTACAGGCCTGACCTTCAATACTGACTCCTGAGACCATATCAGAACCGTACAATAAACATTCAACTCTCATGCTGCGGTCACACCGGTCACGGTTTTTTTTTGACGCGCGTCGAGATTACATACAAAGTCTATGCACAGATGCGATGAGACTGGCGCGCCGCGATTTTAGTCTCATCGCGTCTGTGCATAGACTTTGTATGTAATCTCGATGCGCGTCAAAAAAGAAACGCGACCGGTGTGACCGCAGCATCAGTATGCGAGTCTCTTATTGTCTCGAACAGTCCACAAATGCCTGCAATGGAGAGGGTCTTTGTCACAGATGTTGGGGTCTGGCGGCCACCTACTGGCTGGCTAAGCTCCTCACATGCTCAGTCCTCCTTTCCAAAACCCGACATGGAGCCAGAGCAAACTCTGGCATGGAGTCAGTGAAACATCTGACCTGAACTCTGATCCCTGCCCCCTTCGGCCTAACCCCCTCCTTTCACAGCTGAGGCGGACACGCCATTCGCCGACAGCCAGTCTCCCGCTGAGCGGGCAGACTGGTTATAACCCAGTGCACAACGAAATCGCCATCTTCGCTCGGACTCCCCGTCCTGGCTATAGAAGACACCAGCCTCCTAACTCCAGCATCGCGCGGGCGACGGAAGCCACGAGGAACCCGCGGCCTGAAAAAAAGCCTCGAACCCTCACCAAACCCTGTCGGGTCACAGAGCTATCTTCGCTGGCCGAAGATAGCCGTGTTTTCTTTTTGAGTCAAGGCCCTCTCACTCCACCGGGACGAATCTCTTCCACGATTCCTCCCTGTGTTGTTTTTCTTTTGCGTGCACATTCCGGCAGAAAGAAGCTGAAACCTCCCTTCTTCCCCGATGACTTCCCTTCAAGACCACGCCGTCTTAAGCTGAAGTAAGATCATCCTCTCTGCAGCGAGGATTGATCACGTCCAGCGCCCGCTCCAGAACGAGCCGCGTCAACGGACCGAAACAGCCGCCGCTTAAACAGCCGCGCTGATCTACAAGCAGCCCCACTTTTTCCTTCAGGACAAAGAAAGCACGATTCTCAGCGGCCACTCTCCCCGCCACAAAGAAGCGTCTCCAAAGTAAGGTCATTTGTGCATCTGGGCTAGCTTAGATTAAATTAACTTAAGGTTCATTCAAGTAAATTCATGTATATGTTGATATTCCCGTGTTTTTGTGTGTTTCGTTACTATTGCGTAATATCAAGGTATTGCGCAACACTCAGCGGGCCCCAGCTCCGCTCCACTGTGCATTGCCCGTATTCTGTTCGCGTTAAAGACACCGTCGCAGTATACGGAGGTAAATACACAAACATCACGGACCAGAGAAGCTCCGTTTGTATTGTGTATTAACTGCATTGACTGTTTTCTTTGGGATTATTTTCATTCATTTGTATTCAACTTTGTGGGATATTTCTCTCTTCATTAACTCGGCTCTGTGAGTGAGCTGAGTGCCGTGTTCATCACTGCGTAAGCTGCCGACAGTTCAAGACGACAGCGGTATGCTTATGCATGATAGAATAACGTACATATGCTCCTCAGGATATCGCAGCAGAAGTTGGATTTATGTTGACTTACGATTTCTCTCCACCTTTTCTTGGCTCACCCTCCTGCCAACACAGCAGGAGGTGACCCTCTCTCTCTCTCTCTCTCTCTCTCTCTCTCTCTCACGTGCTCACACACAGCGACCCCCCCTCTCCTCCGCCAGTTTGCCCAAGTCACTCGACTAGGCCATCTAGTGGTGGGTCACGGTAGCACCTTAAGGTTCACCCCCCCCCCCCCCCCGTTTGTCTAAGTCCCTCGACTACGCCATCCGGTGGTGTTCAGCGGTAATACCTTAAGCCCTTCCCCTTTTAACCCACAGTCTCACCCCCCTTCTGCTTGGTGGCCAGCGGCCATCTTTGTAGTCTTTGACTGTGAGTGTTAAGGGCCCTCACCCCCCTTCCTTTTATACACAGACACACACACACACACACATGCTTATATACACACCCTCCTCCCCTTTCATTCATTTCTTTAGATATTAGGTACATAAAATAGTATGATGGCGTTTGTTGATTGTGATATTAATTGATCTGATCTTTTATTATTCTAATTTAATAAACTCTATTATACTTTAAAGAGCAGTCGTCTGTGATTAATGGTGCATATGTATGTGATGATCTGTATGTAGTAGTCTGCGCTCGGATTCACACCTTCACTGTCACTGAGGAGTGACTACTAATTATGAGACTTAGTTTTATCGTTTGGTTATCGGTCCCTGTTCGCAGGGTGGTGCCCCGTTATTATTAATAATCATTAATAATTGTTATTCACATTAATAATTCTATTGATGTCAAGAATTCAGTTTCTTAAAAGCTGATAACTCAAACACAAGCCCCTATTGATCCCAACACAGACAAGAAGGTTAACCACTGAAGGTGATGCTGCATCACAGTCTCTAGACCGCCAGTGACTCTGTCTCAAAAACTGTACCATGATCGAAATAGGGTGAGAACAGACTGATTATGAATCACTTCATATCTAACGGGAATGGACTGCATTTGTAATGCTTTTATCCAAAGCACTTTACAATTCATTTACCCATTCACACACAGACTCATACAGATATGCAGAGGGCTGCTGTGCAAGGCCTAACCATCAGGAGAATTCTGCTGATGGGCCCCTCCTGGACAAGTGGTCAGGAGGGGCCAGGGATCAAACCGTGGAACCTGCGCTCAATGGAAAGTTGGATAATCATGTTCATCTATGTGAAGCAGCATTCATTTAAGGTAAACTTCTGTATTTTTCTATCTTGCTTTCCCATGTTTGTGTCTAAGTGACTAATGTTGACAATCATTTCTGAAACTGGTCTGGTGTTAACAGAGAACGCTGCAGGCTCTGTGAAGTTATGTTTGAAGAATGAACTCAGAAGCTCATCTATTGTGGCATTTCAGGGACAGGGGAACATTTCTCATCCTTTAAAGCTTGCAGAGTTTAAAGCTAAAGACTAAAATGGTCACGAGTAGAAAAGGACAAGCTCGTGTCATGTGTGAGCTGGAACCAAATTGTTCCATGGGGAAGATCTAAGTGTCATTGCCAATAAACACGAGCTTACATGGATATTTATGTTGCCCTGGTGTAATAAGTTAGGTTTTGAAGAAAACGGATAATATTAACTGACAATATTAACGGCAAACCAGAGTAAAAAAAAAAAAAAAAAAAGACAAACACTGAGTGTTTTCAGTTTGAGCAATGTGTTTTGATTGGTTAATCGAGGTATCATTCAGCCCCACTTGCTGTAATTGGTTGTAGGTAAAGGAGAGGGTGGGGTTAAGAGAAAAGAATGGGAAAGAAAAAAAGCGTGAAGGAAGGAGGAGAGAGAGCGAGAAGAGAGGGTTATAGATAAAGAACGGGAGAAATGAGAGTTTAGATAGTTTATGACAATGTCCTTTACCATCAGTCACGAACCGACAGTACATTTCTCGTTATGTTTGGTTTAGGCATTAAAACGAATTGGTTAGTGTGAGGGGAAAATCATGGTTTTGGTCAAAATCAACTACTTTCTTAAGTTTAGGGAACCTTTGTCACCATGAAAAAAACAACAATCTTGACTGTTGGTAGGTACCGGCAAAGAGACCGTGGACTCCAGTGTCCGTTGCTATTTTAACCCAACCATCCAGTCACACTACTTCAGCCTTTGCTTCTGACGATAGAGTCATCACTCATATTGCCATTAAAGGTTGTTGCCAATTAAATATAAATCAACATCTTACTTAGGCATTTGAATTAAACACTTTTTACTGGGGTTAACCCTAACCCTTCTGTGTCCATGTCTACACGTGTACAGGATATTTGTGGTAGTTATGCTGGAGCAGCATGGAATAAGTTGAGAGGGCTTTTCTGTGTCCCGGTCTGCCACCTCTAATCTTACATACATCCATTTAGCACCAAGCTGTTACAATTGATTACAAATAAAATGCAGTTTTCTCCCTGATTAGCTCTCACCAAACACAAATGGTGATACAGGATTTGCTGAGCACAAACCTGGAGTCTTTTGCACAGTGTACTGCAAAAATGACGTTAATGGAGCAACACATCAACCAAAGTATGAATGGATGTCAGCCTTCTGTACTCTGGTCTATGTAACTTGTTCAAGAACTCTAGAATCACTGAAGCTCAAAGATTTGGGGAACAGCAGAGAGAAGTGGCTGAAGGGCTGTCAGCAGAGGAGCTGTTGAGAGGCATCGCTCTGCTTTGAACGGCATTATTAGTGGAGCTGCAGTGAGTGACTGGGCTGCAGTGGCCCTGTGGAGTCTGGTCTGCAATCTGCAGCCAATCCCTCAGTGACTTCATTAGTCTAATCATCACTTGAATGGGATTTAAATTGGTGCTCAAACTCTGAAAAATTGAGTGAGCAAACTATTTCCTGAGTTAAGGACACATTAGAATTGAGTGTTGGCAAAAAAAGGCTCTTGCGTACCATGATGGGAAATAATAACGTGATTAACTGACCACAGTGCTGACACTTAAATAATTCTATGGTCCCATAGTGGCTGATTCTGTAAAAACCCAACTCCAGACCATGGTGAACTTCAGCAGCTTAGAAGCTGAGGAGGTGTGAATGAATGACTCTATACAGTATACTGGGCACTTACAGGGTGTGTCAGGGCCTTGTTAAGCAGGTTATACAACATGTGGTCCAATCATGTTGACACCTCTTCTGAATGGACACACTGGAAGGTGGGCTGAAAAGCCTGCTGTCATAGTCTGCCTCTTTAATCTCTCTCAGGGAATTCTGTGTTTTTTGTTTGTCCTTGTAGTGTGGACAAGATAGATTGTATCAATAATAAAAAGCAGCTTGCTCTACTGAGGAATCCAGCTGTTTCAGCAGAAAAAGGACAGTGGTCAGACTGTCTTCCCCTGACTGATTGATACAGAATTCAATGGACAAAAAAGGTTTACAAGCCGGCTCAATGAGAAATATACAGGGAGAAATATCATTTTTTTAGTCACCCTAGTGCTGTGGCTCTAGAAATGCCAATGTTAGTCAGTTGCCCATACTAGTTCACAGTAAAATATTTAGGGTTGGGTTTCTGACTCTGTACTTTTAAGGGTACCAACTAAATTACGTTGTTACTGCTGAGCACTGAAATCAATAGTTGTCAAATTGCAGTACCTGAGTTTGTACCTGGTTGAGATAGCAACTTAGACTATAGAGCGAAAGAGAGAGAGTGAAACTCTACACTTTTCGAAACTCTTGCTGCAACATTTAATGCAAAATGCAAAGCCGGCCAGGGCAACATGTCTAACCTGAGGAAATATCTGGTCAAACAAAAAAATATATCTAAAAGCTGAGTGTACCATGTCCCCCGCAGCAACCACAGCTAACGTTAGCACACCTGCAACCAATGCCGGAGAAGTTAAACACTTTATAAAGTGAGGCATCGACAACTTCATCAGGTGGTTAGATAGCTAGTTGGACAAGTTGCTGTTGGAGATAACTTTAAAGTACATCAGGTGAGTCTTCAGCCTGATGAAAGATGGGCAGTGACTCTGCTGTCCTGAGGTCAGTGGGGAGTTCATTCCACCACTGAGGGGCCAGGACAGGAAACAGCCGCGACCGGGTTGATCGGCCGCAGGGACCTCTGAGCGACGGGGCAACCGATCGCCCCGAGGCAGCAGAGCGAAGTGGTTGGGCGGGGGTGTAGGGCTTGACCACGGCCTGGAGATAGAAAGGAGCTGTTCCATTCACTGCCCTGTAGGCTAGCACCAGAGTCTCACACTGGATGTGAGCTCTTACAGGGAGCCAGTGTAGAGAACGGAGAAGACAAGTTGTGTGGGAGAACTTGGGGCGATTGAAGACCAGGCGAGCTGCAGCTTTCTGGACAAGCTCCAGAGGTCTGATGGCCGACGCCGGGGCTCCGGCAAGTAGTGAGTTGCAGTAGTCCAGGTGGGAGATGACAAGAGCCTGGATGAGCACTCTCGTCGGTGAGGAAGGGGCGAATGTTGTAGAGCAGGAATCTGCAGGAGCGTGTAACCGATGCAATGTTTGCTGAGAACGACAGTTGGTCATCCAGGGTCACACCCAGGTTCCTCGCTGTCCGAGTTGGCGTCACCACGGTATCATCAATGGTGATGGACAGGTCTCGCTTCCACCTCTTATTGATTTTGTTTTCGGCCTCAGGCATTTATTCATCATCAGACTGTTTTGGGTTGAATTTTGAAACTATGGGACACTGGGTTTGAGTTATAATTTGTGAATGTTTAGTTGCTTATTGTGTTGACTACGGCGGGAGCCTTACAGTGTTTTTGTTCGCTGTAACGTATGCTGAATTTAATTTGATTTACATTAATATATGGTGTTATGTGCAACCAACTGTGTGGTTTTCTTTGATATCTGATCATTTTAGTGAGGAATAGGGAGAGCCTTTCAGCGTGTTGTCGTGGTTTCAAACATGTTAGGCAGTCAGATATCAGATCCGCCCGTTCCCTTAAATTTAGCGTATGTACCTTTCCCCTTAGGTTTTTTTTTATAGTAAGGTGAATTGTTACAAATGTTGCTAACAGCATACAGCTTAAAGTTTCATGGCCAAACTGCTGCTTCTGAACTTCGGTTTCTGCATTACATGGATCAATCTCCATACGATGTCTTCTGTGTCCAACGGACCATGACCCCTGGACCGTGACGGTTCAGCACCAATACACAAACAGTTACAGCCCTGTCTGCTTAAGTCGACTAAAACTAGTTTACCACCACTTATCATGTCTTCAGCACTAAATCCACATCACTAGCAAAAACACAGAAGAGGTTACACCTACATTTTCACTGTTGTGGTCAGCCTCGCTGGGACAGCCAAACAGCTCTCGCCGCAGTAGGTTGCCATCGTACTCCAGAAAGGTTAGATAGAGATTCCGAAAAAACTCGACATGCTTGTTCTTCACCCGCAGCTTCTTGGGAGAATTCCAGTGGATCACCTGGGCAGAAGAACCACAGAGAAGAGAGCAGGTAAAAAGGTTATCCGGGTACTGTTGTTCTTGTCATGGTCGGATCTCTTTTTGGGCAAGGCACAGGCCAGTAAACCACTTCCATTCCACCAAACGATAAACACCCTGGTCCTGGGATTTAAGACAAGTCATTAAAGCACAACAACTTTTGCCCAGGTCTCTATGGACCCATAACACTATATGGTCACAATCTGTACTTATCAAGCATCTGAATATATATTTTAGTAATGACAGTTATAAGATGAGCTCCCAGGATATTCTACCTACATCAAAGGACATGAGGGGTAGTTACAACTTTTCCTGCTTTCATACAACCGCTTGCTGTGAATTTGCTGACACTCTGAAACACAAACTGATCTCAGTAATAGCGTACCCACTTCAGTTATGCACACCCACTCTTACGCAACTACTTCCTCACACCTTTACAAGGTACCACATGTAAACTTCCTTTCAGATTTTTAGTTTCATGATTCAAGTGCAATGAATAATTCCAGTATTCAAGCCAAAGAGCTTTAACCAGTGTCACAGGGCATGGTGGAGGACTCAAATGCAGGCCAGACCAGAAGTAGAGTGAAGCAGGTGTTTAATGAGTAATTAAATCACACCAGGAAACTTGCAGAACACAACAGGGAATCCATGGACGAGACAAGAGACGAGGGGAAAAATCCAGCAGAATTAGGCAGGGCGGGCAGGCAGACGGGGAAACCAGGAACAAGATGAGCCAAACGGGCGGGTAGACATGGCAGTGACTGAGAGGCAGGGGTTTATATAGTGGCTTGAACAGGTGAAGGGAGTTAGGCTGATGCTGAGGGAGTGGCTGACAGGTAGAGTGAGGAGGGTGTGGAGCAACACAAAGACACACACAGAAGGCAAAGCCTGATCGTGACAACCAGTCCTCAAATGTTCAGCTCCATATCCACTTCTTCATTCACCCAACTGCCATTTCAACTCATTTCAGTGCTTACACCTCAGCCTCCACTGCAACTTCTTTCAGCGCTTGTACTGATAATAGTTACACCTCAACTGCCAATTCAACTTCTTTCGGTACTTCAACTTCAGCTATTACTCTCACACACATTTCATGCTCACATTTGAAACAATCCTTTCAAATGTTTCAACTGCTTCAGCTTGTATTGCATTAGTAAAAAGCCATATGACAATAATATTAGGTTTGTTTTTTAGACGATGGAGCCACTAGTGTGTGACAGGCCGCAATTTACTGCCGAGTCACGGCCGGCAACATAAAGGAGATCAAATTTCAGTCGAGGTGGGAAGAGGCACACGTGTTTGTTTACTGAAAGTTTGTGGGCTTTTTTGGGGAAACAAGACAAGGCGGGTCCTCCTGCCAGTGCATTGCAAGCCTGCGGCCCGTAACGTTGGCGAATGTCCGGTCTACAGAGAGAGCGCGTCTGTGACCTGAGTATGAAGTAAGCTGTAAGTTACAGCTGTGAACATAGCAGTGCAGTGTGTCTACAGTTTATTTGTTGGTGAATAAATGCTACAGCTCCTCAAGATACAAGACAAGTTCCTGTGTCTTTTTTCTACCTGCTGATTAAAGTGAAGGGGCAAGTCCAGCTCAAGATCACTTAAGGTGGACTGACCTTTAAGGTAATGCAGGAAGAAAAGATTTAAGACAGAAAACAGCATCACATGTGGGTGTTTCACAGACACCATGATCAGCCTTAAAAGAGCTTGTAGTGTAGGTTTTAATTCCAAATATTCAAATTAAGAGTTGGGCGCCAGATGGAAGAATAATCACACTTCTACCCTGTCACTTTAAGAAAGTGTTAGAGAGTACTAGAGAGATAACCTGCTACCCCCGCTACAAAAAAATGAATACATTTTTATCAATTAAGTCTTGCTGTATTCAACCCGAATATTACTAATCATGGTACCCAAATACAGTCTTATACACAAAAGGTCCATTAAATCAAGAGAAACACAATACTGAGTCCAGATATGAAAATCAAATGCCGCTTAAGTAATTAAATGAAATGAGGACTCCAGATAAATGTCAGTCTATTTGTGAAAGAGATGTGGTGTATGTGTGCATACGTGTGTTTATCTTTTGAGCAAAGATGTCCAGAAACTGAATTAGACTTCAGTGATCTCCTCCTTTAGCCACTCTCGTTCTCCTCCCTGCTGCTTCTGTTAGTTGATTCTCCCCCTTCCCTCCCCCCGCTCACAGGTGTGTCTCATTTATCTCCTCACTTCCCCCATCTTCTTTTATTGTCTGGGTGGAAAAGGGCTATTCAGTGCATTTCTTTCTTTCCTCCCTTTCTGCTGAAAGCTGAAACAAACTAAAGAAAAATATCTGCATATCTGGCTTTCTAATCAGCGTTCACCAACTGAATTAACTCGAATCCCGTATCTTGTGTTTGTTGTGCTCTGGAATGATTTTTCTGCATAAAACATCATTGTGTCAACAACAACAATATATTACATAATTTGGCTGTTGGTTTTCTTTCACTGTGTGTCATGTCTGCTCTCACACTTAGACAATATCAAGGGTCATCCACCCATAACCACTTAGCTTAGTTAATATGTTGATATCAGCTCATTTAAAAGTCAGATTTATGCTTGGAGCAATGATATTAAATGAGCTTTGGTACTGTCAAAGCCATTCAAAAAACACATACAGGCATTATTGGCAGGAACGGGCCTAGTCAGCAATATCTTTATAGCTCTACATTCTATATGTCCACTCACATGTTGGATGTATACATGACAGACTTGGACAGCTCTGCATCTCCTCAAACCTACAAAAGACAAGACGCTTTTTCAAGCTTAACGAAATCCATAATGCTTTTACTCACTTTGAGTGTGGGGGTGGCTTGAGACTCTTGAATAATGTAGGTCAGGTCTTGTTTGTCTGAAGTGGCTAAGTGTGAGTGTAGTGGAGACAGCAGGGTCTCACCTTGAGGTCTGACACGTCTTTGTAGCACTTCTCAGAGCGGGTGTGGTCGGACAGCTGGACGTTCCAGAAGCAGGGCAGCTGGTGAACCAGGAACGGGTTCTGTTTGATCACAGCGTTGAAGATGTCCTGCAGACACACACACACACACACACACACACACACACACACACACACACACACACACACACACACACACACACACACACACACACACACACACACACACACACTGAGCCTTATGCTTTGCCTTATGTTTCATCATCTACAGGCCTGCACCTCACGGTTCAATCTGTTTATTCAATGACCACACAAGGCTGTTTCTTATGCTGCTTATTGCATGGATGTGAAAACAAAACTGCAAATACACTCTCAAATTACCATACAGTGTGTCTCATGTGTCTTTCAAACTTATTGTCATTTTTCTATTCTTTTATTATGGTATTGTACTCTTTCTTTTAATCAGCAAATGATGACAGCACAAATGTGAAACATCTTTACAGACTGCAGAGGATGGTAATGCTGATGACTTAAGTCTGTGAGCTTTGAGACGATGGCATGTATAGAAGGAGACTAGAACAGGGGTGCCCACACCTACATTAAAAATGCTGAATATCTATTTATATATATATATATATATATAGTATAGTTTATATTTACAATATATGTTGGCGTACCTTGCATAGCTGCATGAACCCTTATGGCACAATACAATTCTGTACATTTTTGGTCATTCCCTTACTCTGATGACTTGCACTGAATGGGATTGGCCAGAGTTGCACAGTCCGGACAGTAGCTGCTGGTATCCGCCTCAAGCAGACTTCAGATGACCATCAGTCATGGTGGAACGGTGTTTGGACTTAATGTTCTTCATGTGGGAAAAGGCTGACTCACATAAATGAGTAGAGCCAAATAATGCAGTCAGGAAGGTATCACATGTCCTGGTTTGGATACTTTTCCTCTGTGAGAAAACTGTCCATGAGCCCTGGACTTCAGCTGAATGTCAGCTTGCAGTGTCAGGATCTCATTCTCTACTCCAGACGAGTTCAGGTGAAACAGCGTTGCTATTGATGCGAGTAAATCAACCTCAATATCTTCCTGAAATGTGCAGCACATAAGTGAAGCAACTGGCTCGAGTAAAGCATAGTCTGGAAAGCGTTTGTCAAACTCTGACAGACACTTGTCAACCTGCTCTGTGTAGCGCGCACTGTCAAGTTACCACACGCCTTCCGCTGAGTCTCCAGTTCTGACGCCAGGTTTTGGAAGTTTCCCAAATCATGGCAGAAGTGTCTTCTAGTCACCTCTAAGGGTGAAGACTGTGTTCTCTTCATAATGAGGTTATTAGGAGGTGGGGCAACTGTAGTAGGACATCACTGAAGGCCCAGGTATAAAATGTTGTCCCCAATGGTCACTTCAACACAGAAACATGGAAAAATGTGGTTCAGGTTAAAAAAAGACCAAAGGTACCCTTCAAGTAAAAGTTTAGAGCTCCTCCGAACAGCCACACTCAAAAGTGGGAGAGAAAAGCCAGGGGCAAAACGAGATAGTTGTTTGAATATGGGGATAACGGCACAGACTTTCAGGCTCTAACATTATGAATGTCTTCTCCCCTGGAAGACATTCATAGTGTAACACTTGTTCATGCACAGAATATATGACAGAAACATTTTCATAAAGATGGAAAAAAGGGCTCCAAGGTGTGTACAAGTGAGTGCAACGCCATAAAAGAAGAGAAGAGATGGTGTGAAGGTGTGCACTATTATCCTGTTTTGTATGATCCACGGGGCTGACACACAAAAGACACTGAGTTGCTGGAGAGAGATCACGGAGGCTGTGTGATGCAGCCTGGTGGAGGCTATAACACCGTTTTTTAACCTTGTTGTTCAGTGTGGCCATTCAGAACAGGCAGAAAACTCTTCAGACCTTTAGACGTGGACGGGTGACACGTCTCGAACAAAGCTGTTTATTTGAAGCATACAGAACCCCTTACTGTGGTTTAGTTTAGCCACAAATGTTCAGGTAGCATTGGCAGAAAACATGAGGGCTTACCACAGTTTAGATTACCAGCAAAGTCTAAAATAGATTGGACAAACAGGCTCCCGCAAGAAGTACTATACTGTGTTTTCGTGATTTGCTCATGTGAAGGACCAATTTGGAGTTAGCATGCCTGAGGTGTAAGGATGTGAGTGTGTGTGTGTGTGTGTGTTACCTGGTCTGCCAAGGAGGTCGACAGCATGCTCATTAGTTCTCTCTCTGCAGTCAGCCTCCACATCTGCTCCCATCTCAGCTTCCGCAGACGATCCAGGAGAAGCAAAATTACCCCTGGAAAGCACACACACACACACACACACACACACACACACACACACACACACACACACACACACACACACACAGATATATAGTAGCTTAAGAAACAGAGAGATTAGTATCTAGCTGCCTGGTAAAGATGATAAAGTCCCATCATGACGCTCTGAATCACACCCTTGTTTGTTAACTTTCTCCCACAGCAAACAGGAAAAATCAAAAACAAGAACTGTTTCTTCTCACTTCCCTGGCTAATAAAATAATTCCAGGCTGCTACAAAGAAAATCAAGAAGCCAATTTTGAGAGGGAGAGACATGGCGAATATATTTTTTGCGAATTGGACTATTGAACCATCTTTCACACCCTACTGTGCTCATCTGTTGCCACAGCCACAGGAAAGGCAGTTTTGATATGGGCCTGTAGTTCATGGGCAAAGCTGGATCTCAGTTTGGTTTCTTTAACATGGGCTGGATAGTGGCATGTTTGAAATAGGAAGGGACAATTCCTGTAGACAATGAGGAATTGACAATATATGTTACTGTAGGACCAATAATTAGCAGAACTTTCTTAAATAGAGAGGTTGGTATTATATCCAGAGGGCAAGATGATGATTCTCTTAATTGTGTCAAACAGAGTCTTGGGATTTCTCTTTGAGGAAGAGATTAGGTTGGCAAAATAAGCAGTTCTAGCTTCCTTTACTCCAGTATTAAAGGAAACTCTGAGGTCTTTGAGATATGAGCGATGCACTTCTAGCCCAGTGGCTTTCCAGAGCCGCTCTGTCCTGCGACACTTCCGTCTCAGGCTGCAGACAGCATCTGTCATCCACGGAGAAGTGTTGTAGACAGCCCTGGTCCTTTCCTTAAGAGGTGCCACTTTATCCAGCAAAGTGGTGCAATGTTCATTAAAAGACTGTATCAAGAGTTCAACATCATTGAGGTTTGTGTTAATATCACAGCAGAAGTGCATAGAGAACTGATCAGCTGTACTCTGAGTAATAATGCGGGAGTGGAATGTTTGTTTCAGACACAAGGGGTCAGCATTGACAGAAAGATCAAAGAAAATACATTTATGGTCACTGATCAATAGGTCCTCACAACAGGTATTATCAATATCAAGACCCAGAGAGAACACAAGGTCCAAGGTGTGACCACCCCTGTGAGTGGCGCCAGAAACATGTTGCGTGAAATTAAAAGATTCAGTAATATTGAGAAACTCAGTGGCACTGCAGTCTGTGGTATCATTGATATGCAGATTAAAATCACCAACCAGAAGCACTTTGTCTAGCTTGATTATAGAGGTCAGAAAGTCTGTGAACTCTGATAAGAACTGACCTGCAGGACCTGGAGGTCGGTAAATTAAAAAACAGTAAAACGGCTTTAGTCGGCCCACTTTAGTCAGCTGCAGTTCAAAAGTAACATAGGATTCTGTGCTCCCCAATTGGCAGGAAAACTGATTCTTCCAGACCACGGCGAGGCCTCGACCGCGGCCTGTCAGACGCGGTGTCCCAACATAAGAACAGTCCACAGGGCAGAGTTCATTGAAATGGATGCGTTCCATATTCCGTTGCCAGGTCTCAGTCAGAAATAAAAAAGCCAAATTATGACTTGTGAACAAGTCATTTAAAATGTGAGCCTTGTTTGTTACAGACATATTTTCATGGGGGAAGACACTGTGTCGTCATCAGCACAGGAAGCTTTGGGGGTATGTGCAATAGGACGGATCACTCGTGCAGCACCTCGAACCAGACCATAACTAGGGAGTGAGCGCGAGTCTGTGATTCTCACGGGAATGTTCATGGGTCGTGGAGTGGAAGTTACGGTAGAGGCTGGGGAAAGAGTAGTAGGCGACCCTCCATGCCGCCAGGGGGAGCTAGTGTTGCTTGTAGGGGATGAATGTGGCTGATGAATGAACGTAGAGGAGGAGTGACAGAGGACAGAGGACAGGGGATCCAGGATCATGTGTGCCAGGTGTAAACAGTCAATCATGTGGATAGGAGTGAACAGTGTATTGAATATTGGCTGTCAGTACTTCAGCGCCAGTTTTGTTCAAGTGTAAACCGTCCCTTGCGTAGAGGCTGGGACGATTCCAAAACAAGTTAAAGTTATCGATTAAACCCACATTGTGAGCCCTGCAAGCGGTCTGGAGCCAGGTGTTGGCAACCAAAACTCAGGGTGCGGAGAAAATGGAGCAACATCCTCGCCACGCCAGGTAGCACAGCTCCACCTAAAACAAATAATGGCAAGTCTAGTAAAAGCAGTTATCGAAGTCATCCGACGCTGTACTATTTGTCATTGGTTGCACAATAGATGGCAACACACAAATCAAAGCTGCAAGCAGCGATGATGGGACTTGTGAATTTCTCAAGCATATCAAGTTTGGGCCATATATGACCAAGTACAGTCGAGTACAGTTGTTTAATACAGATAAGAGCCGTGGCAATGAAAAAGGCGGAGCTTCTAGGGAAGAAAATGCTCTCCCATATCCCTCCACACAAGGAGAACTAGGGGCTCTATTTCTGCTATTTCTTCACACCAAAGAAAAAAGGGTGGCACTGTTGGTCTCGCAATCTTGCCTTTATATCAGGTTCAGGTTCAGGTTACTTATATTTGTACCCGTAGGTAGACTTGGTTTGCGATAGAGGGCGAGGCATCCATCTCGACACACATTACAATCAACACAGACAACAAGACAAACGTGATAAAAGTACACAAGGCTACAAATCAGTCAATCACTAAATAAAATACATAAGTACACAAACGTTGCTTCGATAGCATCTGTGCACTGTTGCTATAATTTGTTCACCTGAGTGATGGCTGCTGGAACAAAGTTGTTTCTATCCCGCTTTGTTCTACACCGTGAGACTATATTCACCCGCCCGCACTCTCAGGTCAAACGCTCTAGGTCTAGTCCCACGCACACGATGTAAGACCCGTGGTGACTGAGCCTTTGAGGCAGTGGCGCCGAGGCTCTGGAATGCTCTGCCTGCGACTCTACGCCTCGCAGATTCTGTGAATACTTTTAAAAAACACCTCGAAACCCACCTTTTTAGGCTGGCGCCTTAAAATATGTTTTAATTTAAAAAAAAAAATTTCTCTATGTAATTTATTGACCTTAGAGTCATATTATGTTTTTTATGCTTTTAATTTCTGCTCTGTTAAAGCACTTTGTGATTTTTTTGTCTGTGAAAAGCGCTCTATAAATAAATTGTATTATTATTATTATTATATACCTCCGTCTAGAAGGAAGAAGCTGAAACTCCCTGTGCAAAGGGTGGGAGTCGTCCTTTAAGGAGCCGGTGATCCGTTGTAACTGTCTGGTGTACAAGGTCTCTGGGTTAAGCTGTGACTCACCAATCAGCCTGCTAGACCTCTTCACAATTTGATACAGAGAGTTTCTGTTCTTTAAAGATAGGTTTCCAAACACCAAAGAAAAAGATAAAATTGATTCAATAAAAGCACCATAAAATAAGGTCATCATGGTTTTGTCAATGTGGAAATAGGACAGTTTCCTCAAACAAAACAAACGCTGGTGCCCCTTTTTGCACACGGCTACACAGTTTGCTTCAAAGTTCAGTTTTGAGTCGATCATTGTCCCAAGATATTTGTAAGATTACACACATTCCACTGTCTGACCCTTAATGGATGTGAGTTCATGTGTGTGGGCTCGTCTTCTAAAATCAATTATCATGTCTTTGGTTTTAGATATGTTTAACTGAAGATAGGACTCCTCACAACACTTCACAAAGTCGTCGATGACCGGGCCGTGGCTGGTCTCATTGTCCTGGAGCCGACTAACAATAACAGAGTCATCTGCATACTCCTATCTTCATACCTGCTCTGACACATATTTGTGTAGAGGATGAATAATGGGGGCGAAAGCACACATCCTTGTGGAGAGCCAGTGGATTAGTTAAAAAGTCAAGAATCCAGCCCACAAGATTGTGACTGAAGTCAAATTGTTCTAAAAGCCTGCTGGTTAAAATGTGGGGTTGAATTGTGTTAAAAGCAGAGGAGAAATCAACAAATAGAAGTCTAACATGAGATACATTTCCCTCCAAGTGTTTAAAAAGTAAATTGAACAAAGTGACTGTGGAATCTTCTACTCCTCTGTGTGGCCTATAAGCAAACTGCATGGGATCAAGTGCTGGCTCAGTTTTCCTCAAAGTTTCTCACCTTACCAGTTCGAGAGGACGTAATTGCAGCAACAGCCAAATCCCTCATTTACACCAAGCCGTAACAGAGTTAAAAGAGGTAAAGAGTTATTTCTCCAAAGGCGTTCTTCCCTCCGCCTGATCAAAATGATGCAGAAGAACTGTCTCAACCATTCTCCTCAGTGCACGCTTTGTCTCAGTATGTTGTACTACATAAGGTGGACACAGCAGCTGTTTGTTCATTACAGAGGGCCCTCGCAAGGTGTCAAAACAGAGTTTGTCTCACTGGCTGTGCGATGCCATCTGTAAAGGGAAAAATTGTTTTAACATACTCTCTGCATAGTTTTTTGTAAAAGGAAAGGGCCCGCTGTGACATGAAACATCCATATGGGTCAAAGGGCACAGAACAAGGCATTTTCTCCTTTTCTCTGTCTCTGAGGTATAAATAAACATGTACGGAGATGATTCTGGGAGCATTTTCTCAGAAGACTTTGCAATACGTGTCTGTGAGATCTGCTCTCTTTGCCTGCAGGCAAATCAATTGACATTACAACTTGTTCATTCATCAGACTCTGTCTTATTTGATATTAACTGAAAACCTTCACTTTCTTCTCCCGAATAGCCGTGGAAATATTCCACTACACATCACACAAGCCTACAGTGCAGTGGGAGTGGAGCCTCTGCAGGGCGCACTTAGCGAGAGCTTTCCTCATCCATGGCCATCCTCAGAGGGATGGCAGCGGCAGCAATCAGCGCAGCGGCATCCTGGGATTCTCCGGGCCCTTACATCCATTTCTATCTGGGAGAAGTATCTGAGTCCTCCCTGACTCATTCAGTGGTAAATGTGCTGGACGACAGATAACGCGTTGCCCTATCTGGGGTTTTGATGCACATTTTTTGCCCCCTTTTTACTCAACACAGGGCTGACTTGGTGTTAGTTGTGGCACCTACAGTTTGTGGGCTGATACATGTTGTCTGCTTGTGAACCTTGGTGTCACAAAGAAGTATAGACTACATCAGCTGTACGTTGTGGCTGTACTTTACAGGTTTTAATGACTGAACCCAGTTGATTGCTTGGTCTGGATTTTGTAACTGTTTCCTGAAAACTGAACATTAGCAAAAGGCATTTATTTTCCCGCTTTACAGACTTTACAGGAGAAGAGACAGACATAAACAAGAAAACTAGTTTTGCTGTTTTGTATTTTAAGTCAAAGTCAATTACATATACAATTGAGAATTTAATAATAATTACATGTCAATTCTCAATAACTATCAGCATTTGTATACATTCACAAGTGAATTTCACACTAGAAGCAAGCTGTTTCTGCAAAAATAGAGCCATCACATAGACACACTCTGCTTTTGTGAACAGTGGCAACTATAGTGGCATTAAAATAGCTCTGACAGCCAGTGCAGACAGATAGATAGATATACTTTATTCATCCCGCATGGGGACATTTCTTCGCAACAGCAGCAAAAAATATATTAAGCAATCAATGTGACAGAGTAAAAAAAATAAAAAAAATGCACAGTATATACAATGAAATAGAACAGTATTCATTTAACTAACTAGATAAACTAAACAGTAGTGCAAAGCCAGTGTAGCGATGTTGTAGTCAAGTGAATGATGATTTGGCCAGAGGTGATTCATTGTAAAGTCTTATTGCAGTGAATGTTCTCCTGTATCTGTCCTCGTGACAGCGTGCAACGCAACCACATTGGAGGTTTTCTGAGATCGGGTCACACTTTGAATATTTTGCAGCACTCTCCAAAATATTTATTTTAGCATGCATACTTTAATATAATTATCATAAGTATAAGTACGCAACTGGGACATAGTTTAAATGCTAACATGCCAACATTACGTCCTTCTGTACTCACCAGTGTTGAAGCCTCTGCCCAGAGCCGGCCAGGGTCGATGGTTTTTCCACAGGTTCCCCAGGTACCAGTCACTCTGGTTCTCCACCAGACCGAGAACCTGCTGACCTGAGAACAGCATCACATCACAACACAATATCATTACTTTTTCACATCCTCCACATCTTCTTATTTTCTCTGTAGCTTTCATTTATTTAATTACAATTCACTGAAGACCATATTTCAGCGCTATACTGTATTTGTATGGCGCTTTTCTATTCTTCCAACCACTCAAAGCACTTTAACACTACATGTCATCATTCACCCATTCACACCCATTCATACACTGATGGCAGGGGCTACCATGCAAGGTGCCACCTGCCCATCAGGACTAACTAATCATTCATACCCATTCTCACCCAACGGCAGGAGCAATTATGGAGTTAAGCGTCTTAACTTAAATATAATTCTCGGATTCGAGTGATTTGCTAAAATTAAATTGGAGGAGGAAGTTTTTGCTTCTTTAACTGCTGTTTGAATGAGTCCTCATTGCATCTTTCCTACTCATAAAATAAACGTAAACCTATTTTTGGTTTCGGATTCATTTAGCCAGGCCTGGGGTGTTGTATTTGACTCTGTCTTTAAGGGGGGCAACAGAGACCAGGACAGTCTGACAGATGTGATTAAAAAGGGAGACCAGCTCCTCTAAATTAAAATGAGGATTAAAGGCATTAACAAAAGCTGTGGTTAGACATGTGAAGTATGAATAACTTGTAGAAGATGGAATAAAACCACTTTGTGATCAGACACATAGATATCCTTAGACCACTGTAAATAACTAGATCAGGAGTGTGACCCTTTGAGTGTGGGGCCTCCTGTATAGCCTGAGTGAGGTTAAAAGATTCCAGGGTATCCATAAAATCAGTGACAAAGTTCTGTGAAGGGCAGCAGGCATCACCTAAAATAAGGATGTTGTCATACTTTGATGTAAAATGGGATAGTAAGTCTGCAAATTCTACGATAAAAACAGTGTTAGGCCTTGGAATCTGTAGATTATTAAAATGATCACTGTATCCTTACAGTTCACTGTAAAACCAAGATGTTCATATGAAGTAAAACACACAATGTAAAATGAGAGTACATTTAAAAACGTTTCTGTTGATAACAGCAACCCCCCCTCCTTTGCCCGACAGCCAGGGGTTTAGATGTGTAAAATCTGACGGGGGTTGCTTCAATGAGAGAACTACAGTCTCCCTGAGACAGCCATGTATATGTGATGATGATAAAAAAGACTAATTTATTAAAAGTAATAAAATCGTGTGATAAAAACGACTTACTATTTAGAGATCTGATATTTAAAAGGCCAAAACGAACAGGCTTACAGTCAGTAGCAGGAGGTAGCAGA